>OY755045.1:41708076-42145413 GCA_963576565.1 Aspidapion aeneum
AGTTTTGAAAATTTTTGTATATAAGTTTTTTATTAATCATCGATTATTTCTATTGTTTTTCGAACTTTAAACTACGCCTCATGGGTTGTACTTCAATTTGACACTATTTTTAATGGGAATCCTACGACTGCACAGACTAAATTTCCAAAAAATGGCATTTCGTTACAAATTTTTTATGTGGTTTTTCTTTATTTCGAAAGTTAATATCATATGGCGCATTAGGGTGAACCGAATCTTTGCAGTTATTTGACCTGTGAGTAATAAAAAAATACACTTAAACCACAAAGTTAGTATTCTTTGTGCTTAAACCGGTCGGTATCAAGTCTATAGACTCGATACTTAAACCCGGTCTAAAATGCTCAGTTTTAAGGTCTTATTAAATTAAATATTGGTATTAAGGTTTTGTCTATGAAATCTAGAATAATCAAATTCTAAGAATTTAAATTTTTTAGAATATTTTTTAACTTTTAAGTTTATTGAAATATAGATATATTATGTGTTTGACTCGAATTTTGAAGAAACCTGGTATATTTTAAACTTATTGGAAAATAGCTGGCCTCTGACCTCTTTATGACGCCAGAGGACTACATACATCTCGCCTGCACTGACACAGTTGGCTTCCTTCCAATAATTTCACACACATCCCAAAAAGAGCCAGTGGTGGATCTACGAGGGACCTGAGGAGGCCCAGAGGCAGTGGCGTATATAGAAAAAAGTTTCGGGGGGTGCCCCAGACAGTTTCGGGGGGGGGGCGGGGCGAGACCTCATGAGGCCGTATTTTATGCTATTTTATGTTTGTATTCATGAAATATGTGGCCCCCCCCCCCCCCCCCCCCCCCCCCTTATATACGCCACTGCCAGAGGCCTCCCCAACTTTTAACAGTTTATGCTGTTTAATTTTTTTATTCATTAAATATGGGGAAAATATCTAAAATAATTTTAGACTTTGGGGGGGGGGGCAAGTTCCCAAGCACCCCCTGGGTGCGCTCATGCTACATTTTCAGAAAAGTAATAATTTAGTATTATTTTTGGGTCCCCCAATTTCCAGGACCTAGATCCGCCACTGATAACAGCCAACTTCCCCGTTGCAGTTCGATTCTGCCGGTATTTGGAGATAATTTAATCGGCTCTTTTTTTAATAAAGGATTAACGGACACCTTAACAAGTTCGGATCTGGGTCAAACTCTATAGGGGGAGCGTTTAGGGTCAACGATTAAAAAAATTGTCATCAGAATTTTTTTATAGGCCTTTTTATCAAATTTAAAACCTTATTATTTATAAAAATTTCGTTTCTGTATAAATTACTTGTTTATAGATTTTTTTAGTGAGAATCCAATTGTCAAATTGAAATTTATTTAACACTTTTAGTTTTTCAAATATTACATAAAGTGGGATTTTTCTCGTGGAATGACCCTGTTTTTATTTGATTTTTAGATAATTTCCTTTACGTATCACACTCAATATTAATTTATTTTTACCTTTTTAACTGGTTTTATATTGTATTTTTTTACTACCTGTTAATTTTAAATTGATTTCTTAATTTAATCATAGATAAAATTTAAATAAACTATAACATAAAATAAAAAAAACAATATAAAAAAATACAAAGAATATATATAAAAAATAGAGGGGTCATTCCATAAAGAAAAATCAATTAAATGTAATATCTCAAAAACTAAAGGCGACAGATGAAATTGAACTTGATAGTTGGATTCTTTATTAACAAAATCTATAAAAAAACGATGAAGAGGGTGATTCAAATTGGGCACATTGAAGTGAGAAATTGACTTCTATGGAAGTTAGAGGAAAACTAACCCCTCTTTGCGAGTCTTAAATTGCAAGACAATGGAAAATACCGCATTTTGATATATCAAGCCGTTTTGCGCTACAGGGGCTTTTTGAAAGGTCTGTATTTTGGATTGGGGCCTATAACTTTTTGATTGTGTTTTTCAAGCTTAATGCAATTATAGCAAACTAACCCCCCCCCCCTTCCACTCTGCGCTTGGCGCCCCTGGCGTCCTTTGAGAAAAGATAGAATTAATAGTGTTATTATTTTAAAAAAAGGTTTGTAATTTATTTGACTCCCGTACCTATATTTGCGCCCCTTAAGGTCTTCGCCCCCCGCCCTTTTACCCACGACACGCTACTGTTTCTTAGATATAACACAAAGTTATATTTTTGCTTATGTAATGACCGTTTAAAACGATTATCACACTTGTTTTATTTATGTTTATTTATTATATTGTTATTATTATTTTTTATAATTTGTATTTATTTTATCATTTTATTTTTATTTAAATTTTTAATTAAAACTGCGTCAAAAAAGTATATGAAAAAAATTAAGGAAATATGGCTAATATAAGAAAATAAAAATATAAAATGAAAAAAAAAAATTGTGACATAATTTTACAGGAAATTTTACGTCGCACTCGAAAATCAAGTAACAAATGTAAGAAAAAATATATATTATGTTTTATCTCGGAAACTAAAAGTTTATTAAGTAGTAAAAACTAAAAATTGGTACAACCGTAAAAAAAATAATACCTAGAGCAACTTATTATTTGGATAGTTAAGCAATATTACGCATCTTTTCAGGCTGTGTGGAAATTATACAATTTTGCCGGTGCCCCCGTTCGTAAAATCTTTTTGCTTGCTACGAGAAAAATAAAGTTCAAAGCCCAAAGCATCATGCATCGCGGTAAGAAAGACAAACCCAAACAAACTCAGTGCACCTGTAATTCTTAATATTAGATAACACAGTCCCGTAACACCTACTTACAAATGAAGAATTAAAAATAAATTATGGCCAAAAATTTTTGCTTGTAATTTTTCTTGGTTCTTAACCAACAAATTTTTTCCAAAAAAGATAATGTTTCTAAAATTTTCGTCTGCGACGCACTTTTTTTCCTTAAATCTACAAGTTTTCTATTGCGGTGGTATTTGTTCAGATACTAAATTTTTTTAAAATTTTCCCCTGCGTCGCAATTTATACAAACTGTTTCTGTGTTGATTTAATTTTTTTTTTAATTTTCGCCTACAACACAATTTTTTTAAAATTTTCAGTGGTTTTTTTTAGTTTAGCCGATTTTTCCGCAAAGTATTATTATTTTTAATTTTCGTGGAGTAAGGGCTTAGGTAAGGGGGCGTCAAATTTATTGTTTGCATACACAAAAATACCTACCTACGGAACTAACTAACTGCGGCGCTTGAATACCTTTGAAACCAAAAACATTCAACTAAAGGTTCCTTAAATTTCTTTGTTTGAAACTAATCAAAACTTTTGTATTTGGTCACATTTTTCCCGAAAATTTTGGCGCCTTATTTTGTTCAATAATTTTAGTTTTCCAAAATGTTTGTTTTCGTTCTAATTAAAAATTTTCTCCTTTGGCACGATTTTTTCCAAAAAGTACTTGATTTTTCAAAAATCTTAGCAATTTTTTTGCACCGATATCTACAAAAAAATTTCTTCGGTTCGATTTTTTCCAAAAAGTACTAGGTGTAAAGTGTTTTTGTTGTTTTTCAAAAAAAAAATATTAACCCGCTAGGGTATTGGTAGCGTGCCGTTTAAATTGGACACCATATTCATATAAGCAATTTAATTAATAATAATAAAAAAAAGTAGGAAGCTATTTTAATTTGATACTTATTTCTACGTAAAAAAAATTGTCGCCCTTTTAATCCTCTGCCCTCTCCGCCCTTTGAACCACGCTTCGCCGCTGCAACCCGTCGGGTTGATATATCAAAATGCGGTTTTTACTAAAACACTTGTCTTGAAATTTGAGGCACGCAAAGGGGGGGTTAGTTTGTATTCTCTATCTCTACCCATTCCATTTTGAATCACACCAACATGAAATTTTCATAAATAAAGAAGGTATAGGACACCTTTCAAAATGCAGACTTTTCAAAAAAAAAATATTCCTATTTGAAATTCAAAAAAGTAGTTTAAACCAAAACAAAAAATATGTGAACCTTACCTCTGTCTGTATACATACATATTTAAACATTTATTTTTTTTAAATTTCTTTGAATGAGTAATTTTGACAGAAAAAAAATACAACGGCAATTTAAAAAGTCCCCGACTCTAAATATTCAATTATACAAAATAATATGTTTGTATAATCTATAAAATGCCGCCGGCGACAGAACAAAGACATAGTTCAAATATTATCCCAGAAAAGTAGGTCAACAGCGCAGCGGCGCGCTCATCTGACCCTGGACTAGAGTATATTAAAAGGGTATCATTACCATATTTATACTGAAATTCCAGTGAGTGATGACAAGGATTAGAAATTAAAGCAATAATAAAAATACTCTGCCAATATATGGGCCCCTAAGCTCACACTAGGTAGGTACTGTAGTTATAGTGTACGTGTGAGCTAATATAACTAAAAACTGAAATATATTTTATTCAACTCCAGACTAAATTACCTTTTGTTTGATACCACACAAGCCATGTTTTGACTTAAACTCAAATTTTTGAAATCTACCCCCACCCTTAAAAAAAACAAAAACTAAAATGTATTTTGTTAAACTCCGGACTCTATTACCTTTCGTTTGATATCACACACGCCATATTTTCACTTAATCTCTTATTTTTAAAATATACCCCCACTCTTTTTTTTAAATAAATTAAAATGTATTTTGTTTAACTGCAGACTCAATTACCTTTCGTTTGATATCACACACGCCATATTTTCACATAAACTCTAATTTTTGAAATCTACCCCCACCCTTTTATGTGGTTTGTGTTCGGTGGATTTTGTTCATTTTTAAATGGGACCATCTCGACCCAAGACCCAGCCCAGGTACCAAATTTCATTAAAATCGGCCCAGCGGTTTTTGAGTTATGCGCGTTGGTCGTTACAGACAGACAGACAGACAGACAGACAGATATACAGACAGACAGACAGACAGACGGCGCAACAAAAAAGTTTCAAAATCATCTGAAACGCAAAGATATATAAAAATTTTTGAAATCGGAGCAACTTTTTTTTTCTCGAATAAATTAGGATCACCATAGCTCACACTACTATAGTATAGTATATGTGTGAGCTAAAATTAAAACATACCTAACCCACTTCTTTATGTTCAATTTAGCACTGTGCCTATAGTTCAGGCCCTATATCCGAGATTCAAGCGATATGCTGCGTTTAATTATAGAAGCAACACACTTGGTATGGATAGACATAAGACTCGCCCGAACATTTTACGAAAGGGAACTACCCCGCTAACCCTGGCAGGGGGTGGTTTCCCCCCTTAAACGTGCTTTTAGCTCACACTACTACTATACTATAGCAGTGTGTTAGCTCACACTACTACTATACTATAGTAGTGTGAGCTATGGTGATCCTAATTTTTTCTCGAAAAAAAAAGTTGTTCCGATTTAAAAAATTTTTATATAACTTTGCGTCTCAGATGATTTTGAAACTTTTTTGTCGCGCCGTCTGTCTGTATGTCTGTCTGTCTGTAACGACCAACGCACATAACTCAAAAACCGCTTGCCCGATTTGAATGAAATTTAGTACCTAGGCTGAGTCTTGGGTCGAGATGGTCCCATTTAAAAATGAACAAAATCCACCGAACGCAAGCTAAATAAAAGGGTGGGGGTAGATTTTAAAAATTAGAGTTTATGTGAAAGTATGGCGTGTGTGATATCAAACAAAAGGCAATTGAGTCTGTAGTTAAACAAAACACATTTTAGTTTATTTTAAAAAAAGGGTGGGGCTAAATTAAAAAAATTAGGTCAAAACATGGCTTGTGTGGTATCAAACGATAGGTATATGAATCTGGAGTTGAATAAAATATATTACAGTTTTTAGTTACATTAGCTTACACGTACACTATAATTATAGTAAATAGTGTGAGCTTAGGTTCCCATATATTAGCAGAGTATTTGATAGTGTTTTGCTAATAATTCGAAAAGAGTCAACTTTTCCAAAAATCTTCTGGAGATCATTTTTCAAGCGGATAGAATTTCCATTTCAACGATGTACCTTGGTACCCTCTGACGGCATTGGTGCACCCTCCATTAGCGTACAAAAAAAAGATTATTTTTTTGTGGTATTTTTTATGCTGACACTATTCTTTTCTCAAAAAAGTCATTTGGTTAAAAGCTCATTGTATACAAGTTTTTTAAATAGTAGAAATCCTTAAATCAAACAAAAATGTTAACATTAATTTTTTTAACTTAGTAAATAAAAATGAGAGTAAGTAAAAAATTATTTTTGGTTAGTAATAACTTAAACTGACTTTTTCTAGTTGACCTTCTCAAAAGTGCTCTCTTACAGTATTTTTCCAATTATTTGCAAACTTTTAACTTGGCAGAAAACAACTAAGCAACAATCATCGATCGAGGCTGATGAAAATTACTCTCTCACAATGTATAACACGCCCCCCTTACATCAGTGGCGCACCTTTTATAGTCATTTAAATAAATGAGAGGTGTGGAAAAAACATTTATTTTTGATTTACTTAAATTTTACTCTTCAACATGTCTGCATGGTTTTAAAACTTATCTTTAAAGCCGAAGAAATTTCCTTTCCAACGATGTACATGACTCCCCCCTCAACGCAGCAGTAGATCCTGCATAGACGCCCCAAAAATGGTCAAATTTGATATCCCAAGTAATAAAAAATGTCGAAAAAACATTTAGGGGGGACTCCCCCCACCAAGAGTGCGCGGATGGTTCCCCCTGTTATATTTTCGGGGGAGTATATTGTATATTCATACCAAGTGTGTTGCTTCTTTCATGGAACGCAGTGTGTGTATTAGTACTGTTCCAACATGGTTGTCTTCAATGAAGTGTATACCAATGTTGACAATTGTATACTAATGTTGACAATTTCTGGGGCGTGTATGCTAGATCTACCGCTGCCTTGAGGGGGGGAGTGATATACATCGTTAGAAAGGAAATTTCTTCAGGTTTAAAAATAAGTTTTAAACAGGGCAATAGAATTTAAGAAAATTAAACAAATATTGTTTTTTCCACACCTCCCATTTGGAAGGTGCGCCACTGATGCAAGAAGGGCGTGTTATACATCGTTAGAGAGGACTTTTGGTCAGCCTCAATTAATGATATATTATTATATATTTTTGGCCAGGTTAAAAGTTTGCAAATAATTAGAAAAATACTGTAAAATATCACTTTTGAGGAGGGCGAGAGGGGGGATGCCCCTCCCCCCAACTTATATGAATTCAACTTAAAAAATTAAGTTTTAAATTATTACTAATCAAAAATATTTTTTTACTGACCTTCAGTATTATTTACCGAGTTACAAAAATTTTTGATAAAAGCTTTGTGTTCCCTCTTTCTATTGTTTGAGGATTTCTACAAACACATTTATATTTATTTCACTCAACTTTAAAAAGTTATGTCTAACATATTAAATATTTAACTGTATACAATGGGTTTTTAAACAAAAATACTTTTTTAAAAAAACAATATATTAAGGATACAAAATGCCACAAGAAAAATAAAAATAATTTTTTAAAAACAGTTTGCCCTTTTTTCGTAGGACTATGGAACATGCAACACTGCCTCTAGAGGGTACTAAGGAAATTTTATCCGCTTGCAAAATGATCTTTAGAAAATTTTTAGAAAAGTCGACCGTTTTCGAGTTATTAGCAAAAAACCGTCAAAAAGCACATTTAAGGGGGAAACCACCCCCTGCCAACTTTACATGTATAGATTTCCAAGGGTTTGGTCATAATTTCTATCAGTCTGCCAAATTTCTTTGTAGCATGTCTGGAAGTACAGTAGAATTTTGATGATCTATACATGAGTATTGATAAAACTTTTGTGACTTTGACATGAAATAAACATATTTGCTAACCCGAAATATATTAGTTATAAACTTAAAGGTAAAACTCTCAAGAGAATTATTGAAATAAAGCCAGGCTATAATAGTGCGAGGCACAATTTTGACACCTTTACATTATATTATCAGCTGTGATCTTTCAACACACGGCCTTTGTTTACTATATGAACCGGAATAAATAGTGCCTTCTTCACGCAGCCTTCTTTCATTAATTGAAAATAAACGACGAAAGGTTTAAATTCGACTTTGGTATGTCAACTTTGAAGGATTAACTGTCAGTTTTCAATCAAGGTTGCCATTGATAGGGAAATTTCCCTAAATCTGGGGAAAATCTGCAATCAGTAGGGAAAAGGGAAATTTTTTATAAATTAGGAAATTTTTAAACTTTAATCTTCTGACTGTAATATTTGTAAAAAATTATATTATGCAATCAAACATTAAAAAAGAAGTATAAAAAAGAAAAGCTATCCGTTCGATTTACCATTAGCAGTTTAAAACCTCAGACGGGTCGAATTTACTATAAATGATTTTTATTTTTAGAAAATAATTAGTAAATAAGCATATATGTTTTTTTAAATATCCTTATCTTTATTTTGAAATTAGGTAGAGATGGGACGGTATCCGAACTGTTTCCCTTTTGGTGTTCTGTGCTGTTACTTTGTCGCGGGTGTCCATTCCAAGCAGAGAACACCGGTTACTTTGGAACTGCTTTAATACGGCAGGGTCTGAGAAGCAGGCCGCTGGCTGTGTCGCGGCTCCCTGCACTCGGTTATTTAAGACCCCAGAATAAACACCACAAATGACCAAAATTTCATAACATTTTTTTAAACCAAAATCTAGGGGAGCGAAAATGATTGGTAGGGGGGCGGAATCGCAAAAATTTTCGCCCGCGGCTATATTTATATTTTCTTTTTTTTTTGGATCTGGGGAATTTTTCACATGAATTATCTAGGGAATAAAATTTTTTCAAACTGGCAACACTGTTTTCAATGTGAATGTCTCAAAAAAGTGTCTGGCACAATTATAGCCTGGCTGTATTTCAATAATTCTCTATTAATTGAAAATAAACGACGAAAGTTTTAAATTCGACTTTGGTTTTTCAATTTTGCTGCTGGTGACTGCCATTTTTTTTGCTGTCAGTATGCATAGATAAATAAAGAGGTCGGAAACGTCACAAAAGTGTAACTGCCTATGGCAAGTAAGGTCACTCATCGTCAAGCAAGCTTTACAGGTAGCGAAGCCGGACTCTGATTTTCTATTTTTGGGTTATAATTTTTAACATGTTTTCCTCGCTTTCGCATTGGCGGCTCGTTCTTATTTTAAAAATGTAGTTTTAACACAGTCCAAAGATCTATTTAATAATGATACAGTTTCAAGATAGTTTGCAGCATAACTTTTTAATTCTAATTCCAAAAATATATATCGTTTAGGTACCTTCATACTGTGTAAGGAAACATCTTTAAAATAAAACCGAACCGCCGCGCCAATGCGAAACCGAGGAAAACATTTCAAAAATAATTACCATAAAATAGAAAGCCTGACGTCGGCTTCGCTTCCTATAAGGCTTGCCTTTACAATGAGTGTCCTTAAGGGCTATAAGTGACAATTTTGACCTTTCATGAAACTTGGAGGGGTTGTTAACTTTATGAATTTCTACAACTGTGCTACGTTTGAGATTCGTAGCTTCCGAAGTAGAGGTTTAGATAGGTCAAATATGAGCTTAAATGTTTCAAGAAAAGATGGTACAGCAGTTTGCGCGAACTTGGCGGGGCACTGCCGTGTCCCCAGATTTAAAAAGATTCTAAAAAGTTATAAAAGTCATAAAATTTGGAAAAATTGGTCATAAAATTATCAACTTCAACTTCAGTCGCTCTGTAACGAAATTCGAGTAAAAGAAATAAAACCATTTAATAAAATATGTTATTTATTTTCATTTTAAAGAATACATTACAAACGAAGGTAAAACTGTAAAACATACAGAAAATAAGTGTCTAAAAAGTCACAAACAAAAAATACTTGAAAATAAAAACCGTTTTATAAAAAACATTTGTCAAAAGAAGAGAAATTTAAAGTCAAACAGTACAAATTTTAAAAAAAGACAAAAATGTGATTATTAAAGTTTAAAAAAAAATAAGTTTAAAATATATAAGTAGTGCGCTAAAAATATCACAATCATGCTAAATACAAGTCAAAATATATACATGCTTTATTATTTGAGGATAGTTTGATTCGATTTTTTGACATTTTCGTTTTATCTTTTTCGAATTTATCGATTTTAAAATTTAAATTGTTTGTGTGACAATATATTTAGGACTAGTTGGGGTAGTTGGAACTTTGGGGTGTCTTCTCTGCATAAACGTTTTTAATCTTGATGAAGGAATCAGTGCACCATATTCAGATTTCTGAAAAAAAAAGTAGTTGTAATGTAAATGTCTACGATCTATTAACAAATTTCTAAAAACCTATACAGCCACTGCACAACTAACAAAAAATCCAAAAAATTATTTTTTTTGTGCTTATACAATGCGATAAAAGTTACGAAGTTCATGGGGATTTCAGAAACAATTTTAAAAAATTAGTAAAAAGCTTAGAAAAAATGTATTAACACATTCGATTGGCCGTAGCGGCTAATACAAAGCTATCAAATTTCACTACATTTTTTTACAAGATGGCGAAGATATTTCAATATTTCGAAAAAAAATGTTAGGTCTTTTGAAACACCCTGTAGGTATTTTTAATTTTGATACAGCATCTGATTGGGCTCGTAATAGTGCCACTTATTTCTAAATACATGCAAATGCATGTTCAAAAATCGAAAAGTCAATCACTAATAGCTTGCTTTGGAAACAATGGCAAATTTAAATACGCAAACGCGAATTTTCAAGTGCGCATGCGTGTGTTTTATCACGTAGACACACACACAGGTGCTGTGTGGGTGGACGCCATAATTGTTGTTTGTTTACTTTTTACGATTTTTGCGTTTCTCGTGTAAAATTATGTTTTTTTTTCTGTGAAAAATGGGAAATAATTCACGTAAAACATTTGGGGTTTGTGGACAAATTTCCGGGAGTAGGGAGTGCCATTCAAATAGGTAAGTACTTGTATTTTACTTTATAATTTGTTAATAAAGAGTAGTATGGTGTTCACAATAAATCTGCACAATTAATTTTAGAAAAACTACAATTTAAAAACACAAATTTTTAGACAATTCAAATAATGTAGTGACGTAACGGAGTAGGTTCCAAAACTGACGCATGCGCAGTAACCGAAATCCTGTCTACCCGGAAAAGGAACATTAAGAATTAAATGAGGGTCCTGGGTTCAAGCATCGCGTGTGAGAATGCATGGGTATGCCCCATATTAATTTATGCTCTAAGGTATTTGCTTATTTCCTATTTACTCAAAATTGTATGTCCAAAATATCGCAAACCCGCTAAAAAAGAGTCACAATTCAAAAATCGCCGTTATTGTGATAAGCCTGCCGCCATCATCGAAATAACTTGTACTTTCTTCCATAAAAGCGTCACATTTGTTTCGACAATTCACCGAGAAATGGCGATGTGACTCTTTTATTTTGTCTAGTTTAGCTAAGGCTGCGTTCCTTTACAGTGTCACTTTTGACTTTATAACATTTCGAGTTGTGAAGATTTTCGTGTGAACTATTGGTTAAATCTGACCCATATAAAAAGTAAAATACTGTTCTTTTTTGAGTTGTGACTGTTTTTTCGAATTTTTCAGTGTACTTACAATTAAGGAGAATAACAAAAAAATCTTTTGAATTTATTAGAGAATAAAACATTCCCAGTTGTTATTCAGCATTTTATAACTCGTTGTAAAAATAAATACAAAGTTTCTTCTTTATTTGTTTTTTTTTTATATTATTTACCATCCTGCGTGACATCCTGATTTACAACGTCATGATGCCTTGTTCTAAAAAAGTGTCACAATATCGGGGTTTTATCTTTTTTTTTTACTAAAAACGACAAAAATCATTTTTTCTGAGAAACGTACTGCACCAATTACATTGAGTTAATAGGTTCCTGTTGATATAAAATAACATGTTAAGTCGTAATTTGTCATGTAAGTGAAAAATAAATCTCTCTAATGAACTAAATTCTTTAACAGCGATTTTCTCAAAACAATGTTTTTTGAGTTGTGACTATTTTGTAGCGGGGGTGCGATATGTTCCAGATAAAAGTATGGGGCTTAATGGGGATTTCGAAAACGGTAAGACCTACAATTTTGATTAAAATAAAAAAAATAGCGCTATGCCGAGCCCAATCAGATAATGTATAGGAATTAAAACTATCTATGGGGTTTTTCAAAATATCGAATAAATAAAATATTTTTTTTTTTTGAGAAATTGAAATATTGTCGCCATCATGTTAACAAATTCAATAAAATTTGGTACTTTTGTATCAGCCACTATAGTGGTTAACAAAGTGTTACTACCATCTACTTTAAAAGAAAATTATTTTGGAAATCCCCATGTAGTTACTTTTATTTGGTACAGAATTTCCAAAAAAATATGTGCCCAGCCAACCAATCATTAAAACAAAAAAAATGAAATGGTACCCTGTATATTTTTGACAGATTAAGACATTTAATTTTTAGTTAGCTAATCTGCCCAACTATCCATAAACCAAATTATAATAGTATATTATATACCAACGGATAAAAGTGGCACTTTTCATCCCGAGGCGGAAAGTTTGTTGCCCGACCGGAGGGAGGGCTACAATTCTTGGAGGGTTAAAAAGACACTTATCACGAGGTAAATTCGCAGTTTTTGAGTTTTTTGTGAGTGTTCTTTATAGTCATAAGCAGAGCTGTCAGAAGTACATTATGAAAGTACTTCAAGTACAAGTACCAAGTACATTAAGATTTGTAAAAGTACTTGATTTTCCCCAAGTACTGTACTTGAAGTACAATAAAAGTACTTGAAGTACAATAGAACTACTTGAAGTACTTCAAGTACTTGTACTTGAATAAAATAAACCATATAAAATAATAATATTTATGAAATTACTACATTGAAAAAAAAGGTATGGTAATTTTAAACCTTCAGAGAAACAGAGCGCTCTCTAACAGGGATAGTGAAAACATATTCGAGTTTAGCATTCCGAAAATGATCAGAGTACCAATTTTCAAAATAAAATGTTAAAAAATGTCAATAAATTTAAAAAAAATTGATTTTTATTGTTTAGTTTTAACACCCTTTATCTTACAAATTGAGCAATTTCGGACGGAAGTAAGTTGTTAAAAATTAGCTTATTTTGACAACAATTCGTGTAGCAAGATTTTGTACAAACCTTTTGAAGACACCTCGTAAAAACTACATATTTATGTAAAAAAGTGAAATCTACATTGGCATGTAAGTTCTCTTTTAGGAAGTCTATTTTTAGGAACAAAGGTGTCACATTTTATTTCCAAGATGAAAAGTGACAAATAAACGAAAAATCGGGATGACAAGTGACAGATCAGACATAAACAGTAAAAAAACCAAAAAAAAACGTCAAAACGTAAAAACAAAAAAAAAATCAAAAAACTCGGAAAATAAACTAAAAAGTGCGAAAAATAGCGTATAAACCTCGTGATAAAAGTGCCTTTTTCCCTCGACGACTTGGGTGGACGTTTTGCCTCGGGATAAAAAGTGCCACTTTTATCCGTTGTTATATAATATACTATTTCACTTTCGGTGAAATGACGACCACATGATTCATCCTTAGGATTAGTTACTTTGGGCAAACTTGTTTACAATGTGACAATGTAACTTTTAAACTTTTTATCCCTATTCATAATATTCATTCTCCATTCCTAATTTTTTATCCTTAAAATGCGGAATAAAACTACACTTTTCATCCCTAAATTGCATGTTTAATTTCGAAAGCATTACCTCACTAAACCAGCTCCTGCCCAAGCAATTCTCCATATTCATTCTGTGCTGCGGCAACAGAACCAAAAGACTTTTCACCAATTGCTTAGCTTCTTCGCTTATTTCACAAAAATATTCGTCGGGAAAGCAAAAATCACATTTCAGAATATTGGCAGTGGTTTCTTCCATTGAGTCGTCAAGAAATGGAGAGACTCCGCTGAGGAGTACATACAAAAAGACTCCTGAAACCAATGAAAAAAGGAATATTAAGTTTATTGATTGAAAACGCGCATTTTTTCCATATAGCCAAAATTGTGCGTCTTACCCTTATCCAAACACGTTAGAGCATAAATACATATTCAAAAAATCGTAAAGTCAAGTACTCATAGCTTGCTTTGAAAGGAAGGGCGAAAAAATATCGAAACACAAAATATAGAAAACACAAAATATCGAAAATACAAAATAAACCTAATCAAATCCAGCCGAAACGAACCGCACTGAACCGAACCAAAGCAAATTGAACCAACAATTTTTTTCAAAAAAAAAACTTTCCTTACTCCCGGGATCCTAGAGGGTGTGAATCCGAACTGAACCAAACCGAACCGAATCGAACCTAACTGAACCGAACCTAACTGAACCGAACCGAACCAAACCTAACCTAACCAAACTACAACACTGCTAATTAGGTTTGGTAGGGTATGGTTAGGTTCGGTTCGATTTGGTTCAGTTCGCTTCAGTTCAGTTCGGTCCGGTTCGGTTCGGTTCGAATTTACACCTTCTAGGATCCCGGGAAAGAAGTCAGGAAAGTTTTTTTTTGAAAAAAATTGTTGGTTCAGTTTGCTTTGTTTCGGTTCGGTTCAGTTCGTGTGCGTTTGTCGTATAAAATTATGTTTTTTTCTGTGACAAATGGGATATAATTCATGTAAAACATGTGCGGTTTGTGAAAAATTTCCGTGAGAAGTAAGGGAGTGCCATTCCATAGGTAAGTACTTGTATTTTCTTTATAATTTGTTAATAAAGTTAAGAGTGGTTTATAGATGCCGTTAAACAATCTTCGTGGTGTCCATAATAAATCTGCAAAATTATTTTTAGAAAAACTACAATCTTAATCCACAATTTGATAAATTTTTACCCAATCAACTAGTTTTTAGAAAAAAAAACCACCAAAACTGGCACATGCGCAGTAATCCTATCTACCCGGAAAAGGAACATTTAGAATTAAACGGGGGTCCTGGCTTCAAGCATCTCGTGTGAGAATATATTGGTATGCCCCATATTTATGCTCTAAGTATTGTCTTACCATTTTCGAAATCCCTATAAAGCCCCATGCAGTTACTTTTATCTGGGACACCCTGTATACCCCCTTAACTGCTTACCTGCTGCCCAACAGTCGGTGTGCTTTCCGACAGGCTGACCTAACACCAGCTCAGGTGAGGCAAATTCCAGACAGGCCGGTGGTAAAATTACGTTTTTCTGAGTGTTGACTGAATCTCCGAAATCAACCAGTTTTAACAGAGGTGGCGAGTGGGGGAGATCAATCATTATGTTTTCAGGCTAAAACAAGTAAAATACAAAATTTCAGCGATGAAAAAAGTACTATTGAATAGATATGGAAATTTTAAAACATATACAAAGGTTAAAAATAATGAGATGAGAGGCTGTGCTTTTCAAAATGTGGAACAAAAAGAAAACCTTTTTTAAAAAAAATTAATAAAATGTGGCAGTTTTCTATTAGCGAATACGGCCAATGGAATAACGGTAAATAATTTTTCCTAGACCTTCTACTTTTTTTTAAACCGTTTGTTAAATTAAAATGAATATAACAATAGAAGGAATGAGACTGCATATAATGACGATGCAAATGTAGCAGTGAAAGACAATTTTTTTGAAGAAATACACAATGAAATATCAGCAGTAAGTAAATCTAGAGAAATCATTTTGGGAGATTTAAATAGTAGAACCAGTAACAGAGTTAATGATCTGACAGTTGGCCAATATGGAGAAGATTTTGTTAATGACAATGGAAACCGGCTAATTACAGTATGTGAGCAATTAGACCTAAAAATCCAAAACGGTTTTTTTCAACATAAGGACATACACAAATATACCTGGACCAAACCCTCACAAAACCTGAAATCCGTCATTGATTATCTTATCACTAAACAAAAGACAAAACCAAAAATTCAAGATGTCAGAATAAAGCGTGGATCAACATGCGGAAGTGATCACTATTTTCTGGTGTCCAAAATTATCTTTCCTTATCAAGGCCGAAGCCTGCATCAACAAAATCTTGATGATACAGTGATTGAAGAAATTGATCACTGTAAATATAATCTACTAAGCCTAGAACATGACAGCGTAAAAAAGAGACTGAACGAAAAACTTAATACAAGTTCAGGTGAAACCCGAGATGAGGAATACGAAAGTATTACATTAAGCATCCATCAAGCTGCAAAAGAAGCACTAGGATTAGTGGAAGAAACTTCTAAAAGAAGAAAACCATACTGGTGGGATGCTGAGATTGAAAGAGAAATAGCGGAAAAAAGGAAATTATATCACACCTACTTATCCCAAAAGACAGATAGAAGCAGAGAAGAATACAAAATCGCGCAAATGATAAAAGGCTACCTAAACAAATCCTACAATGGAACTGGCCGAAGAAAACGAGGACGGTCAAGGAGAAGCTGAAGAGAAGGAATAGACAGTGAAATAACAATAAGAGGCCTAGATGATGAATTATGTGTGATAATACTTACTTTGACGTCTAAGTGCGCTAAGTCCTTTTGATGCAACCAGTCCAAGGCTGACATAAGCTGTTTGGTATAAAGTTTAACTGTGTATTCTGAGTATTTGTCATTTTCACAGAGGTAGTCAAATAGGAGAGGTCCTTTTACCCTAAAATTTAAAAAATTAATAATAAGTTAAATACAAAATTAATAAAATCATATCATTTACGATTCATTAACACCAGTATTTACTAAAGGGTCTACAGTGCTAAGTAATCCTAGGTTTAAAAGTCTACATTTTGGTTGAAGGTTTAACTTATTTTTCCCGTGAATGCAATAGTTTTTAATATTTATATAAATTGTTCATATATACCTTGCGATATGGATCATCTTTTTTCATTGTAACAAAGACATATTTTCACGCAAAGGTTTTAAATAAATAAAAATAATGAAATATTTTGGTTTAAAATTTAAAAATGGTAGCCATATTTAAACCTCCAAAACGTCACTAGGAAATGTCGAATAAAAACGGCGGTGTAAGTCAGTGTCAGCTATCGGCTATATTTTACAGGTTAGTTTTTTAGACAAGTTAGCGACGATTAAACCGATGGTCAATTGTTTTGGTGAATGCGTAATTGAAAAGGGATTCTAATATATCTTGTGCTTTACAGTATTTAAATATTGATACGTATTTAATACGGTAATGCATCTACAGATATAGTTTTAAGTTATTTATATATTATTTAACTTTAAATATTTTTATATATAAGTTTTTTTGTCAATCATGGATTATTTCTATTGTTTTTCGAACTTTAAACGACCCTTCAGGGGTGGTACTACAATTTGAGACTATTTTTAACGGGAATCCTACCACTGCACGGACTAAATTTCGTTACAAAATTTTTATGTGGTTTTTCTTTATTTCTAAAGTTAATTTGAATTTATATGAGATGAAACTCACTGAGAAATGCTTAGTATCATACTGCACATTAGGGCTTGATACCTAAGCCCGGTCTACAATGCTAAGTCTTAGTAAATACTGGTGTAAGGGTTTTCGATTTTATTTAGGAGGATGACGCCGACGCGACGTTACTACTTTAAAAGAACCAGTGGCGCCCCCAGGAATATATCTTGCGTGGGGGTCGGGGGGTGAGACGCAATCATCACGAATTTTATGCTATTTTTTGTTTTTATTTATTAAATGTGTTGAAAATATCTAAAAAAAATCTTAGTGCGCCCATGATAGAACCACCCTGTATAAGATAACTTACAGTTCCAGAACAATTGTATCCACTCCAGGCACAGGAGCGTTATCGAACAACGCCATAGCTCTGATGATATTCTCATGCTCCATCTTGGCCAACAAGGCGTACTCAGCCTCAGTGATTGGGTGAGGCTGTTTCCTTCTCGAGATCTGCTTCAGCGCCACCTCCATGTTCGTTCCCCGATCTTTTGCCAGACGGACTAAGGAGAATCGTCCTCTATTTATTTCCTCCAGTTCCAGATATCTAAAACCAAAAACAAAATAATTGCTTAACATTCTCTCAGATAAAACATTACGTGAGAAATATAACCATTGACAAGATTGCAAGGCCACCCTTCTCAGGGTTGCCAACTTTAAAGAAATTTCGGCAGCTTTATGTAGTACATGTAAGGTTTTTAATTTCTTTTGTTTCATAATTCAATACAATTTTTTTTTAAAATAAGATAAGAAAAGCTTTTCCATGTTCGAAACACCCAAAAAAAATATTTTTGATTGCGTCTTAATGAAAGATTTTTAGACATGGCAAAATTTACTTTACTTACCCACCCATGACCGCCGATTTTTAAAATTAGGGGAAAACGTGCCAATCTAAAGGAATTTCCACGAAAAATTGTTGGCAACGCTGCCTTGGACGGAAACAGTTGATTTTAAAATACAAATAAAACTGCTAAAAAAATTGTTAACGTATTGTATTGATGTATTAGAATAGTTCCATTAGATGGAACCTCGTTAGTATATATAGACTAGTGCAGAAAGATACATCTAAAAAAGAGCAAAAAATTAAAAAAAAAATGAATAACAGCATGAAAAATATTGGAAATGCAAGAACATGTATCGCAGCTAACACGAATAATAAATTAGACTCGATCCGAATTATTAGGATGAAATGGGGTAAACTTTTAAAGGCAGATAAAGGTTGTCACTGTTTTCAGCAGAACTAACCTCCTATTGAAAAAAATTAAATACAAAAGTTATTCCTAATAACAATTCTACACTTTTTGTACGGGCTATTTTACACTTTATCACAAATTTTCCAAGAACAAACGAAAAAATCGTTTCTTTTTTGATTTTTATTATCTACTATTTTTTTTTATTATTATACAAAATTTGCCAAAACTTACCCTTTTATGTTCCTAGCGCTTTGTAATTTTTTTAAATCTGATTTTAAACCTTAAAATAAATATTAAAGCTTTTAGAATTTAATTAAATAAAAAATTCAATAAAAACAAAGACATCTCAATCTTCATTTAAATATTTTTAAAATATTACTAGTGAATAGTATAGTTAAATTATAAATATTTTCTACATGGTAGCAAAATGCTAAATAAAATACATTACTACTTCTACTTTTTACCTTCTTTTAAATTGCTCTTGTTGCCATCTTAAATTATCACCAATTGGTAACGTGACGGCAGCACTAGGAAGACTAACTTGCCGATGTTGAGCCGCGATAACTCGAAAACTATAGGTCTCGCCTGGGATGAGGTCTTCCACGGTGTAGCTTGAGGTTGCAACGGTGTGGTTGTTATTCGGTGATAGCCTGAAATGGAAAAATCAAATAAGAGCCATCGCAAAAACCTATTATTGGAGGGGGGAGGAGAAAAATACCATTCTTTCCAACTGATTTGGCAAAACTAAATAAAAAAACCCGTTTATTAATAAATTAAATCAAAACAAGACTAAATACTGCATAGTAAAGTTTCGTTTTAAACTAATCTTAAAATACCGCGAACAACTCGCATCTCTTTCCAATCCTCCCATCTTGAGCGCAAAAGAGATACTGCGGGTTCAACTGACCCGATTAAATAATCTGACGGTAGTGGTCTCAAAGTGCTTCAAAACCGCATAAAACTGCCGCATTCCTTTTCTGTGGGTATAAATTCGTTACTACTGGATCGATTTTAAACATTTCTGGCTTTTTGGAAAGCTAAGGCTTTAAGCTAAACGACCCCATTACTACTTACTACTATTATTGACATTTCGTTAAAATTAAAGATGACAGACGTTTTTTGAAAATGCCAATATTTGAGACGGCTTAAAAAAAAATGCACGCACCGTGGTCATTTTTTACTTGGGTCTATTAAAAAGAGTCTTCCTTGACATGAATAAAAAGGTATCACTTGTTACAATCGGTTATGAATTAAAAAAGATAGAATGAAATGAACAAGGTGACTAAGCTACGATAATCATTAAAATCGACAATATTGATCAAGCATAATGGGGCTCCCTGGTGGTCCAGATAGGAGAGTTGTCTGGAATTTAACGGTGTCAGATGTGGACTGTAATTTTAAGGGAATAAGGTCATAGGCTAAGCTGGTACAAGGGATTCTGAAATGGTCTAGTTTACCTTCTAGGTTAGTGTAGCAATAAACAAATGTATGTAAGGTAAAAATAATGCATTTTCACTTACCATTTTTATACAGGAAGCGGAACTCATGGGAGGACGCGCTGTTAACCCGTGTTTTTTTGCACCCCACAATCATGTGGTAGGAGAGTCGCTAACACGCGTGTATTCTGGTTTTAAGGCGAAACGGTTCTCTCTGCTGCAGCAGGTCTCGCTGCTGCGTTCATTCTCCCACATGGCGCCCAGTGGCGTCGTTAATCCATAGGCGTAGGAGAAAAGGAATAAGTAGGAAGGAATGAGATTACGAAGGTCCATATTAAAGGAACTAGGAACCTTAGTAATTCAAAATGCATTTTATGTAAAGTAAATTAATTATAGCAAATTGTAATATTTGCCTCTAAAACCGCGGGAGTTTCAAATGCAAATAACCCAGTAATTTTAAGTACTTAATTAGTTAATTAATACTAAATAACCAAAAAATAGAAAATGCTCTAGTGAATCACCAAATAGCCTAATTCGAACCAATTTGGTAAATTATAGTAAAAAGAACATATTTACAAAAAGGAAGGCGGGACGAACCATTTCCCACCCCCCTGAGAATGCCCAGGGGCATTTCAGAGAGTTTAATTTGTAGGCAGGGCGCATAGTTTTACCAAAGGCCGTTTGTAGGTACCTTTAGTAGTCTTTACAATAGCAACCCGTGGAACATTATCAGAACCTTTAATAAGGTCTTCAATGCGGCCTAGGGGCCAATCCAATGGAGTGGAATTTTCATCTTTGATCAGTACCATAGTACCAATATCAATGGAAGCAAGAGGTTGGTGCCATTTGGCTCGCTGTTGCAAAGTGTGCAAATATTCGCGATGCCAGCGAATCCAAAAATCGCGGTGCATTCTCTGCAACAGTTGCCACCTGGACAGCCTGTTTAACGCAATATCGCAGTAGTTTGGATCGGGTATTGTACCTGGAGGCCTCAAATTTAAAAAATTATTAGGAGTCAAGACCGCCAGATCAGTAGGATCGGTGCTTAAGGCACATAAAGGACGTGAGTTCATTATGGCTTCAACTTGGGTTAAAACCGTATTTAATTCCTCATAGGTGAGTATTTGATTTCCAACTACCCTGTGAAGATGAGTCTTTAAAGATTTAATGTTTGATTCCCAAATGCCTCCCATGTGGGGAGCAGCAGGTGGGTTAAAAGACCAAACTATACCTTCCCCCTTCACGCAATCAGAAAAAATTTGTCGCAAGTATTTTTCAGAGGCCACGAAGTTGGTCCCGCAGTCTGAAGAGATCTTTGAGCATAGTCCTCTTCTAGCTATGAAGCGGCGCAGAGCAGCCAGAAAGGCTTCTGATGTCATATCAGAGACTAACTCTAAATGCACGGCTTTAACAGCGCAACAGATAAATAAACAGACATATGCTTTCATGGTTTTTGCACCTCTGGTCCGACCAAGAGTAATCGTGAACGGACCACAAAAATCTATACCTACATTTTCGAACACCTTTGCTTCGGAAACTCTAAATTTCGGTAGGTTACCCATAGGGGGTTGAAGGGAGTTAGGTTTAGTTTTCCAGCAAGTATGGCAAGAACTTAAAACTTTTCTCACTACCTTTTTAGCAGACAATACCCAGAAGTTTTGCATTAGTAAAAAAGTTGTGGTCTGTATACCACAATGAAGATTGCTGCGATGCAAATCTAAAATCAGTAATTCAGTGAATTTTGCACTAGAAGGCAAAAGAATTGGAAATTTTTTATCGTATGATAAATTTGAATGGCATAAACGGCCTCCAACACGAAGCAAATCGTAGCTTTCATTATGCAAAAATGGACATAATTTTTGAAAAGCTTTTGGAAGCTGTTTCTTATCTTTTAGTAATTCAATTTCTTTTTGGAAAGAAAAAGATTGTACGCATTTCGAAATAAAAAGTAAGCTTTTGTAGTAATCCTGATTTGTAAGGTAATCAGTAGCAAAATTGTATGAGGGATTTTTAAACTTTTGTAACCCTCGCAAAAAGTAAGCAACTATTCTCTTAATTTTAAAAAGAGAACTGTATTTTTCAAACAAGTTGTTTACATAATATTCAACTGTTTGTTCGCAAGTAAAAACGTTAAAAATATTTTTTCGCTGTTCTTCCAAAACTGCATTCCCATCGTAAGTAACTGTCATAAAATCCCAAGTATTTGTAGGTTGGTTTAGAAAAGAAGGCCCTTCTAACCAAAAATAAAATCTTTGTAAATCAGAGGGATACATTTCCCTAGTACCGCAGTCAGCAGGATTTTGTTCAGTAGGAACATAATGCCAAAACTCAGGGCTAATTCTTCCTTGTATATAGGCAGTTCTATTCGAAACAAATGTTTTAAATTTGTGAGGAGATCCCTGAATCCAAGATAAGGTCACTGTGCTATCAGTAAAAGCAAGAATTTTATCAAATTTAATTTTTTCCGAGAACGTTTCTAGTAAAAAATCCATTAATTTAGCCAACAAAACAGCTCCTAAAAGCTCTAGTCTTGGTAAAGTTAGTTTACGACGCAACGGTGCGACTCTAGATTTACTACAAACAAAAAAAACTTTAATGTTTCCATCCGAATAAAAAATTCGAATATAAGCGACAGCACAATAGGCCCGTTCTGAACTATCGCAAAATCCTACTAGCTGGATTTGACTAGCATTAGGCAAAATTATTTGACGAGGAATTTTAACAGAATGCAAAAACTTTAATTCATTTTTAAATTTTTCCCATTTAAAAACAATTTCCGGACTGACAGGGTCGTCCCAGTTTAAGTCTTCTGCCCAGCAGTATTGAACAATTAATTTTAAAATTAAAACTATTGGCGCCAAAAAAGACAGAGGGTCGTAAATGCGGGCCAAATTACTTAAAATTGTTCTTTTAGTGCATGTTTGGAGAGAACAGTCGAAAGTATAAAAAAATTCATCAGTATGAGGGTTCCAATTTAAACCGAGAATTTTCAAAGTTGAATTTTCAGCATCTAAATCGAGAGAAAGAGCCTTCATCGAAATGTGTGACTCAGGAAGATCGGATAGTAACTCGGGACAATTGCTCGCCCATTTACGCAATTCGAATCCACCTCGGCTAAGTAGCTCGATTAATTGATTTTTCATCTCAGTGGCCTTAAAAAAGTCATCACTTCCCGAAATCACATCATCGACAAAAACTGCCTCCTCAATGATTTTTGAGGCAAGAGGAAGGTCCTCATGCTCTCTAGCAAGTTGCAGCAAAGTTCTGATAGCCAAAAAGGGGCTACAAGAGACCCCGAATAAAACTCTATTTATTTCGAAGTCTTGAATAGGCTGGTTAGGATCAAACCTCCAAACTATTCTTTGAAAATTAGTTTGACTAGGGTCAACTAAAATCATCCTGTACATTTGACGGATGTCGCAACAAAAGCAAAATTTATGCAAACGATAAAGTAATAAAATTTTTTGTAAGTCCCTTTGTAAAGGGGGCCCAGTATAAACAGCGTTGTTGAGCGAGATTTTGCCAGGGGCGTGCATGCTCGCATCAAAAACCACCCTCAGGGGGGTGCTAGTAGAATCTTTTTTAAACACCGCATGGTGTGCAATATAAAAATGATTTGAAATTTCGGTCGGCAAAGGTGCAGAAACCGGTTGCATATGATTATTATCTAAATAATCTTGTAAAACAGAGCTGTAGGCAGCATAAAAATCAGGGTTTTGTAGCAATTTCTTCTCAAGGGAGAAAAAACGACGTACGGCAATGGATCGAGTGTCGCCAAAATCTGGAGCAGTAACTTTAAATGGTAAAGATACAATATATCTCCCCTCCTCATTTTTTGAGGTAGTTTTCAAAAAATAATTTTCGCAAAACTCATCTTCGGGGTCAATGGCCTTGACATTAGGTATGTCATCTATTTGCCAAAATCGTTGTAGATTTTTATCTAAATTGACAAAAGAATCGTTCATTGTCGTAGTAAAAAATGTTTTAATTTGATTTGTAGTTGAAGGTGAAAGTGAAAGATTGCCCATTATTCCCCAACCAAAAATAGTATTAATGCAGACGGGGTTGTTGGGTCCCGTAGACAAACGACCATCTAGCAAAATGTAAGGGTACACATCGCCGCCCAACAATAAATCAATTTTATCGCTTTTATTAAAGCCTGGGTCAGCTAGTTCTAAGTTGGCGATAAAAGGAAAACTTTTAATCGAAAATGAGGAATGAGGTAAATCACTACAAATTTTATCGAGTATTATCGCATCAAAATTAAAAACAAAATTATTATCACGCAAAGAGGATATATTGCAATTAATTCCAGATTTTGCCGAAGTTGTCATTCGATCTAAGCTTTGTAGAGTCATGGCGATATTAAATTTAGGAAGGCCCAAACTATCAGCACATGACTTAGATATAAATGAAGATTGAGCACCAGAGTCACAGATGGCGCGCACTGTGTGCCAATTTTGAAAAACATCCTGTATTTGTATTAAAGCGGTACAGAGAAGTACTTCGCGATCATTTAAAGACATACCAGTAACAATGGTGTTAGTGGTTCTATTAAATTCGGTAGCCACGGGGCTCCTCGGGGGTTGCACTGCAGAAGTAGAGGGGCTACTCGCAGAACTAGGTGTAGAATTAATAGGAAAAAAATGTAAGAGACTGTGATGAAATTGGCCACAATGTAAACATCTTTTTTCTGAT
Organism: Aspidapion aeneum; assembly: GCA_963576565.1. Lineage (NCBI taxonomy): Eukaryota > Metazoa > Arthropoda > Insecta > Coleoptera > Brentidae > Aspidapion > Aspidapion aeneum. The sequence continues at coordinate 41,732,780 of OY755045.1, forward strand.
TTGCATTGCTGGGGTAAATTATGCTTTGAGGCCAAACAGTTGACACACGCTTTATGTTGTTTAACAATCTCAAAACGTTGCTGGGGAGTTTTCGCCAAAAAATGAGGACATCTGTATATTATATGATCGCCACTTTTACAGAGAAAACAAAATTTTTGAGGGTTTGGAGTATTATTTAAGCCACTTTGGCCATTTGGAGACTGGGAGGCATTTTTGGAGGCTCTCTGAGTATTAGCAAACAAAGCAGATCGATTTTGAAACTTTGCTTGATTTTTCTGACTTGAAATTGACAAATCTTTATTTTTTAAGTAATCTTGAGTTTGTTGTATTTGTTCCAACGCAATGCAATGGCTAGAAACAAAAGCACGAATTTTATCATAAGAGGGGATCTCATTGGAGCAATAATTTTGCTCAAATGCCTTGCGCGTGGTTAGGTCCAACCTATCCAAGAGCATTTGTGCCATAATATAATCCCAAAACTCCGTTTTAAAACCCATGACTTTTAAAGCACTTAAGTTTTTCGAAAAACAATCAAGCAAATTCCTCAAATTCGTAGCATTCTCTTTAGTAAGAGGAGAGAAGCCTTCAATTGCCTTCCAGTGAAGGTAAGCTTGTAATCGTTTATTTGTATACCTATCCACCAAGGTGTGGTAGGCATTTAAATAATTTTCAGCAAGGATAGGAATGTCAGAAATGACATTCAGGGCAGGGCCCTTTAAATTAGAAAAAAGCAAATTGAATTTTTCAAAGTTTCCCAGCGACCTATTATTGTGCACGGTAGCATTAAAGGCTTGCAAAAAGGTTGGAAACTCCTTAAATTCCCCTTGAAAAAGAGGTATTTTTATCCTAGGCAGTAAACCATGCTGGTCTGTGGAGGCACAGGGACTGCCCATGGGATTTATCGTACTGCTCAAAAGCCCTCCATCTTCAAAGGGTAGTTCGAAAAGTTCGTAAAATATAGTGGAAATCTCGTCACAGCGTTTGCAAAAGTCCATAGACACTTTGGTTTCTACTACTAAGCGATCCTCATCAGAGGCTACCAACGTCAACAAAGTATTATGGTGCTTTTCAAAATCTTTTTTGATTTTTGACAATGTCCGAAATTTGACTTTAAAGCCGCTGTGATAGGCAGGGTCATTTTTTGCGAGGGTCGCGGATTCAATGATCAAATTTAGCTGTGAAATCGCACTATAGCGCAAGGCTTTAGCCTTTAAAATTTTATCCGAACTAGACATGATTTAAAAAAAATCCAAAAAATAATTGACAAAAATTAGGTAAACTGAAAAAAAAATCAAAATTTGGACACCCTGTATAAATATTAATGTCCTACGTTTAATTACAATAATCAAACTATAAGCGCACAAAAGTAAAGAAAATACCCGATGCAAACTAATGATAACAAAAAACTTGTGTATAAGTTTTTTTATCTTCGCCTCGCGAATTCAAATAAGTAGGTACCTACTATGTATTAAATTTAAAAATAAATACCTACAAATCAAAAGCATTTAATTTGGTAAAACTATTTATCTGCCTTTACACGAAAACAAATTCTCAAGTTAAGAATTAAATTTCCTTCAAAATTTATTATGCACGCAAAAAATGGATACAATCATAGCCATTTGCAGACAGATATTATAATAGTAAATTAGAAATAGATATATTCATAGCAATTTTTACGCAAAAACGAATATAGTAAAGCATCCGCAATCGGATATAGTCATAGCAATTTGCAATAAGCAAAAATGAATATGGCAATTTGGAGATTTTTTTCGAGCAAATTGGATATAATTATAGCAATCCACAAATGTGAAGGCACAACGGCTAAAATAATAGCACTTTGCAGACACTATTTTAAACTATTTCCAGTGACAAACAAAAAAACACCCAAATTCCATACGGTTTTTTTTTTACAAAAAAGAAACGAAAAAACTTGATTTATTCGAAACAAAAAAAAAGCATAGTAGTTTACAGATTTTATCTGTGTTTGGTTTTTCGCATGAAAAGGCTAAATTTATTGTTAAAAATATTTAATTTTTACACAAAAAAAATCGCAAAATGTATTTTAGAAACCTAGGGGTTTTCTAAAGTAGGCATGTAAGAAAAACAAGGGTTTTTCTTGCATTTGTTTTTACACAAAAAAAAATCGCAAAATGTATTTTAGAAACCTAGGGGTTTTCTAAAGTAGGCATGTAAGAAAAACAAGGGTTTTTCTTGCATTTGAAACCAGTACAAAAAAACTAACCTAAAAAGGCAAAAAAACGATTCCAGAAATCCGGGTCGCTAAGGATCAAAAATGGGGCTCCCTGGTGGTCCAGATAGGAGAGTTGTCTGGAATTTAACGGTGTCAGATGTGGACTGTAATTTTAAGGGAATAAGGTCATAGGCTAAGCTGGTACAAGGGATTCTGAAATGGTCTAGTTTACCTTCTAGGTTAGTGTAGCAATAAACAAATGTATGTAAGGTAAAAATAATGCATTTTCACTTACCATTTTTATACAGGAAGCGGAACTCATGGGAGGACGCGCTGTTAACCCGTGTTTTTTTGCACCCCACAATCATGTGGTAGGAGAGTCGCTAACACGCGTGTATTCTGGTTTTAAGGCGAAACGGTTCTCTCTGCTGCAGCAGGTCTCGCTGCTGCGTTCATTCTCCCACATGGCGCCCAGTGGCGTCGTTAATCCATAGGCGTAGGAGAAAAGGAATAAGTAGGAAGGAATGAGATTACGAAGGTCCATATTAAAGGAACTAGGAACCTTAGTAATTCAAAATGCATTTTATGTAAAGTAAATTAATTATAGCAAATTGTAATATTTGCCTCTAAAACCGCGGGAGTTTCAAATGCAAATAACCCAGTAATTTTAAGTACTTAATTAGTTAATTAATACTAAATAACCAAAAAATAGAAAATGCTCTAGTGAATCACCAAATAGCCTAATTCGAACCAATTTGGTAAATTATAGTAAAAAGAACATATTTACAAAAAGGAAGGCGGGACGAACCAAAAGGGTTTGTGGTCAGCAAAATCTTGGTTATCATTATTTTGAGTCGGCGCAGTAGCAACATAGTGATTCAAAACCATGTAAAACTGGCGCATTCCATTTTCTTTGCCATTAAAGCCAATAAACCTTATTCAAACATAAAACCACAAAGAACACAAATAATAGTATACTTTGTGATAAAACATTCAAATTGCAAATAAAAAAATATTATTATATTTATATTTTCCGTTCATAAATTTGACGGTAATGAAAATGCACATTAGTTTTTGGTATACAAGGTGGCTGAAATGGCTGAAACGTAATTATAATTTTTTAGATATTAACATATCAATATTAAAACTTAAACTCACAGTTCAGGTGCTTCAAAATCAAAACAGTCAGACCTAGAACAAAACACTATTTTTTTACTTAAAATTATTATCTAATTCCGTTTAAAATTATTAGTTAGTTAGGATGCATTTTTACGGCCACACTGTATATTATATATTAGGAGATGAAAGTGGATTGTAGCACAAGCGTATCAAGGACTACAATTATTTGGTGGATAAAAGCTTTTATCACAAACTTTTATATTCGGCAATTTTGAGGATAAAAAGTGACATTTTTGTCCCTTAAATAAGGCACTAAAATGTTGTTGTTCCATCCAGGACTGGAGACAAACAAACACTTTATCGATCCGTCGATAGTGAGAAGTGGCGCAATGAAAAACAGTTAGTATAGGTTATGATCTTAGTATAATAGTAGCTAAATATTGACTTGCCCAGTCATATAGGAGCCCCAATGGGTCATTTTTAGAGGGTATTGAACCACTGTGCACCGTCAGAGGTTTATTTAAGTGCTTGATGTGATGTTGTTTGCTAGTTTTGACATTTGTAGTAGTTTAACTGGGTATTTTTTTATATTTTTAAAATTTAAGACATATTTTGATTTATGATTGAAATATGGGGCTATTCCAAGTCTAGACTTACATGTCAATGAGAAAGCCCAACTTTAACTGGTTTTATCCTTGAACATGAATTGTTAATATTTTTCAGAGGGTATTGAACCACTGTGCGCCGTCAGAGGTTTATTTAAGTGCTTGATGTGATGTTGTTTGCTAGTTTTGACATTTGTAGTAGTTTAACTGGGTATTTTTTTATATTTTTAAAATTTAAGACATATTTTGATTTATGATTGAAATATGGGGCTATTCCAAGTCTAGACTTACATGTCAATGAGAAAGCCCAACTTTAACTGGTTTTATCCTTGAACATGAATTGTTAATATTTTTCAGATTTCTTACCATTCTCCAGATCCGAGTTTGCAGTATTCGACTAAGAATTGATTCTGGTTCGGGTTATTCCAATCCACTTGCACGCCACTGGACGATATGACTTGCACAGTGGGTTCAAACAGGGGCGCAGTGGTGTTGCTGACTGTCAAGTGGGCGGAACAGCTGGTACTACCGTATTCGTTGGCGATCGTAAACATGTAAGTCCCTTAAAAGATAAAATAAGACTTAGATACACGTACCTATCTACTAAGAACTTAAGACCTTCCAAGGGATCCATTATTTGGGATATGCTATTAAAGATAGCTAAATAATTTTTACAAATCGTTGCCCTGTGGGTATGAGTGTTTGTGTGTATCAGTCCGTAACACGATAGCTCCTAAACCGCAGAACCAATTTTCATGAAATTTTTAGGTAAAATATTGCTCGACACTCTAACGAGCTGGTTAGATTTTAGTTAAAATCCATTAATGCTAATGACAGTTTTTTGACAATTAAAAAGTTTTAAAAAATACAACTTTTTAACGGAGCATCGCATCAATATGCGGTTTTCGGAATATAGTAGATCACATTTCTCTTAATTTGTATTATAACCAGAAACTTCGTAGGAGCTTTCGTTTTTAGAATATTTAGAAAACTGTTTTCAAGTCGGATATATCATGGTTCACTTGGAAAGTGCTATTGAGCTAGCTAGGAAGGTATCATGGATACATTTATTTTAAATAAAATTTGAAGAACATTTTATAAGGCAGTACCTGAATCAATAGGCTTGACATTATCCAAGCTAAGCCCTGCAACACCCTCATCACTGTCGTTCATGGAAAATCTTCCATTGCGTAAAACGCACAGGTTGGGTTCTAATTTTTTCCATTTGTGCCGGACATTGTGACCTTTACATTTCACCTAAAACAAAAATAGTTTTTAACAGGATTTTTTTCATATTTCTATATTTTTTACAATAACTTTAAGAAATGGAGCAAATGTGGCGGGGGGAGACCGGGGCAAAAACACAAAACTAGCTTAATGAATAAGCTCATCGATCGGCGTCGAAGAATCAGGAGAGCATGCATAATTGGCTTTAGCATGCTGAAAGTGTCAAAAGAGAGTCATCCGCAATTATTTTTTTAGAGGAGCAAAAGTAAATTTTTCTGCATTTGCGTCGAATATCTAAATTATACTTAAATTTTACATAAAAATTTAAAAAATTTTGTGTACCCACTTTTTAATTTGGTTGGTTGTAAAATCCAATCTCTAGCTGTTCTATAATTTCTGGTAGGGTACCAGCCACAGAATACTTGACGCTGTCCATCTGTCAATCGGCGTGGCTGACGCATGCACCGAAGGAAAATTGAGCCGGGTTAAAATTCTCACTGCCATGTATGTTGCCTACTCTTTTTTGATGTGCGGGGCAAATACGTCTAATAAACTTAGATATCGTATTGGGATTTTTCAATAACATACCTTACACTTGAACACAACATTAGATCCAGTAGGAACAGCAATATCTTTTAATTTTTCCAAAAATTCTGGAATTGATCCTTCGCCAGGGTTTTCAACCAAACTGCTATTTTCGAGATTTCTTCTTGGAGGCTTCTTAAAACCAAAGTTCCAATGATTTGGTTTTCTGTAACAAATGAAGCAGTGAAATAACTAAATAAATGAAATAAAATCTTAAAAATAACTCAAATTTAGGGACGCCATTGGAGTGCTAACTGTTTGGCAACAGTGTAGAAGTGAGGTGAGTAAATAACAAAACGAGATTTGAGAGGCAACTAAATATATTTTTAAAAATGGCTGGTTTTATACACTGTCAAAATCCTAATCTAACCCACGGAGGTTTAAATGTAGAAATTACGGGGACATTCAACTTTTTTTTGAAATAAGCGAAATTATTCTGATTTATAATGATTTGAAAAATTACAGTGATCGTAAAGACTATTTAGATTTTTACCTTTACACTTAATACATAAGTAGCACAGATATAAAAGATGTGTGTATAATATGTAGTAGACACACACAAGGAGACCATTAACATGAGAAAAAGTGTCTCAGTTAAATTAGCTGGAATTTAGGAGTCATCTGGATCTTGGTTCTGTTAAGAACATAAAAAAATTAAACCTTTCTTTCGAGTTATTTCTGAGACACAGGCACGGAACTGTAACAGTTCCGTGGACACAGGCTGTCCAGAAATTGACGATATTTCCATTTTTTTAAGTTTTGTAGACTTAGATGGGTAAATGAGAATTTTTTTTAGCAAATATGATACAGCTCATCAAACTAATTTTTTATTTCCATTTTGTTGACCACAATTTTGCACTCCAAACAATCAAAAAAAATCTGATATTGGGCATAAGGTATGTTATGTATACGTTATAAAAACATAATATTCCCTGAGAACAAGTTTATCCCTTACTGTTCCCGTAATTTTTACATTTACACTGGAAGGTGCTCTGGCTTTTGGCTTTATAAACATGCTCATTAAGCCAGATAACATGTTTATTTAAAAATGCTTTTTTATTCCTTTTGCAACTTTTCCAACGAGAAGCAATTTTTGAAGAAAACCACAATATTTTGTTGGTTATCAGATCTTTATCGTCTCTAGGAAAGCACTTTTTGACAAAGTCGACTTCTTTTGCCTCGCAACTGATGAACTAGCACTAGCAACCATACCATTTTCATAAAGAAAATCAAATAACTGTTATTCCAGGAGCCTATTACATTTTACAACATCGCGCGTGTTAACAGCTGAATGTTATATTTTGAGATGAGAAAAGGTACTACCTGTTAAATACATCTGGTTTTACGGTGGAAAAAAAGGCCAATTATTTTTTCTGGGCCGTTTCTCCCGGAAATTCAATAAAATATGTAATGCTTATAAAAACATTTTTTTTTAATTTAATTTCGATCTAGAAAATAACTAAATAAACATACCTGATAAATTAGCATCCATGTCGAAATAGTAAAAAAAATTAAAATTATTTCTTATTTGTACACAAACACCAAAATTAAACCGAAAACAATCGACCACAATTTTGATATAAATAAACGTTTTTATTTTTTTAGCTTCATCCTCATTTTTATCGCTTTTACTTTGGGCCAAAAAATTTCACTGATATGAGTTCAAAGTGGGGGTTTATTCCGCCTTTAAAACTGTATATTTTATCTTTATACTATACCATCATGTTAACAACTTAATGTCCCCGTAATTTTTTTATTCAGACCTCTGTGTAACCGTAACAATATCACACTAACCATGAACTGAACTCGATTGAATGAAACAATGCGTAAAAGGTAATGGGCCCAATTCAATATTATTCCAACTATTCAAACTAACACTATGTAAAATATTACCTGCTATTTGTACTGGATATAACATTAGATGGTAGCCAAATCTCCTCATTGACCACATTGACATTAACAAGGTAACCCTGATTGGCATCATAGCGAACTATAGTGACCACTTCACCAAGGTTAACGTTCGGGTATTCCTGGATGATTCTGGCTTGGGTTCCAGGTGCTAGGATGTGGTTTTCTGACTATAAATAAAATAGAATAAAATAAATACAAAAAATTATTTAAAAAGACACAGTAGAAATGGTTAATTAAAATTAAAACGTCAAGACAAAGCTTTATACTTAATAAAAACGTTAGAGTGTTTTTGGAACACATAAAACTGTCACTTGAAGACAAAATATTAAAACCTAAAATGGAAATTTTAGACTTATTTTACGAATTAATATTTTGTACGTTGGAAACTGCTGATATTTTTTATTGTTAATATAAGCAGCGCAAAAAATTAAAAAATGAAAATAACCACAACCACAACGTAAGGAGCTTACGGCAGTGATAGTGATTAATTACGCACTACCGCACTACGGAATGATACGAAACTAGTGCGCACACGCAATGATTACCACAACCACAAAGATGTGTCAAATAGGTGTTCCAAAAACCAAAATTTTAATTAGAAAAACAAATAACACAAAATTACACTGTTAGTTAAACATTTATGTGCTATTAAAACCAACAAAAACAACAAACACACATCACCAGTATTTACTACGGTCTAGGACAACTGGGCGCCGCCAACTCGGCGCCGCCAACTGGGCGCCGCCAACTCGGCGCCGCCAACTGGGCGCCGGGCCAACTGGGCGTCGGGCCAACTGGGCGCCGGGCCAACTCGGCGCCGCCAACTGGGCGCCGGCCAACTCGGCGCCGAACTAAAATTTTCTTTTTGATAAAATGTGTAGATGAAAAATAAAATATATTATTTATATAAAAACATCTTTAAAAAATCCTTTACGCAATATTTTTTACAAGCTTTTATTTAGCTGCAGATGTTTTGTCTAACTAACTATCTATCAAATCTTGTGAAGCGTTTTTGACACACGTAGTCGTCCCATGACAATACAACATTAAGAAAAAAATATCCTCCCACCCTACCCCCACCCCATCTATAGAAAAATGTGTTTTTGACACACTTCCCGTTATCCGATTTGGATAAAATTTGGTATACACATAGTGGTCCGATGATAATACAACAATAAAAAAAAATATCCTACCACCCTTACCCCCACCCCCTTCTATAGAAAAATTTGTTTTTGACACACATCCCGTAATCCGATTTGGATGAAATTTGGTATACATATAGTGATCCGATGACAATACAATATTAAGAAAAAAATATCCTCCCACCTCTACCGCCACCCCCTTTCATAGAAAAATGAGTTTTTGACACACTTCCCATTATCCGGTTTGGATGAAATTTGGTATTCACATAGTGGTCCGATGACAATACAACATTTAAAAAAATATCCTCCCACCCCTACCCCCCCACCCCTTCCATAGAAAAATGTGTTTTTGACACACTTCCCGTTATCCGATTTGGATAAAATTTGGTATACACATAGTGGTCCGATGATAACACAACAATAAGAAAAAAATATCCTCCCACCTCTACCCCCACCCCCTTTCATAGAAAAATGAGTTTTTGACACACTTCCCATTATCCGATTTGGATGAAATTTGGTATTCACATAGTGGTCCGATGACAATACAACATTAAAAAAAATATCCTCCCACCCCTACCCCCATCCCCTTCCATAGAAAATGCGTTTTTGACACCCTTCCCATTATCCGATTTGGATGAAATTTGATACACACGTAGTGGTCCCATGACAATACAACATTAAGAAAAAAATATCCTTTCACCCCTACCCCCACCCCTTCCATAGAAAATGCGTTTTTGACACCCTTCCCATTATCCGATTTGGATGAAATTTGGTATACATATAGTGGTCCGATGACAATACAACATTAAGAAAAAAATATCCTCCCACCCCTACCCCCACCCCCTTCCATAGAAAATGCATTTTTGACACCCTTCCCATTATCCGATTTGGATGAAATTTGGTATACATATAGTGGTCCGATGACAATACAACATTGAAAAAAAAATCCTACCACTCCTACCCCCACCCTCATCTATGGAAAAATGCGTTTTTGACACACTTCCCAATATCCGATTTGGATGAAATTTGGTATACATATAGTGGTCCGATAACAATACAACAATAATGAAAAATGTCCTCCCACCCCTACCCCCCACCCCCTTTCCATGAAAAGTGCGTTTTTGACACACTTCAAATGACTTTGGATTATTTGGATTATGGGAAGTGTGTCAAAAACGCATTTTTCTATAGATGAGGGTGAGGGTAGGAGTGGTAGGATTTTTTTTTATTGTTGTATTGTCATCGGACCACTATGTGAATACCAAATTTCATCCAAATCGGATAATGGGAAGGGTGTCAAAAAGGCATTTTCTATGGAAGGGGTGATGGTAGAAGTGGGAGGATATTTTTTTTTAATGTTGTATTGTCATCTGACCACTATGTGAATACCAAATTTCATCTAAATCGGATAATGGGAAGTGTGTCAAAAACATTTTTCTATGGAAGGGGGTGGGGGTAGGGGTGAGAGGATATTTTTTTCTTATTGTTCTATTATCATCGGACCACTATGTGTATACCAAATTTTATCCAAATCGGATAACGGGAAGTGTGTCAAAAACACATTTTTCTATAGAAGGGGAGGGGGGGGTTAGGGGTGGGAGGATATTTTTTCTTAATGTTGTATTGTCATGGGACCACTACGTGTGTACCAAATTTCATCCAAATCGGATAATGGGAAGTGTGTCTAAAACTCATTTTTCTATGAAAGGGGGTGGGGATAGAGGTGGGAGGACATTTTTTCTTAATATTGTATTGTCATCGGATCACTATATGTATACCAAATTTCATCCAAATCGGAAAATGGGAAGTGTGTCAAAAACTCATTTTTCTATGAAAGGGGGTGGGGATAGAGGTGGGAGGACATTTTTTTCTTAATATTGTATTGTCATCGGATCACTATATGTATACCAAATTTCATCCAAATCGGAAAATGGGAAGTGTGTCAAAAACTCATTTTTTTATGAAAGGGGGTGGGGGTAGAGGTGGGAGGATATTTTTTTATTAATATTGTATTGCCATCGGATCACTATATGTATACCAAATTTCATCCAAATCGGATTATGGGAAGTGTGTCAAAAACGCATTTTTCTATAGATGAGGGTGGGGGTAGGAGTGGTAAGATTTTTTTTTATTGTTGTATTGTCATCGGACCACTATGTGAATACCAAATTTCATCCAAATCGGATAATGGGAAGGGTGTCAAAAACGCATTTTCTATGGAAGGGGTGGTGGTAGAGGTGGGAGGATATTTTTTTTTAATGTTGTATTGTCATCTGACCACTATGTGAATACCAAATTTCATCCAAATCGGATAATGGGAAGTGTGTCAAAAACATTTTTCTATGGAAGGGGGTGGGGGTAGGGGTGGGAGGATATTTTTTTCTTATTGTTGTATTATCATCGGACCACTATGTGTATACCAAATTTTATCCAAATCGGATAACGGGAAGTGTGTCAAAAACACATTTTTCTATAGAAGGGGAGGGGGGGTAGGGGTGGGAGGATATTTTTTTCTTAATGTTATATTGTCATGGGACCACTACATGTGTACCAAATTTCATCCAAATCGGATAATGGGAAGTGTGTCTAAAACTCATTTTTCTATGAAAGGGGGTGGGGATAGAGGTGGGAGGACATTTTTTTCTTAATATTGTATTGTCATCGGATCACTATATGTATACCAAATTTCATCCAAATCGGAAAATGGGAAGTGTGTCAAAAACTCATTTTTCTATGAAAGGGGGTGGGGATAGAGGTGGGAGGACATTTTTTTCTTAATATTGTATTGTCATCGGATCACTATATGTATACCAAATTTCATCCAAATCGGAAAATGGGAAGTGTGTCAAAAAATCATTTTTTTATGAAAGGGGGTGGGGTTAGAGGTGGGAGGATATTTTTTTATTAATATTGTATTGTCATCGGATCACTATATGTATACCAAATTTCATCCAAATCGGATTATGGGAAGTGTGTCAAAAACGCATTTTTCTATAGATGAGGGTGGGGGTAGGAGTGGTAGGATTTTTTTTTATTGTTGTATTGTCATCGGATCACTATGTGAATACCAGATTTCATCCAAATCGGATAATGGGAAGGGTGTCAAAAACGCATTTTCTATGGAAGGGGTGGTGGTAGAGGTGGGAGGATATTTTTTTTTTATGTTGTATTGTCATCAGACCACTATATGTATACCAAATTTCATCTAAATCGGATAACGGGATGTGTGTCAAAAACGCTTCACAAGATTTGATAGATAGTTAGTTAGTTAGACAGAACATCTGAAGCTAAATATAAAAGCTTGTAAAAAATTGCGTAAAGGATTTTTTAAAGATGTTATTATATAAATAATATATTTTATTTTTCATCCACACATTTTATCAAAAAAAAAAATTTTAGTCCGGCGCCGAGTTGGCCGGCGCCCAGTTGGCGGCGCCGAGTTGGCCCGGCGCCGAGTTGGCCCGGCGCCCAGTTGGCGGCGCCGAGTTGGCGGCGCCCAGTTGTCCCATTCCGTATTTACTAAGACCTTAAAACTTAGCATTTTAGAGCGGGTTTAAGTATCAAGTCTATAGACTTGACTTAAAACTATGTCTTTAGAATGACTACCGTATTGAATACGTCTCAATATTTAAATATTGTCAAAAGCACAAGATATATTAGAATCCGTTTTCAATTAAACATCCACCAAAACAATTGAACATCGGTTTAATCATCGCTACATGTCTAAAAAATTAACATGTAAAATATAGCGGACAGCTGACACTGACTTACATTGTTTTTATTGGACATCTGCTAGTGACGTTTGGAGGTTTAAATATGGCTACTATTTTTAAACTTAAACCTTTAACCAAAATCTATACTTGTAGACCTAGGATTGTGGCACTTTGCACTTTAGACCCTTTAGTAAATACTGGTGAAAAAGTTCCATTTAAAGCTTTGTAAAGGTATTTTTCAAAATTAAATTTAAGTATATCAGTTTATAATTTACAGCTCATCCCTGTTGCACTGAAACCTATGTGTTCAAGGCCGTACCTCGCGGGATCAAGGGGGATCAAGCATTCTCGAAAATAGTCGATAAAGTGTGTTAAAAGAGATTTCTCAGCAACACAAAAAAGATAAAAGCATTGCACAATACGCAAATTTTTATTGAATTTTTTTAGTTTGAGCCTACAATTGTTGTTTAAAATTTGGTTTACCTACTCGCATGCGGTAATTACTTTACCGCACCCGTACGGTAAAGTTACTTTACCGCACGCGCACCATTTAAAAACCTTAGCAACGCGTCAATAAGACAGCTTCAATATTTGTTTACATTTCAATTCCGTCTAATTTAACATGTTTATTTATAAGTTACATTCAATTTTTTGAAAAAAACGGTACTCATAGGTAAACACATGCGGAAAGTGTCTTGATCGCCCTTGACGGCTTGGCTGAACTCCGCTCCGCGTCATTCGGACACCTGCCGTCGCGTGCGGTAAAGTATTGCTTTCCATACTTGTTAGGTAAATAACTATTACTTAAAACTATTGGCTAGTTTTAAAGTAATTACTTGAAACGTTGTTAAATATGGGGCACTGCGTAAGTTCAGAAAAGCCCCAAAATGAGGCATTTGAATTTGATCTGGCCCTGTTTTACCAAGCTTGGCATGGGCTACATACATAATCTAAATGACATCACGGAAGGCGAGAAGTGACAACCAAGTGTCATCCCCGGTATGCGCACTGACAGGGCCGTATCTGGACCAAAATTTTGGGGGGGGGGGGGGTTAGGCCAGTGGAATTTGAAAAATTGTGGGTTTATTGAATATGAAAAAAAGGTTATACTTAAAAAACATATTCCTATTTAATTTTCGGGGGGGGGGGGGTTGAACCCCCAAAACCCCCCTCAGATACGGCCCTACGCGCTGACATACATTGTCTTAGTGTATCTAGGGTCACTGTATGTTGACATATTTAGATATAATTTATAGATTAAGGTTAGGTGTAAGAATAGTCTGTGACTGTGACTGTCTGTGACTAAACCTCGCCTTATTTCTAATAAAAGTCGATTAAATAAATAAATAAATAAATAATGATCCTAATATGTTTACATAAAGGGACTCGGATGTATCGTGGTATTATAGTCCTTGCCATACGCAGTTACACTGTTGTGACTGACATGAAATAAACATATTTCCTAACCAGAAATATCAGGTTGGCATAAATGTCACAAAAGTGTAACTGCCTACAGCAAATTTACTTTTAGGTTTTTAAGGGCCCATCGCACATCGACTTTTTTTCCGTTTCTTGGCCTAAAAAATACCCTATTTCGAAAAACTTCGTTGCACCGAAATTAAAGGCAGACTTATTCCTTCCTTAGCATTGTTAAAATTAAGTCACTTTTTTTCGTGACTTTACTGTTCCTTAAGAACTGCTTAAAGATAGCCATAGCGACTGACAATACCTATAAATGAGCAGAGTGTTTAAAGTAAAGGTGTCTTTTTTTTGTTTTGTAAGTAAATAAAGTAAGAAACGAAACATGTTTTTTTTTTTAAATAAAAACTGCAAAGAAAATCATAAAATAAATAAAAATTTTCGTTCTTTTGGCACAATGTTTTTGTGAAAAATTATACCCATGTTTCGATTACAAAAAGATTTGTTATTTGTTTATTACAGTATTTTTGTCTGATTTTCGGATTAACTGTTGTTCGCAGCGCTAAGGGTAGGATAGGACTGACCAGTGTAAGAAAACCCTTGCATTTAAATTAAACTGCATTGCATGATGTAACAAGACGATTTTCCTTTCTGCCTTTACACTTTACCTTAATTTTATTATAATATTTAGTCCTTTGGTTGTACCCACGGACGACGGCACCCAAATTCCACAAAATCATCATCTCGATTTTATCATCTTCCAAAAATTCAAGAACTTCCATTCTTTAAAATTTTTAAAGGCGGCTTGCCACAGAAAAATGGACGGCTTTTGACAAAACTGTTTTGGGAAGTACTGGGTGTTGCTGTTTTTTCATTAAAATTAAAGCAATCCATAGAAAATCCATAGAAAATTTTAAAAGTCGGTGCGATGGGCCCTGAGTCTTCTGAAATATGAGATCTTCATCACATAGAAGGTTTCACTAAAATAACAGGCGCGGCGAGCTGTAACTATAACAAACACGCATATTGCAGTGGTTTAAAAAGCAGAAAATAAAGCAAAAAAAAAACATGCTCACCATTTTATTTCTACACAACTCGTAGCTACCATCCAATTAGGCACAGATTTAATAGTAGGAAAGAATTAATAATATTTAATTTTTATTATTTTTCTAATAAATACATCTTTTTATTTTAGGTCCAGAAATATGATTATTACACATATTATTATGTATATTAACACAATGTAATTTTAAAAATTAAAAATTTAATGTTATGATAGAGTTCCTACAAATTTATTCTATATCACAGCCATTAATTAGTTTTTTTATATTCACTTAATTAAAAATATTCGAAGGCTTGTTTGAGTCACAAAACCTACAAGAGAAAGAAACAAAGATAGTGTTAGTATTTTACTTTAGCATGCGCATAACAGAATTTTTATTATAAGCTCCTATTATCAAAAAAAATTCTACGTAACATCCCAAAAAATGAAACGAATATTATTATTTATTCATGTGCTAAAAACTTTAAGAAAGGGTAAACACATTATTATTTTAGAGTTTTTCCAAATCTCTAAAAATTATTATTTATTTAATAAACCAAATGGCCCTACTCCAACCAACCAACCAACTTTGGAAAATCAATAAGCGCGTGTTAAACCGTTACCAGGACTGGTATTCTCATAAAATGGCTTAAAAACGTTACGTTTTGATAACGCTAAGCGAAACGCACAGCACCCTTCTCGCATGGCATTTGCGCTGACCGATCGAATTTGGTATTCACGTTGGTAAACGCGCCCTTGGGATGGAACTCGCTAAGCATCCTTCAAATTTTCGCTTTTTGTTAATGTTTTTTGACATTTGTGGCATACATTAGAGATTTTTTTCACCCCAGAAACAGTTTTACAGTTACCGTTTTAAAAAAATGCTCAGTGCAGTCGTACGTGAATACCATACCACTTTTGGTCAGGTGCTTAGCGAATTTGACGTCATAAAACGGTGAGCCTCTTAAAAACGCTATGCGTTTTTGATTACGAGAATACCTGTCGTGGCGGGAACAAAGGCCATACAGCAGCCGCCATTTGGGCTTGTTTGGTTTCATAAGGCGTAATAAATTTTAAAGATCAATGTCCTGTTTTTTAGCTTCCTTGTACTTGTTCACTGCAGATAACAATGTCTCACTCAAGCGGTGTGTGGCTCCATCTCTTATTTAAATAGCTAATCCTCATCAGGCTAAACCGTTAGAGACAACGATATGCTTATGTACGAGAGAGCTAATAGAGCAAGACATTGTTTTACCAAATTGTGGATATAGAGCTTTTTGTTAAAGTATTAAGAAAATACGTATTTTTCTTGAATTTAGAGAGGATTGCTTCTTAAAATATATTAGCATTACGCCTTATGAAAAAATGCTTTACTTGTACTTCAACCGTCATTAAACAGCTGATCTTGAAATTAGCATAAAGACCAACCTTGCAACGTCGCGTCATCATGGCTGCTATATGGCATTGTTTTCCCTCCTGTTCGGAAAGCCGATAACATTAACACTAGGAAACAAATAAAAAACGTACGTTTGGTCCATTATGCTCGCTCCACCTCCTGTGCGAGTCATTCTTATCCCCCTCCTTGCCGCTGTCAATTACAGGCGAGTCGCTTTTGTGTTTGTTTCTCAATGGATTTCTAAATCCATCGAATAAGGTGCGTTTTCTAGGTGTCGCGGGGTTCGAATGATCCACCAAGTCCGATTCCGAAGGTATTCCGATTGTGTTTGCCTTTAAAAAAATTTAGAAAATAATTTTAAAACATAAAAGTCCACATCATACCAAAGTTTACAAAAACTTGGGAGTTTATTTAGTATAGGAAAAATATCTTAATGTGGCAACACGGCATCATGTAATCAGTTTGGTTCACGAGGGTAAAGCTGTCATACGGAATTTGGCAACACGAACAGCGCCTCTTTATGGACTAATTTGGAACTAACTATAATGATGCTTAAGTGTCTTTCTGTTCGGCGCTTTGACTGCTTTGATGTCTGAATGTAATTTATTTTTGTCGCTAGTTTCTGCTGTCGATTTTTCTGTAATTGCACTGTATCTTAAAAACCACTGAATTGTTTTAAGCCAAATTTCTAGGTATGTTAGTGTACCCCCGGTTTAATATTTCACAACAATTTTGGCCTTTAAAAAAGAAGGGGGGAATAGGTATTAACACTATTTGATATTCTCACTAATCTTAACTGTAATTTTCAAAGTTAAGAGATTTACATTTTTGCAAAACATTTTTAAAAAATAGTTGCTTTAGTTCATCAAAAACTTCAATATTAAAAACTATATCACTGGTGTGAACACATTCAATCACTGATTTTTAAAAAATTATTTGTTACCACAGTAAAAGCACAGTATTATATTGTTTTGCCAGAGAAAGGGGCAGTATACATAGGTCAGTATTTAAAAATACAATAAGTGTTTTGATTTCTATATCACTTGTAATTTGTTACCCAGTATCTGTGTGGTTACTTGTGACGTCATGGTTAGTGTACACCAGTGAGCAAAAACGGAAACTGAGTGTTTAAATGAACCAATGACAAAGGCTTAAATTAAAAACGGACTGGATTCTACTATAAATTATTATTATTTGACAACATTAAAATTTGCTTACCTTATGAATAGGAATAGCAGATTTCCTTCCAGATTGACTAGCATTTGACATTCCACCATTTTCATGTGGACTTAGCAACCCCGTAGTGTTTGCCTTGTGAATTGGCAACCCCGATTTTTTTGGCGTGTTTTGTTTTGAATTTGGGGTGGCGCTGAAGCTTGGCGCCTCTTGTGATATGGATGTTGGGGTAGTCGGTGTGGAGGGAGTATCCCAAGGAAACAGTCTAAATTTAAAAAAAACAGTATTGTATTTTTTTTAGGTGCTAGTGCATGCAAAGATTTTTTGACTTACCCCTTTTCCCAAGAAGAAGCAAAATATACAACAAATAATCTTTAGTTAAAATTCGAAACGATTTTTTTAAGTTGTCAACAAAAATTTGTTTGAAATTGAATTTTAAAAAAATATGTCATCAAAAAAAAATAGTTTAACCTTAAATTAAAATTAAGGTAGTAGACTAAGTAACTTTTTTATTTTTTTTGCAGCCTGTAAAACGTATATAAATATTTTAAAATTTAATAGCCTTAACACCTCCAAAACAAAAGATTTTATTGCTATAATCTTTTTGTAGATATAATTTTTTTTAATTTTAAATATACAAAGTATTCTACTTAAGAAAAATGACGTTTATGCCAAACGATGCACAAGGTAAGCATTAGCAATTTAAAAAAAATTGGTATAGTACCTATTAGCGGTTTTTACAATTACGAAAAAATCCCTCTAAACTTGGTTCTCGGACATAAACTTAAATTTTCTTTAGTAAATATGTTAATACTGCTGTAATAGGCTGTTAATTGAAAAAGAAAAAACAACTAGAAGTTACTAAAAAGCTATTAGTAGAAGGAAGCAACTTTTCCTAGTTTTATGGCAATTTGGCAACAATGCCAACACTGTAACATAATACATTAGAAAAAAAATAAACGGCAACAGTGTTTAAATGTAACCATGGTTGCCACTAAAACTTTGCAGACAAGATAAACAGAAATTAAATATGAAGAAAAAAATAAAAATAAAAAACATTTTACAAAAAAATGTGGGAAAATTAAATAAAACCCAACATATCTGTAGTTGTATTATATTTTGTTTTTTTTTATTCTAAGAAAATGTTTATTTACAAACATAACATGTTAGTTTCTATATACACTTAATTAACATAAAAAAATAAGAGTTACATTATATTAATGGTTTTGTGTGGTATCAAGCATTGCTTATCTCACTTTTTGATTATGATTTTCTTAAAATTTTACTTAAAAATGATCATGCGAGTAAGTTTACTAAAATATTGCACATGAAATTGAACTGAAAACCTAAATGGTTTTAATATTTTCATCTCAATACAAAAATAAAATTGGTCCTACGTTTAGCTTTTTTTTTTAATTTTTAAAAGAAATAGATCTTTGATAAAATTATAAATCCAAAAATTTTCCTTAATAATTTCACGTTTCGCGTATTTTTTTTACATAATATTTTTATTTGAATGCTTAGGTTTTAAAGATTTACAATTTTGTGAAAATAAATTGTGAGCATATTTCTATTTTTGAGCAAAACACATTTTAGAAAAAACTGCGTTTTAAAAATGTTGTTTTTTTTTGTACCCAAGCATCAGTTTTTGAAAAAAAAAATTAAAAAAAATTTATTACCATGAAAAGTTTTTCTATATTCTAGCATATGTCCAAAATTTGAAATAAAATAATTTGTTGCATCTAAACAAAACAATCAATAGTGTTTAAATATAGTATGAATATACGAGATCTACGTTTGACAAATACATTTTTTTTGACAGTAAGAAATTTTGCAAGAATTAATAAGTGATATCGTACATACATCGAAGTTTAGAAAAACACCAATTATTGGTAACATATTAGCGGTTATAAGTAATATTAAAAAAAAAACAAATAAATCTATATACGGTATTTCCTTAAAAATATAGATCAAAACAAAAAGTAAAAACTATTATAGTCCCTAGTTTGTGTTTTTAAAATTAGTTTTATTACGAAATGATGGATTTTTAGCTCGTATGCCCGTAAAAAATGCTCAAACATCATCTACAAAAATCTTGATTGTCAATATTCTCAAACAGATTTTTTTTAATCCAAAATTTGAAAGTTTTATTTGACTCTTTTTATTATTCTACTATTTTCAACAGAATTTTTTTTACCTCTTTAACGACCCAAAAATTGAAAATAAAATAAGGAAAATGAGTTATTCCAAAAATGTAATGCATCTTTGGATATGCAATAATTTTATAGGAGTTTTTTCTTTAAAAATTAAAAACCCGCGAATCAGAAAAACGTTAGGAATATAAGGTTTTTTTTACATTACATCCAATAAGAAGAAAAAATATTTTTGTTTTGTAGACTACTACTACTACTACTATTACTACTTGGTGTGCAGTCAGCTAGGTGTGACGACCCGCCCGCGCCCTCTAAATATAAGACGCTTGTTTTCTATAAAGCGTGGTTGCCAAATGTTTGGTATATCCGTACTTGTTCTGCACTATAAATGTAGCTTCAATAAACTTTTTTTTAGCCGATTCGACTCCTTTTGCAAAACTTTAGCTTTAGACCATTAAAGCCTGTAATGATTTGACCAAGTATGATCCGCTATAACGGATTTTTCAATATCCCCTAATTCGCTAACTGTTTGATGTTCGTCACAGGTTGATGAATCTTATTTCCATCTGTCCGTGTGTTATTTACTTATTAATTATTGAAGAGATTTTTTGGTTTTGTAAATAGGCAAACACTATAACATTAAAACAGTATTCTAATCAGGAAATACGATTAGGAGTTTTGTAACTAAATCAAGACGAGAAAATTCTTCGAATAATAAGGCATTTACCAAATCCCGTGTGAGTGTTATCATTTATGTTGGAAAAACGAAACGCCACCCTCAGGTTAGAGTAAAACAACATAAAAAGGTACCCAATTAAGGGTGTAAAAATCAGGTATAACGGGTCATGCTGGATTAAATCATCACAGGATCCAATAATCTGAAGCTAAAGTTTTGCATAAGGAGTCGCATTGGCGAAAACGAAAGTTTACTGAAGATGCATTTATAATGCAGACAAAGTAGGTTTTACACACGAAGTAGTATAAGTAGTTGCCTTTAGACTAACTAGATTGTTTATTTTACCCTTGAAAACGGTTTGAGATACTTACTAACCGAAACGTCGTGTTTAAAATAAATAGAGACAATTTTGTTTCTAAAAAAAATCTCTGTCAAAACTTGAAAATCAAGTTTTTTTGTATCTAGTACGGGCATATTTTTAGCAAAATCCAATGCGGTGAAATCTAGCCATAATTTTTGGCAAATAATTATCCCTATTCAGATTTTTAGAATACTTGGCTTATTTCTTTTTGTTTCTATTTTACAAGATAGCGTTAAAAATACTTAGCAGTTAGGGTCACAAAACCTGAAGACTAGGGGTCTCTATGTTTTATGCAACTTCTTTATTTAAAAATTTTAAATAATATTTATTTATTATGGGTAATATTTATTATGGGTAATATTAATACATGATTTGTTAATATTGGATAAGAAATAAAACAGTCACCTATTGATATTTACAGTTGGTCGTTAAAAACTTTTCATTTTTTTGTAAGAATTATGGTTTTTGTGACCCTTTCCAAATTTGTCTAAAAAAGAGATTTTTTACTTATCTTAATGTAATCAATATCTTACTATCACAGAACAAACTAAACTTATTTTTTATATGGGGTGATTTTGCAAATGGACCAAAGCTATACAGTTTTTTTGCTATTCTTGTTAAAAAGTAACATACATATATTACATACAGGGTGTTTCACGAACGAACTTTTGGGTATTTAGAGTGCGATTTCGGGAAAAACCTCGGACACATCTTGACGTTTCTGAGTGTCGCGCCTCCTAAAGCAGGGTGAAAATAACCCCTTGAGTTTAAATAGGGAAAGTGGGTCGAGTGGCACCATTTTCCAGAGGAGTTTTGAATGCCTTTACAGCCATGGTAAAATTTCAAAAATCTATCGATTAGTTTTTGAGATATTTTAAAATTAGGGACCAACTTAAACCGTTTTTTTACAAATTAATCTAACAATTTAAAACAAACCCCGAGGCCCGTCGATTTAATTTTTGTTAGTAGTGCATTTGTATAATGCATTTATGTTTCCTAGATACGCGCGCCCTTTGAGAGGAAAAATTACCCCTAGAATTTGAATAGGGAAAGTGGGTTAAGTGATACCTCCTTTTAAAGGTCTTCAAATTGCCTTTACAGATGTGTTAAAATTTTTAAAATGTATCGATTTGTTTTTGAATTTTAATTTCCCATAGATCCAGCTTTAAACTTTTTTTTAATGAATTTTTCCAACATTTTTAAAGACACTAGAGCATTTGCATGTTGGATTTATGCTTGCTAGATACAACCACTTTAAGGGGTAAAAGTTAACCCCAGAATTTAAATAGGGAAAGTGGTCTTAAAATTTATTGACAATCTACACCTTGATTGTCATATTGACTTGTAAAGTATCTCGAAAACTAATTATAAGAATTAAAAAGTTTTGGCATAACTGTAAGGTGTTTCAAATTCCTTCAAAAAGAGGTATCACTTGACCCAGTTCCCTTATTCAAAATCTGAGTTTACTTTTACCCCTCAAAGGGGTTGCATTGAGTAAACATAAATCCAACCTGCAAATGCACTAGTTTCCTTTAAAATGTTGCAATAATTCATAAAAAAACGGTTTGAAGTTGGTTCCATGGGTAATTAAAATATCTTAAAAATTATTAGATATTTAAAATTTTAACACAACAGTAAAGGGAATTCGAAGACCTTTTATTTATTTTATACACTTTCCCGATTCAAATTCTAGGGGTAAGTTTTACCACTCGGGGTGGTGTATTTGGGAAACATAAATGCATCATATAAATGCACTACTAACAAAAGTAAAATAGATGGGTCTCGGGATTTCTTTAAAATTTTCATTTCATCGTTGGTTTCATGGAAAATTTACATTTAAATATCTCAAAAACTAATCGAAAGATTTTTGAAAATTTAACATGACTGTAAAGGTATTCGAAACTCCTTTAGAAAATGGTGCCACTCGACCCACTTTCCCTATTTAAATTTAAGGGGTTATTTTTACCCTGCTTAGGAGGCGCGATTTTCAGAATGTCTCCCTTGAATACAAAATCGACCTGTCCGAGGTTGTTCCCGAAATCGCACTTTAAATGCCCAAAAAGGCCTGTTTCGATGTTCGTCAAACACCCTGTATATCCTGATACGTAACATCTTTTTTTATAAACTTTAAAAACTCCAGAATCCCTTCTTACCGCCACCCATCCACCTACTTCCCTGGATAGTGATAAATCAACCGGTTTACTAATTGAGCTTTACTTATTTTTACAATGTCATAATTAGTTAATTAAAACCAATTATATACTGACAATCAATGAATCTAGTTTGTAGATTAGGTATATCATTAACGCAAATAGCAAAAAAATTATAGTCTTAGATTTACAAAAAATCACTCTATATTTTATATTTTTAATGGGTTCAGGTAATTACCACCAAAAACATTTCAAGCCTCCTAAGCGTTATATTTAGATTTTTGAAACAAAAATTAAAACAATTACATTCAAAATGATGGAAATAATAACTTTGTTTTTTTATTTTTTGGCTAAGAGGAACAACACAGCTTTTTTACCGTTTAAACTTTAAAGCATCAAGTATGGTAACAGAAGTTAAAACAAAAATACAGGGTGTCTCTAAAAGGTCTGTACAAAATCTTAGCCCATATTCCTGAGGTCGAAATAAGTCGATTTAGAGCAACTTACCTTAGTCCGAAATTGCTCCGTTTCGGAGATACAGGGTGGTAAATTTAAAAATCGATTGTCTTAAAATTTATGAACATTTCTCAACGCATTACTTTAAAAATTGGTACTCGGGGGTTTTTTGGGATGCGAAATCTAAATATGGATACCTTTTCACTGTGTCCGCTAGAGGGCGCTTCACAATGTTCTTTTTATAGTTTAAAATGCCTATAACTTTTTTCTCAGTGTAACTTTTAAATTTTTTTGTTAAGAAAATAATTTCCTGAATCTTTCTAAGCCAAAAAGGTACTCCTGTTAACATGCGCTAAAGTAAGTCGTTTTCGAGATACTTCCGTTTTTAGTGTTTGATGCCGCAACGGAATACTGAAATTATTTTGAATGATTATTTCACTAGAGTGTTTTACACTGGCAAAATGTCATAGCAACGGCCAGTTTTCTACTGACTATTGTTCTTAAAGTTTTATTCAAGTTTGTTGCTTTTCGGAAATTTCGCTCATGAACTTTTTTAATTAAAAAATTTAATTTTTAAATTCACCACCCTGTATCTCTGAAACGAAGCAATTTTGGACTAAGGTAATTTGCATTAAATCGACTTATTTTGACCTCAGGAATAATTTCCTTTTAATTTAAGATCTCTATTTACCCAGCTTTTCTAAATATTTGATCCTTAAAATTAAAAACTACACGTAACTTGAACATAACCTTCCATGACTTCATGAAATATTTTTGGTAATTTTCACCTGAATGAAATAAAATCAATCGCAGAAAATATCTCTTTATTTGACATTCTTAAAAAACATAAACTTCTTTCACCTTATAGACTAACCCTGCTTGCGTTGCGAAAAAGTTAGAAGAAGAACGATTATTTTTTGTTAATACATATTTATATAAGTAAGACAAAAGAATAGGTAATTTTTTTTACAATTATTAACATTATACTCAGACCGAAGCCCACAACACAGGGTTTAGGGTACACAGTGTGCCTGAATGAAGTATAGGTTACATAAACAGGGTTCCAAAAACTAATAGCACATTTTGCATATGGTCTCTTTCCTGACTTCAGAGCCTTATTCATATAAATCCTAGCTGATCCTCTTCTCGAAATTTTTGACATTTTTCTAGTTAGTCTAGCTTGTTAAGCACCCATACAGACAGTCTTTAGGGGTACAAAAAGTCAATATCCTCTTCTGTGAAAAGCTTGAAGCCTTCGGTGTAATAAAAAAAAACAAATGTTAATAATATTGTAGCTACAATAAAATGAAAATGGGTATTATTTTAATTGTTTTGCGAGCGGAAATACTAATAATCTTGGTATATCTCAAAGACTACTTGATTTATCAAAAAATGTATAATGACAAATATTATTTGCCTTTAAAAAGAGAGTAAAACAGGCTTTAAAACATTAAAATCGGATTACTGGGTAGGGAGATACGCTTAAACAAGAAATGGCGGCCAAACGGACCATGAGTCCGACCACGTAACCAAACGTTTTTTATATACCCATGGGTGCTTAACAAAGCCTCGCAGTCAAACTGAGCGCACATATTAGGTCACATGCGACAGAAGACAGCGCCTAGACTCTGAAGTCAGGAAAGAGTCCATATTGAAAATGTGCAGTTAGTTTTTGGAAATATTTCTATGTAACCTATACCTCGTTCAGGCACACTATGGGTATAAAGAATGGGGCATGGCCAATAAGAATCACAGGGCGACCTACTTGTTCGGCCTTGGGACCGAACCCTAGCCTACTATTAGTACATTAAAGCGGTAAAAAACAACGTAAAACTATAAAAAACAAAACTTTGTTTCGTTCGCCGCACTCTGTATATTTATGTATGTTTACATAACATGTTTAAACCGAATTAAGTTAAAGTTTTTATAGGAGTTTTCTATTCCTAATAATGCTATGTTTTAGCTTGACGTTATTTTTTAATTGTTACTTGCACATCGGGTTAAAGCTTATTTTTATTACATATTAGTTCAGCCCATCACCAAAATTTAAGTGAAAAAGATCCTTAAAATGACAGTCCTAGTTGCCAAACTTTTCGTATAACAATAAATATTCTTATATCAAGGAGTCTATTCGTAAAGTCAATTCTTATACCTCCTGTTTTAAAGTACAAGGTCTGTCCCAAAAGTATTTCATAATTCTAAACGTGTTATCGCACGCAGTACTTGTTTACAAATTTTTTTTGTAAAAGTATTTTTATTAACGCTAAAAAAGAAATTGTAATCGAATTTGCATTAGGTTTGGGTTTAAACTCAAAAAGAGTTTTAAACACAAAAAAAAATTGCAAAATTTCAAGTGTCAAAAACCTTTTTGTTTATAGAAAATTACAAATCTGTTCTGAATAATTCGGCTATGTTGATTCCAAATCTGCATCAGATTTTATCATAAATAGTTTTCCTAGTCCAAGCAGCAAATTCCAAACTATAGACCCCTGCCAGATGGGATAGCAGACCTTGTATATCTTTTATCGCATATTGATCTAAGTTATTTTAAAGTTGCATTTAGCAGTTAAAATATCTAGCATTTAGCAGCGTTAGACTTTTTGGACGGTCGGAATGTCATTTTAGGATTTTTACTTCTAACCCAAATCCAAATAAGCAAGGCCTTTCGTAAGGCCTTTTTTCTGTAATACTCACGCTTCTTTATTGAACTGGTCTGTCTGATATTTGAGAGGGTTCTGCATTCTTCGCACCCAGTCGAGGTTCAGGTCTAGAATACCTGTAAATAATGTTAAATAAAATTTACTGACTTTTGTAGAAACCAAAAATATTTTGTTTGTTACAATTTTTGTTTTAATTCATCTTTGTTAGTTTGTTGAATCGTTTGTCTAACGTTCTATTCCGGGAAGTTTATTTCTGAGAATAGATTTCGTCGTAATGGCGGCCGTAAATAATATTGTGATTGATAACGTAAAAGACTAAAAGTTTCATAAAAACATATCTATCCCAAGTGAACTCTTTTAAAACTAGAAAACTTCAAAAAATCTTTTTTTTATTTATGTTACGGTAAAGAAGTTTTATAAAAACATATCTATCTCAAGTGTACTCTTTAAAACTAGAAAACTTCAAAAAATCTTATCTTTTATTTACGTTTTTTATTATTAACAATTTATGTTCTGCGATCTTTAAAAAAGTTGAATATTTTTTAGGTAACTATAGCTTATAGTTTGAAACTTTTAGACAAAGGTTGAGTAGAAATAAAATTTCGGCCTTGCATAGTACAAAGGAATCGCAGGAATAATGGACATCGAGACATACGATAAAAAGATCTGGAGAAAAGAGAATACAAAGTACTACCAAAAGATATAACAACAACCAGAAAAGGAGGCAACGTCTTTTACGTTGATAGAAATATGACAGAACCCCGGACGCCGTTAGATCCCGCTCAACTCCTCACCCACCGTAATGCACATTTAAAGATCCGCAACGAGGATATACCACTGCGACCAATTACTACCTCCAGGGAGAGGACTTTGTAGAGGTTTTTGTTGGTACAATTAAACCATTACAGGGTGAGTCCAAATCTTTTGTTAAAAACTCGAAACATTTTGTCGAGATTTTAGAAAGGATCGCATAAGATCCCGACGATAGACTTGTAAGTTTTAGTGTAGCAAGTCTTGACACCAACGTGCCAATAAATGAGTATCTCAGTATCATTAAAAACAAATTACAAACTGATAATACACTTCACGAGAGAACAACGCTTTCGGTGGAAGAGGTAATGAATGCGTTGAAGCTCTGTCTCCGTAACTCTTACTTTCAAGTGATAGATAAGTTTTGCGCACAAAATGATGGACTTCCAATGGGTTTATCTCTTTCGCCACTGTAGTCAACAAAGCAAAAGTTAAGGCAAAATATGAGGTTACAAAAGACGACACCGTTATTATATGGCCTGAAAATGATGAAGAACTGCAGAATTTTCTACACAGAAATATTTAAACCACTGTTTAAGGAAACCTACACACATTATCTAAATTTTAAATCTAATTATTTTCTTGTTCCGAAACAACGATTCATAAGAAGTATGCATTTAATACAGCTGTAAATATTTGTAGTAATAATGAAGAATTAACCACAGAAGTCCACGATATTAGAAACAGAATGGTTATTCCGAGAAATTAATAAACTCAACGATCTTCAAAATTAACGACAAATAAAACGTAGCAAATTCTTAGAATAATAATTCGTTGGAAGGGTAATACTATAATTAAAAAATCAGTATTGTCATCGGAAAATACGATAAGGAGTTTTGTTCCTGAAACAAAATAAGAAAATCGCTTGAATATAATAAGAAATGCATGTACAGTCGGGGACTTTTTAAATTGCCGCCCTTGAAAATAAAAAACATTCCTATTTGAAATTCGGAAAAGTACTTTGAACCAAAACAAAAAAATTGTAAACCTTACCTCTTTCTGTATACATACATATTTAAAAATGTATGTTTTTTGATTTCTTTAAATAATTTATTTTGAAAGAAAAAAAATACAACGGCAATTTGAAAAGTCCCTAACTGTACCGAATCCCGTGCCTTATAAAACAAGGGTCTTAGAATTAAGGGGCGGGCCGTCACACTTGACTGCACACCAAGTAGTATAACCTGTAGACTGGATTGTTTAGTTTACACTTGAAAACGGTTAGAGATACTAACCAAAAGGTTTTATTTAAAATAAATAAAGACAATGCAAGTCCGAATTTTTGTTTCTATAGCATATAGGTTAGGAACATTCTTCACAGCAGACAAATGCAAAATACCATACCTTGAATATTTTTGATCCATTCCCTCAAATAAGTTGTATGCTTCTCGATACTCGGAGCTTGAATGTCGAAACCTTTGATGATTCTTGTGGGATCGTTTGAGTTGAGAATGAAACGGTCTTCTTTGGTTTCCATTGATATTTTGTTGACCTGAAAATAAAAAAGATTTTAAATGAATTTTGACATTCGCCAGTCCATGTCAATTGTTATTTATTTAATTTTTTTAAATAAATTAAAATCGTCTGCAAAACGAACTTTGTTTCCATACTGTAACCGCAAAAAGTTTTTTAATGAAAAAAAAAAACATGTTTTTGTTAATGTAAAACTGGTTAAATTTATCAGGAAAACAAGGATAATTTGCTATAGAAAAATAAGCTCGTAAATCTTTTATATTTGTCTTTGTTTGTACAACCGTTTAAATCAATTAAAATAATGGTAAAACAATATTTTTTGTGTTCACAATAGCATTTAATAGAATAATTTTTTAATTGTTTAATTAACTTACTAAAAGATGCGCCTTGTAGATATACTGCGGACTAACAAAATCCTTCTTTTTGCCAATGACTTCGGCAAAAATTATACTTTGCTCGAATAGGAACACCTCGCACTCTTTATTCTTGCCCAATAAACTTTGACCGGGTAAGTCTGACACTATTAATATGCCTCTTTGTTTTAGTTTGCCTTGCTTGGTTACTTGACCCTGAAAATAATTGTTTGTTATAAAGGTTATTAATTAATAAAATTGAATTGATAAATTATTAAAATTTAATAAATCAATTAATAATTATTAATTATTATTAATCCCTGGTCGGTTTTAGCCTGATTAACCAAAGCCATCCATTCTGCCCCCTCTGGAACTATTCCTTGCCACCTTCTTATTCCCATATTCTTAATGTCATTTTCTACATCATATATCCACCTTCTGTGTCCTCCCTTTTACTCTCTTTCTGAAGAGGTCTCCAGTTTATTATTTTTCCTGGTGTTCTTTTCTTATCCATCCTCTATACAATTGGCGGCTGCTGCAGTGCCCTACCAAAACTAGACAACAAACAATATTTTTAATTGATTTATTTAAAAAAAGTTAAGTCTTTCCTTACGACATGTTTAGTTCTTTGTTTAGTCTGTGGTAAATAATTACAAGCCGGCACTGCGCGGGACAAAATTTCAATTTCACCCGTTTTTTCATGGTGTATGGGTGGATGATTATGCGTGGGGGCGGGAGGAATGTTTGTTTGAGTGACGTCGGCCATGTTCATCGTCCGAAAACGTTCATTGCCGGTTCCATTCTTAGTGAAGACGTATGAGTTTGTTTTGATTTGGGGTAGGTCAGTGCCAATCGCGTGTCCATTGTTTGTTTTCGTTTCTTTTCAAAATGGAAATAAATACCGTCAATTATATAATTAACTGTGCAAATTTAAATACGTTAGTTACTTTCTTTATTGGTTCTAAAAAATTTTTATAGCAAGAAGTTCTGCTTACAACTAGTTTTTATCCCTAGTAAAAAATAAAATAAAAATATATGTGTGTAGACTGCGCACTAAACTAACACATAATAATTCACTGCTAGAAAACCGTTTATAAAAAAATAAAATATAAATAAAAATCAAACAAAAAATAAAACACTATTCATATCTAAGAAAAGATCTAAGACGCAAGATATCAACTAACACCGTACATACATTTCTCGAACGTAAATGGTCTGAAATTAGTGACAAGATATCGTCCAAGCCATTTCAAGAAACCGGACGGACTTCCCGGTACATCGGACATTTAATTAAAATATGTTTAATTGTTTCCAAAGCATTAAGATTGCAGACTGAACATCGTTCGGTATGAACAAGTTTGTAGGAGTAACCTTTGTAGTAAAATTTAGAGAATTTATTGTTGGTTAAACGAAGTTGCGAGAGTAATCGAATGAGGTCGAGTGGTAGTCTAGCATTAAGATGGCTGGCAGGTTTTTGCGATATGGTAAAATAAGAATAAAAAACCATGTAGGTAGATTGATGTGCAATTTGAATGTCAGATTTATAGCATTTGTCGTAGAAGGCTGTTAGTAAACGATTTTTGTTTAATCTAAGGTTTGCTAAAGTAAGGTCATTCCAAATATGTTCAAAGCCAATGTCATTCAAAAATTCTCTTATCTATAAAGTCCAGTTATAAGTTGAATTAATGTCTTGCCAGTCTTTTGAGGCAAATGTAAGGCAGGCGCGCGCGGCCCATCGAAAATAGTTTAATAAGAAAGCTAAGACAAAATTTAAAAACAATGTATTTAAGATGAACCGACCCCGTCTCCAACCTCACAAGAGCAGAAGGGGTAGTTTTTGGCAGGTATAGGGTCCTTTTAATAAAGGAGGTTTGAACTTGTTCCAGTATATCTGTATACCTTGGGCCCCATACCGCCACTGTGCCAGAAATTTGACGAGCTAAAAATTTTTGATTTGGTTGACCAACTATTTAATTTGGACTTTGAAATAAGGGGAAGTCCGCTGCTTCTGTGGTGAAATCTGAGAATTGAATTTACAAATCTGATAAACCTTACTTGAAAGATACAAATTTAAATACGTTAACATATGAACTTCGATTACAAATAAAATCTTTAGGGCCACATAGACCGGACCTAAACATTAACCAAAATTTTAGTGCAAGTAATGCAAAGGGGTGCAAAAAAACTTATTTGTTGACAATCAGGTCTTAAGGGAAGATTTAACTTTTTTAAAATAAATCAATTAAAAATACTGTTTGTTGTCTAGTTTTGGGAGGGCACTGCCTCGTTGCCTTCCCTGTAACTTTCCGCCACTGCTCCAATGTCTCTGGATTTACCACGGTATTGTTAATTTGAGATTTGACCAGGTTTACTGTGGTGGCCATGGTTATCGTTCGGTTAAGAGAAACAATGATAAAACACCAATATTTTTATAAACAACAAGTGAAATTAAAGAAAGAAAAGTAAGAAAAAAGTTTTTCTGTCTTCGGCCGGCACTCGAACCCGGAACCTCTTGCTTTGTATGTACAGAGCACTTGTAGTTTATAGTTTGATCATTGTGAAATTTCTTACCTCAAAACCCTGCAACCTTCCTATTTCCATCATGTCATTAGCGTCCTTCGGCACCTTGGACATAACCTCGCAGGCTCTCCTTAGAGGACCAATTTCATCTTCAAGTTGGGCTTTTTCTGTGTATTTGAGAATTTGGCCAAGAAGTATTTGGTACCTTGTTAACCTGAAAGAGATTTAACAGCAGATAAGTATTTAGAAAAATACCAAAGATGGGTACAAGTGATGAACATGGTCAAAACACTGAAATTAGACAAACACAAACAATTTCTGCAACTGCAAGGAAATGATGAAATAATGCCTAGAATGGAGGTTACAGAACTCAAAAGAGGTAAGAAAGAATTTCCGAGGAGACTTTCTTTATTAAATTAAAGACTCGTGTCATTTTGACATTTGCTGTAATTCTTTCCGAAATAATTTTTTTACCTCTGTACAGGTTTAATCAGCAAATCACAAAGCTGCAACCTATGTTCCAATTTGGTCCTCAACTCTTCAAAGTAGGTCTCGTTCGCCATCTCGTTATTTAGAATGTATTCAGACATTGGTTTATTCTGGCAGTACATGTTGTATAGGTGAGCCATTCTCCTTTCCACTTTGGTGAATTGCTCTGCTAGGAGGATAGGTTTGTCCACGCATTCTCGGATGTATTTTAGAAAATGACTGTGAAAAAGATAAAACTTGGTTAAAAATTTCTGTGTGGCATATTTGAATATAATAATATATCTGCATATTGCCGATGTAGTAGCGTTAAAAGCCGCTTCTATCGTTTCACCCCGTGTGCACTTCATTGCTAAAATGTAAGACACAATTTAAATCATTTCTTATACCCTAAGAATGCAAAATCGACTGGTCGTCCAAAAATCGTCGTGTGCAGGGGGTGTGGGGGTAGTTTTTCAAAAAATTTGGAATTTATTTTTTTGCATTTTTTGAATCTATAAAGTGTGCTCATAACTCCACCAAAAGCATATAGTAATATTGCTATCAGAAACATTTATTTTTCAATGTTGAAAATATCGTTCCCAATGCTTTTATATGGAGTTCCCTATTAAACAATTGCTCGCCCTGAAAACGCGTATTTATAATAATTTATAACTTGTTATAACTCGAGAACCCTTTGCTTAATCAAAAAAACACCTTGTGTAAACTTTGTGTATCAAAGATCAGGGATTACAATGATTTTTGAAAAATGTCAATCGGACGCATAGTTTTTTTTAAAGTAGGAAAGAGTGATACCATGACGCGACGAACGCGGCAGACACTGACATGCTATATAAGAATCTGACTCTCGGCCCTACGGGCCTCCGGGAGTCTATATTCACTATATTAGTATGTAACTCTTGGCCATACGGTCCTCCAGTCGTCCATATTCACTATATTAGTATGTGACTCTCGGCCCTACGGGCCTCCGGGAATCCATATTTGAAATTGAAACTACGCGCCTCCCGTTAAATTTGATATTGGAATGTGACTCTCAGGGGCCTCCAATTTATTTCTATATTAGTATGTGACTCTCGGCCCTACGGGACTCCAATTTATTTCTATATTAGTATTTGACTCTCGGCCCTACAGGCCTACGGGACTCCATATTCACTATATTAGTATGTGACTCGGCCCTACGGGCCTCCGGGAATCCATATTTGAAAGGGAAACCACGCGCCTCCCGTTAAATTCTATATTGGAATCGAGACTTTTGATTTGCTATTGGGATAATATGTGAAAACTGAAAATTTAACATGGTGTAATTAGTTTACACCTGGAAGACACAATTTTAACGGTAATAAACTATGTATTTTTTTTTGCAAGCCTACACAATAGCGCATCTGTCGCCGTCAAAATAATTAAAATAAATTGTCGGCGTCTTAAAATATGACTCTTCAAAAAAGCAGCAAAATCGTTTCTGAGATATAAATTGTCAAAATATAACCAATTTAAGGCTTTTATATTTAAGGAGCCCTGGAGAGGAAGGGTGCGACCTACGAAAAAGTTTATTTAAAGTTTTTTTGTTAATTTGACAGTAAAAATAATTTCTGTTATTGAAAAATTAAATTTTTGTATTTTTTTTTTGGCCTGATGACGTCACTTACATAAACGGTGCCAGCGAGTGCTTTTATTCGAGATTGAAACTTATCGTAGAGCTCTGAAATTTGGCACACTAATAGGCATCGACAAACTAAATCGAAATGGATTCTTGCATTTTTTCAATTTGACCCTATACGGGCTTCCGGGAATCCATATTTGAAAGGGAAACTCCGCGCCTCCCGTTAAATTCTATATTAGAATCGAGACTTTTGATTTGAGCCTCCCACTCCCCGCTATAGGCATAATATGTCAAAACAGAAAATTTGACATAGCGTAATTAGTTTACACCTGGAAGACACAATTTTAACGGACGCATCTGTCGCCGTCGAGATAATGAAAATTAATTGTCGGCGTCTTAAAATATGACACTTTAAAGTCGCACCACTTTTTGGCAAATTTTGATGGTTCTTTGGCAAAAACTCAAAAAGTACCAAACTAATCAAAATTTTTTTCTCTGATGTTTATAGATCTTCGTAGGCCATATCGATAAAGTTATTATAAATTTTTCATTTTGACGTCTCGAGATATAGGCAAATAATTGAAATTTAAAATAATGCTGTTTTTTAAAAACGCAGGGACCTATTGCGCGTCAATGCACTAAGTGGGTGACATCTAAAGCCACAAATTAATATTTTTACCGTAGAAATAGGTTCAGTCAAGGGCTGTCAAGTCACCGGAAGTTGAGCAAAAAAATAGTTTGAGATATGACCCTTCAAAGTTTTACATACAAAAGCTGATATCTCAAAAACAACTAAACCGATTCCGATTTTGTTTTTGGTTTTCTAAATAAAACTAACATTGCTATGATTCTTATAGAAAAAATTTTCGTTTTTCTCAACTTTGAAAAAAGTGGAGGTACCCTAAAAGCTTGATTTAAAAAAATAGTCCACTTCGGGGGGGGGGGGGGTCGATAGTCACATACGAATATAGAAATAAATTGGAGGCCCGTAGGGCCGAGAGTCACATTTTAATATAGAACTAAATTTCCCTTTTCTTTACGCCTAGCCTTTGATATTTGGCCCTTCAAGGCCAAATCACACAAGCCCAACATTTATACATAACGCAATTCACAAGCAAAAAGCCAAGTAAGTAACTTAAACATCTGTAACCGCGAGAGTTAAACGAAAAACGAACTTATGTGTGTCTCGACTTGTCTCATGACATAGAGTCGCGTTTCGCCTGGCCCGCCGTGCACTTGTAAAATATCTGACCCTTCGTCGCATGTCAGTGTCTGCCGCATTCGTCGCGTCATGGCTTCACTCTTTGCTACTTTAAAAAAAAACTATGCGTCCGATTGACATTTTTTAAAAATCATTGTGATCCCTGATCTTTGATACACAAAGTTTACAGAAGGTGTTTTTTTGATTAAGCAAAGGGTTCTCGAGTTATAACAAGTTATACATTATTATAAATACGCGTTTTCAGGGCGAGCACTTGTTTAATAGGGAACTCCATATAAAAGCATTGGGAACGATATTTTCAACATTGAAAAATAAATGTTTCTGATAGCAATATTACTATATGCTTTTGGTGGAGTCATGAGCACACTTTATAGATTCAAAAAATGCAAAAAAATGTTTTTCCAAATTTTTGGAAAAACTTACCCCACCACCCCCTGCACAGTCGATTTTGCATTCTTAGGGTGTAAGAAATGACTTAAATTGTGTCTTACATTTTAGCAATGAAGTGCACACGAAAATCGGTTCTAGAAGCCTTTTACACGCTTTTATCTCTACTAATGCTTTAGGTATCTTTGGAAGTGTAGTATCTAAGTAGCTCGAAGATATCTTCACTTTTTAAGTGTTTGTTATAAGCCTTTGTGTATTAATATCTGTCTAGTATTCCTTTTCAGATACTTCTCTAAAAAACTAGTACTTTGTCATAATACGTATTAATTGCGCTGTTTTGTATTGTGTTTGTTTTGCCAGATTGACATCTACCAGATTCTTTCATTAGAGCTCTTTCACTGTCAAAACCGGCAATAAAATTTTCTATACCTATACTTATAGGTTAGATTATTTTCCAGACTATTTCCGTAATGGTTCTTATTTTAATACAAAGATACTTACGTTTTGTGCCATTCATAGATGGCCTCGATATTTCCAAAAATAATTTTATCCATGCCATCGCTCAAGCATTCCGGTTGAGCGATTTCACACATGGGGTCTCTCATGTTGGCAATGTAACCCTCCACCACTAACGACAGGTCCCTGACATATTGTTCTTCTGTTTCTAGGAGTTCGTTTATCACCATGTTTCTATGCCTGAAAAAGTAAATTAGATAATAATTAATTGTCAATTTGTAAATTCTTATTTTTTATAATGATAGTAGATATTTGTAGTAACTCATGCATTGTCTACATTCTTCAAACAACAGTTGGAATCCCGATATGGACCATTAGCAACGAGTTCAGAGGAAAATTATGTATGTGCATTCTGCTTTAGCATAAAACTTTTTTTGTAAGCACCATTGAGTTGTATAACGCCCTGGTATAGAAGTCAATGGTAAGCACTTAATTTTTCACTTACTTTAAGTACTTCGCCCTACTACTAATATCACTTTGTCTGTCACTTTCATCGCCGCTGAGTGCTGATGTACCACCGTATGATGTCGCGTCATTCGAACTGCCCGGATCTATGCTAAGCTCGTCTGATGATTTTGTACTGCGGTTCATCGAATAGGCGGCGCCCGTTAGTTCGGAATGATGGTCCTGGCAAAAAAACAACTTTGTAAAATATTTTCTAAAAATAAGGTGATGTCAAATAAGGAAATAGAGTGTTTTTGGCCTGAACATTTCTGATTACAAGCTTGAATAGCGTTATTCCACGTCCACTACGTTACCTTTAATAAACATAACCCGGCGTTATTTACGGAGGTTAAGTGGTGACTTTTATAAGCTGTTATTGTTATTTGACAAAATTTATTTTGTTTATTTACCCTCAGATGCACCGTAAGCACTTAAGCGCGATCATGGGTTTAATCGCGATTAAGTCCTTCTTGCTCTCATACAAAACAACAAAGAGGGAGAATGGATTAGCAAAGCCTTGATACGATGCATCTGAGGGTTAAATTTAAATAGCCCCCGAGCCCCGTGAGAATAAGCTTTTAAGGTACCGATGGAAAAATAGAAGAGAAACAAACCCTTTTTTAGGCACTTCACCACGAAAACTTGTTTAAATGCTTTAAATTTACAGGTGTTTACTTAATTACTCTTATAGTTGTAAACAACTTCCAAGAAAGTTCACTTATTTAAAAGTATAGGTAAATATAAACAAAGAAAACTTTCTTAGAAAAGAATTAAGGGCAGAAAAAATAAAATAGCCTTACTCCTTCTCTGCAGTACTCTTGTTATTTATGTGGTCAAAACGCCGCGCCAATAGAGAAGAAATAGAAAAAGTGATGTCACATTCTCTTCTTTTATTTTACATAATTCTGATTAAAATACGTTTAACTTTTGATTACCGGGAATTATAATTGGATTTACCCTTGCGACGATTGATTCTTGCATGGCGATAAATATTGCCATGGCTTGGTCTTTCCATTCATCGGGATATTCGAGAAGAGAAGAATCATTAACTTTAAAAGGCATTTTAAATATTTTTACAACGCAAAAAAACTATAAACATTTTTTACACTCATGACTACAATATAAATACAAATTTTCAAGACGTATGCAACACAACACAAAATACACAACCAACTATTTAAACCGGTGAATAAATTTTAAATCAAAACAAAATAAATATTTTAATCATCATAATTACTACGACTAATGCATATAAATTAAGACGGATGTATGTATAAACCTAGGGAAAATGATATAACATGCATTTATAATCAAAATTAAATTAACACTGTGACTTTATTTTGTGGGCGTTTGTACGTTCATATATTTTTTTTATCATGCAATTAAATACAGCAAGTGTAAAGCGTGTTTAAAAATACTCTGCCAATATATGGGCCCCTTAGCTCACACTAGGTACTATACTTATAGTGTACGTGCGAGCTAATATAACTAAAAACTGAAATATATTTCATTCAACTCCAGACTAAATTTCCTTTCGTTTAATACCACACAAGCCATGTTATCACTTAAACTCAAATTTTTGAAATCTACCTCCACCCTTAAAAAAAAACTAAAATGTATTTTGTTTAACTCCGGACTCAATTACCTTTCGTTTGATATCACACACGACTCAATTACCTTTCGTTTGATATCACACACGCAATATTTTTTCGTCAACTCTAATTTTTGAAATCAACCCCCACCCTTAAAAAAAAACTGAAATGTATTTTGATTTTGATATTACACACGCCATATTTTCACATAAACTCTAATTTTTAAAATCTTCCCCCACCCTTTTATTTGGCTTGTGTTTGGTGGATTTTGTTCATTTTTAAATGGGACCATCTCGACCCAAGACCCAGCCTAGGTACCAAATTTCATTAAAATCGGCCCAGCGGTTTTTGAGTTATGCGCGTTGGTCGTTACAGACAGACATACGGACAGACAGACAGACAAACATACAGACAGACGGCGCAACAAAAAAGTTTCAAAATCATCTGAAACGCAAAGATATATAAAAAAATTTGAAATCGAAGCAACTTTTTTTTTCTCGAAAAAATTAAGATCACCATAACTCACACTACTATAATATAGTATATGTGTGAGCTATAATAGGACTTTTATAATATAGTCCTTGCCATAGGCAGTTACACTTTTGTGACATTTCCAACTTCCTTATTTATCCAGGGCTAT
The DNA here is from genome assembly GCA_963576565.1 of Aspidapion aeneum. Classification (NCBI taxonomy): domain Eukaryota; kingdom Metazoa; phylum Arthropoda; class Insecta; order Coleoptera; family Brentidae; genus Aspidapion; species Aspidapion aeneum. The sequence continues at coordinate 41,770,805 of OY755045.1, forward strand.
CAAAACGGACAGGCCACGATCCTCCACTTTGTTAACGTCACATCGGGGGCTGAGTTTTTTTGATGTTCACGCAAGGCCAACACAAAAAGGCCAAGGCCATGACCCTGAAAAAATCAGCTGTTCTCCGGGGGCTTAATTTTAAATTGGGTCTTATGGAAAGTCAGACGTTTTTTTATGATATTTTTAAAATGGCACTACAGATTTTCGCGAAATTTCAGTGAAATATTCTCAGACACCATCCCGATATTCCACCAAAGTTTTGTAAGGAAGCAACATGATTAAAAGGTTAAAATCTTCAAGATTTAGCATTTCTTATTTTTAATTCAAATTACCCGCCATGTACCACATGCCAACTGTTATATTTGACATGTATTTGACTTTGTCATCTGTGTTTGTCACATTGGCTTCTGCTTTAAACTTAATTTTTGTGGGAGCTAATGAAGCGGCTCTGAAAAATTAAGGATTACTATAGATTTAAAAAAAATTGTTCTAAAAGAATATAGTAAAAACAATCTCAAAACTGGCTTTATTTAAAAAAAAAATCAAATATTCATGAACCGTCATTCCAACTTCAATATTTTAAAGATAATCAGCTGTGTCGTAACGTGACCATCAAAAAAAAATCAGCCCAGGATGTGACGTCAATAAACTGGAGGATCGTGGCCCGTCCGTTTTGATAATTCTGGTTCACGTCACGACACAGCTGATTGTCTTTAAAATATTGAAGTTGGAATGACGGTTCATGAATATTAGATTTTTTTTAAATAGCCGGTTTTGAGATTGTCTTTAAATGTAGTAATCCTTAATTTTTCAAAGCCCCTTTATTAACTCACACAAAAATTAAATTTAAAGCAGAAGTGAATGTGTTCGTTTCTGCGTGGAAAGTAATCGGATTACCTACATCTATTTGATTATATTCGGTACTCGACAGACTTTTAAAACTTAATATAGTTATTTACATGTCCTTACAAAAATTAAAAACATTAAAAAATGATTTTTTTGTAGTGTGATTTTGTTTTAAAAAGATTAACGCTAGTATTTTTGGATTCTAATAAATAAACTTTATTGTAAAAAATTATTTAAAAATCGAAAAAGTTTTACAATACAAACAAATGCCATGACAAAGACAGATGACAAAGTCAAGTACATGTCAAATATAACAGTTGGCACACTGTAGGTACATAGCGGGTAATTTGAATTCAAAAAGATTTTATTCTTGCATCATTACAAAAGTTTGGTGGAATATCGGGATGGTGTCTGAGAATATTTCATTGAAATTTTGCGGAAATCTGTAGTGTCATTTTAAAAATATAATAAAAAAACGTCTCCCATAAGACCCAATGGAACAGTCAGCCCCTCGAGAACAGCTGATTTTTTCCGGGTCGGGGCCTGTATTTTTTGTTGGCCTTGATTTATCATCTGCATGCTGAGAACAACAAAAAAAAATCTGAAAAATGGCATGTTTTTGAGTTGTTTTAATCTGTGCGTTTTTTTTGTTAACCCACAGTCAACATCTTTTTATCCAGAGACAACGACAGTTTTACCTTTAATTTTATACCAACATGAAATATTTACTTTTTAATATATTTCTGGTTAGGAAATATGTTTTTTTCATGTCAAAGTCACAAAAGTGTAACTGCGTATGGCAAGGAGTATAGCAGTGCGCTGGGACTAAGCGCAATTTGCAGCGGCAAAGTTTACACAATTAAAAAAGTTGCTGCACTTGAACACAAGACGCTAGCCCTACCAAGTGTACTTTGGCTGCCTGACTTCCGCATGCGCAGATCTACCAATATTATTTACCTCATGTATTACAATAGATGAGCAGGGTGATTTTCACTTGATTTCTAACCACATGAAAATAGAAAGTTTCAAAAACCTAACCCAACGAAACCTAAAAAAAAAGGTCCGGTTCGGTTCGGTTAGGATTCACACCTTCCAGGATCCCGGGAAAGAAGTCAGAAAAGTATTTTTTTTTTAAATTGTTGGTTCAGTTTGCTTTGGTTCGGTTCGGTTTGGGTCGGTTCGGTTCGGATTCACATCCTCTAGGATCTTGAATAGTAGGTCAGGAAAGTTTTTTTTCGAAGAAAATTATTGCTTTAGTTTGCTTTGGTTCGGTTCGGTTAGATTTGATTAGGTTTCGTTAGGTTAGGTTTTTGGTAGATCTGTGCATGCGGAAGTCAGGCAGCTAAAGTACACTTGGTAGGGCTAGCGTCTTGTCTCATGAACCGGCGGCCGACATCAAACGCCGAATCGCACACCTGTTTTGCAGCGGGTTAGTGGCTGGTTGATCTTTGAGCCGGCGGCCGACATCAAATGCAACTGTTTTGCAGTTGCAACCAGCGACAGCCTACGTCGGCACGCGTTTGATCTCTATATTTCCATTGATTTTTGGCAAGTGCAGCAACTTATATTTTAAATGTGTATCTATTTAGGCTATACAGGGTGTCCCAAATAAAAGCAACTACATGGGGTTTTCGGAAACGGTAAGAGATACGAGTTTGTTTAAATAATAAATATAAACCAAGTGAAAAACAGTTTTTTAAATAAATTCAAATTTTCCGTCATTGAAAGATAGGCTTATTATACAAGGTTAAAAAGCTCTTTTAATGCTCTATTTATTGACGTCCTAAATTCAATATGGCGGGTCATAAGAAATAACAAAGTTGGCTATGGTTTCAAAAAAACTAGAAGGCCTAGAAAAAATTTGTTAACGTCATTCGATTGGCCGTAGTTGCTCATACAAAACTACCGAATTTCATTAAATTTGTTTGCAAGATGTTTTGTTTTATCAATATTACATTAAAATGACTTTTGGAATAGCAATTTGCAACATAGGGCAGTCCGATATACTACGACTATTAAAGCTATTTTAATTTACCAATTGATAACGCAAATACTACAGGGTAGATTTGTATGAATCAGATCTAAATTTTCCTGATTAACAACTACTTATAAAGTTTTCTATTTACTAAAATAAAGAAGGAATGCAAAATGACTCAAATAAAAAATAACAACACTACGAAAAAAAAGTGCAAAAATTCATTCAAAAACGCATTCAGAAAAGATATATTTTCGCACCATTCTTTCCTTAACAATCTGCTCAATTTCGGCCAAGTCTGCGGTTGCCGCGCCCTCTAGCGACTTTATCGTGAGACTAGACACCTAAAAAGTGGAAAGGGAAGAAGTGAATGAATTGTGTCTACACTACATGATTTGAAACTGTATCTATATACGAAATTAGATAATTAGTTACAAATGAGGGAAAATTGTCAATAACTAGCAATGTCATTGGTCAGAAAAAAAAGTGACGTTGAGATAAATTCTTTAGTGTAAAAAAAGTAATTTCTACGTAAAAACTTTGAGCTCATTTCGATCTTAAGCAATTTTTTTTTATTTTCTATCTATAGCTAGGATCAATCGCCCAGTCCTTTTACCCAAATTTTTGCCGAGATATGCCTTGTTGAGACGTTACGAAAAGAACCATAGCCGAGGTGGGACTCGAACCCACAATACACGCAGCGCGCCTAGCATACGGGCGGTCGGTCTAGGCATATAGCAAGCACTGCAGTCATATGCACGAACCAACGCGCTAAACCGGTCGGCCACGGTTCCCATTCCCCAAAATAAACAAATAGATTTTTCAGTTTTTTAAAATGATTTAACTCGTAATAATCTGTCAGTTTTGACCAATAACATTCAAAGTATATACGAATGTCAGTGAATGAGTTAGTTAGCAAAATAATTATATTTGTAGACTTTGATGTTTCTTTGAAATTTAGGATTGTCTCAATTTTGTAAACTGCATAGGTAATGCGGTTTGGTCGGCATCCATAAAGATCCCAAAACTCAATCCCTAGCAGTGCCTTGTGGAACGCCATATTAAATACCCTGTGGAGTTAATACAAACCAATTGTTGTAATATTGTTTGTAACGATTTTTTTATTAATATACAGTTCCCCAGAAAGTTTTGCTTTACTTAATTTAACTTACCCTCTTGCATGGATTTTCATCAATATCGGGTACTCCGGGCGGAGGTGAGGTAACCAAGGGTTTTGGCTCGTTAATGGGTTTCATGGCTGGAGGTAGTTCGAACTTTTCGTCCTCATCTATGTCTTCAGTTGCATTAGACCCACCTGAAATAGAATCATTATCCTCTAAAACAATAGTTATAACAAGGCTTAATTAAATAGTATATTAAAATATTCATAGTACCAGCTATTTCAAGCTCAGTCTTGACTCTTCCTTATGAAATTCTTTAACTTTTTTTATACTATAATTCTTTCACTTGATTGATTGATTGATTCTGAGAAGCAAATTTTATACCGTTTTCAAGCAAGTCTGACTGACGGTATTTCATATTAAATTTTACAATTTTTTTTTTTCTAAATGTGTTTATACCAATTTCACAATGCATGTCATCATTATTTTAACTTACCATTGGTGGAAATCTCTGCTGATTTGGCACCTTTGAGGACTGGATGACTACTATGTGACGTGAGAGGTCGATCGTCATCTTCTTCTCCTTCTGATACTGAGGACTTGGCGTTGCCCATATCTGAGACTGACGGCACCTGTAACCAAACAAATTAAATCGTAAAATATAATATTTAAATATATCCCATCAGAATGACAGATTATTATTATTAAAAATAGAAAAGACGCTTAAAAATTTACATAAACATTTCGCAGTTTAATATGTCTATAGAGATCTATTTGCGGCATGTTTTTGTTCTTTTTTCTACACGGGAAAGCTAAAGTTGTGAAGACGAGATCCTAGTTACATTCAAAATTCCGACAGTTAAAAATATTTATAAATATAAATTTCGGCTTTCTTTCGGTTAGTTTTGCGTTGTTTAAGATATTTTTTATTAGCTTCTTATTCCAGTTGGTTTTGCTTTTTTCGGTTCCATATTTAGTATCAGTTTTTGTTCTATATTCGGCATTCTTTGTTTTTTTTTTACACGGGAAGGCAAAAGTCGTCAAGACTAGATCTTAGCTACGCTTGAAATTCTGACAGCTAAAAAGATTTACAAGTACTGTTTGGTTCGGCTTAGATTTATGAGAATTGTTTCGCTGAGTTATCGTTAGTGTTGCTTTGTTCATCATATTTTCTATTATTTTTTTGTCCCAGTTGGTTTCGCTTTTTTCTTTTCGTATTTAGTGTTCAATCTATCTATTTAGCCTTCTTCGGTCCATCTTTGGACATAGGCTTCCCCCAATATCTTCTTCTGCTCTGTCTGTCGCCGTATTCATCCATCTAGTTCCCGCAGATTTCTTCAAAGCCTCCGCCCATCTCATTTGGGGTGTTCCCATACTTCTTCTATTTTCCCAAAGTCTCCAGTTTACAATACATTTGTTCCATCGATCTTCTTTTTGTCTGATATTATGACCGGCAAATTTCAATTTTAATTTTGCTACCTCTTCTCTGACACCCCTTACTTTTGGTTTGTTTCTTATCCATTCATTCCTTTTTCTATCTGTTAGCTTTACATGTAACATTCGTATTTCCATTGATCTTTAGGCTTCTGTTGCCTTATCCTTGTCCGAAATGTATGTGTCCAGGTCTGGGATCCATAGGTTAGTACAGGAAGGATACATTGGTTATACACTTTTGTTTTGAGGTACTGCGGATGTTTTTTATTTTTTAATATGTAGCTTAATTAACCAAATTCCGCCCAGGCCAATCTTAGTAGTCACATGATTTAAGCTGTTAGATTTAGTCTTTCTTTTTGTTATATCCCCTTGTTCCGGTAAATTTTTCTTTGGTTAGATCTTAAGTATTTGTTTAGCGTTTTTTTGGTTAGTTTTTTTACTATCAATTTCCGTTATTATTAGTCTGGTTAGGTTATATAATGTCAACAGATTAGGTCAGGTGTGAATTTAAAGTTGAAATATTTACAAAAACCAACATTTCTTGTCCGCTGAGATTTTGCGCTATTAAAATTTCGCTTCTTAAAATGTTGGTGGTTGAGATTTTGATATATCGATCGAAGTGCTGACGAAAAATTTATTATCTCTTTTAATTTTATCTAATGGTAGTTTTTATTTTAAAAAAATAGCAACATCAGTTTGTAAAAGACGTTTATAAATTCTTAGAGCCTAAAATTCAGAGGGAAACTGACAAGTTAGCTATACTAGCTTATTTCCAATTCATGCAATTCAGTTTGTGAGTAAGTATATCTATCAATCTTGATTCCGTCGTGGATTTTGATTGATGTTGTTGCTTCGCTATATATAATGGCTATTAAGTCTGTGTATCTGGTGATTTATTCGGCTATTACCTAAAGATGCTTTTACTGCCCAGTTCTCAATCCTATCGAAAGCCTCGTCGAACTCTATAAACGCAATATATAGTGGAGTGTTTTATTCGTTGGCTCGTTCTATTAGGATTTTCATGGTTAATAGGCGGCCAACTGTACTGAAAACTTTTCTGAAGCCTGCTTGTTCTTTTGATTGATATCCGTCAAATTTGGTTGTTAGTATTTTTGTGAAATGCTTATAAATTACATTGAGGAGTGTTATAGGTCGATAGTTTTTTAGGTCTGCTGTATCGCCTTTCTTGTGAAGAATAATGGTTATGGATTTTTTCCAGTTGTTTGAGATTATTTTTTCGTTTAGAATTTGATTCAGGAGAATATGGAGGGTATTATCTATATGAGTATACATCATATGCATATGCATAAATGGGTTAAATTTCTCTGTGTGATGCAATACTCTGCGAACCCTTATTACAACCACTATTTGCCTTATAAGCAATATAATTTAGCTTTGTATTGAAGTCATACAGCTACGTACTTCAACCCGTTTCAACTTAATTTGGAACAAGCCATATAATCATGTAAACCTTCTATAAGCGGACACTCACGGTTTCGTCGATTTTGTCCGCTTATTGCAGGTGTCCGTTTATGAGAGGGAACTGCGAAATTTTAATATATATTTATTAACAATTTTCGCTGCTTGAGTTTTTACGATAATAAATTTAACAACTTCCATTTTTTCACGTAAACTAAGAAGTTTTTTGTTAGGCGCCATTTCAAAGAGATCTATTATTACCCAACTGAACAATAAAAATAAAACACAGCAGTCCTGCAGTATAAAATATGTTGTAAATACGACAAAAGTATTTAGTCTCCGCATTAAAATGGAAAGAAGTAATTTCCCAATTGCAGAGTGCGTTGTTGCCAACATACTGTCGTGCAGCGCTACGTCCCGTTGTCAGTAGTTCGCGTCCGGTTAAGGGAGGTTTCAGAATTTTTTAACAAAAAAACATTGTCAGCGTCCGGTTATTAGAGTGTCCGGTTATAGGAGTGAATTTTACATGTAAAGGAATAGGGAAAAGCTTGGTTCCAACAAATTTGTCCGTTTAAAGGGAGTGTCCGTTTAATAGAGGTGTCTGCAAGCAGAGGTTTCCCTGTATAACGAACTAGAGCGGCGCTGGTTTATCCTATAGGCACTCCACTCTCTTATTCTTTGACTTGTAACTCTTTCTCTTTTTCATTTCCCTACTGCTCTTCTCCAATAGTCCATCTCCGTAGCGGAAAGCATTTTTTCTGTTCTATCCTTGATTGGCCATACTTATGAGCCGTATGTAATAATACTTTTTACCATGGTGTTATCAAGGGCGGATCCAGAGGTGCTTCTGGGGGGGGGGGCACTTTAGGTGAAATTCTCTGTTGGTAAAAAACGGTATATATTTTTTTAAGCAGCATTTTATTAAATTAGTCAGAACTAAAAAGTACAATATTTATTTTGAATTTTTATTAGCAAAAACCTTACTTTTTACTCATTTTTTGTGTATTCAAAAAATTCTCGGGGGCGGGCCTAGTGTCCCCCCCCCTGGATCCACCAATGGGTGTTATATATAAGCTTTTTGTTATGTTTTGATATACTTTGGTCCCAAATTTAAATTTATTGTGATGCAAAAAAAATGCAAGAATAAAATGGCTAAGTTTTTTAATTTTGAGTGTTTTTTCTTGGAAAACTACTACTCAAATCTAGGTATTTGATTATGGTACCAATGTTTTATCTCTGCATTTTTGCATAGGTAATCATGCCAAAAGTGGCAGATTCATAAACCGCATTGACTTATGTAAATCTGAATTTATTTTAGTACATCTTTCAGCTAACTTTGCATTTTTTTTCAAAAACTAATTAAAAAAAAGTCAGAAAAGTTTGAAATTTGCAAGAATTAATGTATACAAAAATTATTAAAATAGAAAAGATGGTCTGCCAAATCTAATTTTTAACTTCCTAGCCCGCGCAGCAATGGCTGGAGAAGATATTGTTTCCGGGGATATTTTTTTGAGATAACTCCAAAAACGTGTTATTTGGGTACATTTTGACCTATTTTATTTAGCAATATTCTCGTGACTTTAATCTATGTGTGTGTATGTCTGTCCGTAACACGTCGAAGTCTATTAATGCTTATGATAGTTTTCTGACAGTTTAAAAATTGAAAAAATAAAAAATGCTAACCTTTTAGCAGAGCATTGCATAAATATGGAGTTTCCGGAATATAGTAGAGTACATTTTTCTCAATAAATTGCGGTATAACCAAAAATGTCGTAAAAGCTTTCGTTTCTGAGATATTTACAAAAAACGGTTTTCAAGGCTGATATACCGTGGAGTTCACTTGGAGTGTGCTAATGGGCTAGGAAGGTATCAGATCCAGGAAAATTACAGGCGTCTTGGACCCCGCATCCAGGTTGAGCGTCGAAAAATACTTAAGAATATCAAGGTCTGTCTTACGGATCTCAACATTTTTTCGTAAGAGTTGTGTATAATAGTTAATTGTTTCATATTATATTGAATAGCCATGCTGTCTGTAAGTTCGACTCAAATATTTTATGTGAATTTTTTTTGTTAAATTCAACTTGTCCCACTGAATCTATTTGTTTTTTAGCGGCTTTGTTAAGGGGGAGGGGGCTCGTCTTACCGCTAGTGCCTAGGGCCCGTTAGGTCCTCAAACCGGCACTGAACTAGAGTTATTTTGTTAGTTGAAGACTAGCTCTAATAATTCGGTATGTAATCTGACTCGGGTAGAATACTGTTTGATTGTTTTTACCAACCCAAAAAACTTTCAAACAGCTTAACAGATTTTTACAAATCTTCTTTTAATGCATTCATAAAATCCACGTTCAAACAGCTTAACAGATTTTTACAAATCTTCTTTTAATGCATTCATAAAATCCACGTTATAGTCCTTGTTATGAAAAGTTATAATCCGGATCCGCACCAATTTTGTATTAGTTTATAAAGTTTGGGATATAGGAACACAAGTTTTCTAAACAAAGGGGGCTAAAAAAGCCAAGTGTTTGGTGTAGACAGAAAGAAAATAAAATTAATGGAAAAGAGACTGTTATAGGCCGCTATCGCCATTGTAGTTAAAGTAGTAACACAATCTTTTTTTTGTTTGTTAGTTACTGATGAAAGCCATCTTGAAAATAGTTTTTTTCCCTAATACCATTGTCCATAATTTCCGGCCAATATCGTTACTTCTTCAAAGCAGCTTCATGAACTTTTACAGGCATCTGCAGAGTATTCTTTCCACCATACTAGTTTAGTTTGGCATTTTTCGTAAATATGGCGCTAGAAGTGTCAATCGGAGAATCGGACATTATAATAGCGTTTTTTGTTGGCTTATAAATATGTTGCCGCTAGATCACACCTTATGTTGTATAAATAGGTCCACGTGACGTTTTCTTACCACATTTCAGTTATATATGTTTCATGCTTATATGGGAAAAGCACTTAACATACAAGAGAACTTTCCAAAATGCGGCGTAAAGCCGATCGAAATGCAAATATTTTAGTTGTGCGTCCGCAAATAGCACTGTGGAAGTTCAGGCCATTATTGCATTGGGACAAACAAGTTTCCAAGCTATTCCTTTTTCAATCAACTTTTTATTTGTTGACCGTTTAACCAAAAAATATTAATGTCACTAAAATAGAAAGTTACATTAGTATAATGTCAGGAAATGATCTTTTATAGTAAGAGTCTAGACGTTTACAACCGACGAGGCGACAAAGGAGCCGAGTACAAAATCTCTAGATGAGGTGGTAATTTTTTAAATTCATTTTAACAAAATGTGTTTTTGCTTATTTTGAGGTTGTGTAAAAAATTAGCATATACAAAAGTTTTAGATATTTTTATGGTCTGTTACTTTTCTGTGTGTCACTTTTCTCTCCGATGTCAACTTTCGCAGGAAATTGCAATAATACAATGTCTCGTCTACTTTCACCCGCCCAAATCAAACCCGCAACGCCCCTGCTCACGCATTTATTTTTTTATATTTGTTTAAAGTCCCTACATTGCTCAATGGTCAAAATCCTGTTAATAATTTGATTTTTTTTTGCCTAAAATATAATAATTTTCCTGGCCTATTTAATGATAATTTAATCTTTTATATATTTTTTATATAAATAAAAAAAGTTGGTTCAGATACTCACTATCAATGTGCCAGTATGGTGAAAATAATTGAAAATAAATAAATACTCAAATTTCAGTTTTAGTCTGTTAGTAAGTTACTTTATAACTTAATTAATGTATAATACGGTACAGTATGAAATAAATGTTTAATTCTCTTGTCAAAATCAAAAATAATACACAAAATTTTAAAAAGTAATTGAATTAAAAAGCGTAAAGATAAAAGTTGTAGGTTGATGAAAGTCATTGACTGATTAATCTCAAATAAATAAAAATTTTACTTACCCGTTTTAATGTCAATTTTCCTAAAGACCTAAATTTTCGAAGTATTCCAATTTTAAATCCCATTTTTTTCATTGTAGTTGAGGATAAGTGTTATGCAAAAGAATTACATATACCAAAGTTTTAGATATTTTTATGGTCTATGACTTTTCTGTGTCACTTTTCTCTTCGACGTCAACTTTTGCCGGAAACCGCAATAGTACAATGTCCCTTTTCAGCCGCCCAAACCCAACCCGCAACGCCCCTGTTCACGCATTTATTTTTTTATATTTGTCCCTTTACAATGCTCAATCGTCAAAATCCTGTTAAATTTTATTTTTTTTGCCCTAAAATATGATAATTCCCTAGCCTATTTAATGGTATTTTAATCCTTTATCTTTTTTTTATATAAAGAAAAAAAGTTGGTAAGTAAATCTTAAGATACCTAGTATGAAGGAGCCTGTATTGTGAAAATAATTCAAAATAAATAAATACTCAAATTCCAGTTTTAGTATGATAAAGTTACTTTACAACGTAATATAGTAAATTACGGTACAGTCTGAAATAAAAGTTTTTCTCTGTTGTCAAAATCAAAAATATTACACAATATTTCAAAAAGTAATTGAATTAAAAAGCTTAAAGTTAAAAGTTGTAGGCTGATGAATTTATTGACTGATTAATCTCAAATAAATCAAAATTTTACTTACTCGTTTTAATGTCAATTTTCCTAAAGACCTGAATTTTCGAAGCATTACAATTTTAAATCCCATTTTTTTATTTGTAGTTGAGGATAAGTAATTGTTTTTATTTTTTATTTTTAGTACCTATTTTTTGTTATCACCATTGTTTATTTACAAACTCCGAAACATATTACTCAAATTACCCGTTAAGTTAATCAATTACAACAAATTAAATTATTTATACCACTGTTTAAAAAATAAAAAGCTGTTTAAATGTTTGTAGTTTTCAAAATGACCGTTTTTCCCGTGCGTAACAAGATAAACAAAAACTGTTATTGTTTAAACTTAAATTATAATTTTCTCTCTTGTCTGGTATATTTTTAATCACCAACCGCTAATTGCCTTAGTTAAAATGCCCAGTTAGAGACGCGAAATTCAACTGAATTCTGTTTTCCCATCCTGAAAAAAAAGCAGGAATATAAAAATAATAACACACACACAATGTTATGGGCTGTGCCAATATTAGAGAAGTCCAGATAAAAATAGATAAAAAAGTTCCATTTTAATAATAATGTATCACGAAATTGTCATCTGTAAACAATATGAATTGGGATCAAGTATATATTTTTATTTATGTGTATTTTTAGCAGCAAATACCTTTAAAAACAGATGAAACATTACAAATTGATATTATTTTCCTAGTCAATAAGAAATAGATGACTATTGAATATGTTATTTTAAAATAAATGTAGCACATGTCATCAGAACGGAGTTGGTTTAACAATAACAGACACAGTACTTATGTATTGGAAACGAATCAAGTGAGGTAGAACTAGACAATGGACAAACAAGATCTCCATTTAATGTATACTTGGGTGTCACATATATAAAACAATGTTGAAAAGCACGCTGTTGTATGGAATAGATACTTGTCTCGTAACAAAAAAATACAAAACAAAAATGGAACGTGTCGAAATCGAAAATCATATAAAATGTGAGATCATAAAAGAAAGAAAGGGAATTGAGGGAAGCATAACGGATGACATCACTAAAAGATAATTGATTTTGTACGGTTATGTACAACGGATGAAATATTACCAAACCAGGTCCTAGAATGGAACCAATAGGGCGCAGAAAAAGAAGGCGCCCTAAACTGCAATGGCAACAGTCAATCCAAATCAATAGGTCAAAAAACCTGACAGAAAATCATTGTCAGGATCGAAGGAGGAAATTGACATAGTAGTATAGTGTAGTAGTAGTAATTATCGGTACTCGTTTCTACACGTTTCGGATAGGGTGGGCATTTTCAACATAAATTAAAAATTGTGCGAATTTACTAGAGTTAAGGTTCAGACTTCTAAAAGCAACGAACAATAATTTAGAGCAATTTGACTACGACATTATACAGCCGATAAAAAATGCAAGATGAAAAAATAACCCTAATAATCAATTATTTCATTGTTTAATCGCGAAAGTTGAAAAATAAGTAAATAACATAATATTATAAACGACGCGAGATTCCAATTTCATTTTGCAATCTTTATTCTCTAATACGTACTTGTAACTGCCCCTCGTCATTCATATTCAGTTCAGAAAATTCAGAAATTATGGAATACTATGAAGAACGTATCCATAGAAAATGCAAGGAACAAAAGCAATAAGCAAAGAATACAAAAGAATATTCAAATACTAGGACATTTACAGTACACAAAATAAACAAAATAAAGCTAGATAAACAAGCAATGTATACAATGAAATACAATTAAAGCGCTAACACGTTCTCATCAGTATATTAATGAAAAAACTGCTGGGATAATTGAAGAAATGACTATTGTTATCATTACAGAAGTTGGCAATGGTCTACTAATTTAAAAAAAGGAATAGTAAATTGGAAAATGGAAGGAATATATTATTATACTCATTAATGCTAAAAAATATGATACTTGCAAAAAACATGCAATAATAAGGGTATTAGAATGGATGAAGTAAACAATTCAATTATCAAATTAAAAAAAAAGATAAAGCCACTGGAACAGATGAAGTTGATAAAAATTAAATAATTTTAATTATGTTTATAAGGCCGGCAATAATCCTAATAACTAATTGGTTTAAATCATCATTTGATCGTATCCAAAAAAAACTCAAATCTAAAAAATTCGAGGAATATAGATCTATCATTCTTATAGGTCATGTTACAAAATTAAACGAATGATTAGTGACACCTAATTTTGATTTAGAAAACGTCTATGTGAAGAAGGGACTCTGATTAAATTAAACATTTATTCTTATTAAAAACGATGTGGACTTTCGATCCGATAAATCATTAAAAATTATCAAACAAGTTTCGTGACTAATCGGGCAAAACGAGTTTTTGTTTCTCTCAACCTCACGGGGGTCCAAGATCTAATGGACACCTAATAAGTGTTGACAGTTAACTGTTTCATCCTTATGGGACTCCTCAGAACACTGCTTGGTCAGTTTGACAATTCTTGCGAAGTTAATTACATGGTTTTATCTCGAATCATAAGTAAATAGAGATAAAACCGTCTAATTAACTTCGCAAGAATTGTCAAACTGACCAAGCAGTGTTCTGAGGAGTCCCATAAGGACGAAACAGTTAACTGTCAACACTTACTAGGTGTCCATTAGATCTTGGACCCCCGTGAGGTTAAGCTTAGCTACCCACGGAAAAATATATGAGAGAAACGAAAACTCCTTTTTGCCCGATTAGTCACGAAACTTGTTTGATTTTTAAATTCACGGGTACAAAATTCCACGTTTATTAAAAATTATTAAAAATACCACAAGAATATTAAGTAATTACCAATATGTATTCTATTTTATTAAATGCAGAAATTTTTAGTTAAAGTCAAACAAAATTCAAATTTCTCAAGGCGTTGGGCACGTTTTGACCATTTATTAAGAAGAGCTTTACCAGAAGAAAGCTTATAAAGTAGTGCTTTAAGTGAAAGATGAAAAAGATGAAAGATGAAGAGCTTAGAGTTTAGGTTTGTGAAATATGTGAGGAATAAAACATTTTCAACATACCATCGTCCAGAGTTGTGAAAATATAAAGGAATTTGATATTAATCATGATATATTTGATATTCATAAACAAATCAAGGAAACGGCTGGACTAATTCAGCCAAGGTACAGGGTTTTCCCGTATATTTTTACACTATATCTAAAATGTTTATTTTGAATAGATATCAAATTATGATAAATACAAAAGTTTCATATTTTTTTACGAAGTTTCAGAATTTTTAGTCGGATTGTCAAAAAAAAAATCTAAATGTCAAAATTTGACAGGTCGATGGTTTTTTTAAAGGGAACACCCTGTATATTATTTTAGATAATTATAGATCTTTTATCCCTGATTTTAAAAGTATATATCATTGTATTATTTTATTTATTAGTTTTGGAGATATATGCGCTTAAATGTTTAAAATACTTAAATTGATCTCTTTAAAACATTAAGGCAGCCATGAAAAAGACAATCTACACAAAAGGTGATACTGTTGCTTTTGTAAGGTATATAATTAATGTGGCGCCGCAAGCAAGTAAAAACAAAAAATTATGCAATTTTTGTAAAAGAAAAAAATATTTATTAGTTCATTTTTAATTTTCTACATAGAATCCTTGATTATTAATAAAATTTCGAATAATTCTTACATATTTTCTGTGGATAGCTTGAAAGATAGAGTTCGCCAAATTTTCGTTAAGATCAACAATTGTTTGCTCTATTTTCTGTTGTTAAATTTGAAGTGTTTGCGGCCTGCTATAATACACCTTATTTTTTAGTTAGCCCCACAAAAAAAATGAAGGGGAGACAAATCGGCTCTATTAGCTTCCTATAATAATGTGCCGTATCTTCCTATCCAATACATATATCTATTATTTAAAAAATTCGTTACTGGCTAGATGTTATGTGGGGGGGCTGCGTCCTGTTGCCATATTAAATTTCTATAGTTATTAACAGGGAGTTCTTCTAAAAGCTCTTCTATTTCATTTCGCAACAAATCATGGTATTTTTCTCCGGTTAAGTTACCATTTAAAAATATAGGCCCAATAACTCTGTTATTCAGGAGACCGCACCAATCATGTACGGATGGATCTGCGTCCATGAATTTTGACAGCTTGTAGGGCATGCGGGTTTTCTCTTGACCAAATATGCTTATTTTTTCTATTGAACATTCCCGCGTGGTGAATGCTGCCTCATCAGTAAAAATTATATTTAACAATTATTTGATTTGCCGCTATTCCTCGTTGTATTTCCAGACAAAAATTTAATCTGTTTATTTTATTTTCGTTGCTTAAATTTTGCACGGGTAAAAATTTATAAGCCTTGTATTTGTGATATTTTAAAACAGAAAATTTTATGCCATGATTTGTTAAAAATATTGCTGCATCCGGAATATACCGTTCAGGATTCTCTAAAATATTAAGGGAAAACATTTTCTTAAATATGATAAACTAACTTATAAAGAAAACCTAACCTTGAAAATATAACAAAATATTTAAGTTCTCTTCAGCGTTTCTTTCGACTGTTAAATGAGTGTACTATAAATATAGTAAATACTATGGTTCGGTTCGGTTCGGTTCGGGAAACTGAATATAATACTGGTTGCGAGCTACAGATGCATTTTCATTATTTGAGTTAAATAATTTAATAATATCCAGTTTTTGTTCCTCGGTAAAAATCATCCTTAGCCGCTCTTAAAACTGAATTTGACAAGGTGACAAAACAATAGCATCACTCAATCACTCAATGCGATTGTTTTTTTCATGGCTTCCTTGATGTTATAAAAAGTACCAATTTAAGTTTTTTATACTTTTAAACGCATATATCTCCAAAATTAAACGAAATATTTCCGACATATATATTTTTGAAATCAGGAAGAAAGCATCTATAAAAATCTGAAATAATATATAGGGTGTTTCCTTTAAAAAAACCATCGATATGTCAAATTTTAACATTTACATTTTAGCTCACACTACTACTATATAAGTAGTGTGAGCTATGGTGATCCTAATTTTTTCGAGAGAGTCTGTCTGTCTGTCTGTATGTCTGTCTGTCTGTCTGTCTGTCTGTATGTCTGTCTGTAAGGACCAACCCGCAACTCAAAAACCGCTTGTCCGATTTTAATGAAATTTGGTACCTAAGTTGGGTCTTGAGCCGTAATGGTCCCATTTAAAAATGAACAAAATCCACCGCACGCAAGCCAAATGAAATGGTGGGGGTAGATTCCAAAAATTAGAGTTTATGTGAAAATATGGCGTGTGTGATATCAAACGAAAGGTAATTAAGTCTGGAGTTAAACAAAATGAAGTTTAGTTTATTTAAAAAAAAAGGGTGGGGGTAGATGTCAAAAATTAGAGTTTAAGTGAAAATATAGCGTGTGTGATATCAAACGAAAGGTAATTGAGTCTGAAGTTAAACAAAATACATTTCAGTTTTTTTTTAAAGGGTGGGGGTAGATTTAAAAAATTTGAGTTTAAGTCAAAACATGGCTTGTGTGGTATCAAACGAAAGGTAATTGAGTCTGGAGTTGAATAAAATATATTTCAGTTTTTGATTATATTAGCTCACACTATAACTATAGTACCTAGTGTGAGCTTAGGTGCCCATAGATTGGCAGAGTATTTTTTTGACATTTTGACACAAAGATTCATAAAATTCGTAAAAAATTATGAAACTTTTGTATTTATTATATTTTGATATTTATTCAAATAAACGTCTTAAATATGGTGTACAAATATAAAGAAAAACCCTGTACATACCAGATACCAGAGAACAAATTTAAAAAAATGGCTTCATGCTGCAGAGGAATATTTGACATGCGAGCTTGGGACAGTGATAGGTCAAGACGGGGTTTTGAAGCTCATAAAAAACGAAGATTCGTTGAACACGCTGTCGAAACTTTTATTGGTTAAAAGCGGGTCAACTTTGACTTAAGATTCCATTTATTTATTATAATCTACATTCTACTAAAGTTAAATTATCTAACTCTAATGTACATTATTTGATTAATCATTTTTTCACAAATTCCCCACAGTGTAAGCCCATCCCATTGGTTTCATGGTATTTTAGGATTATTTTCATATGAAATTGCGAGCGTGTGAGTGTAATACGTACACTTTAACCTATTCGAATTCCTAAAAATGTTGAACTTGTTTGCTCCTTACAACAAATAAATAATGGGTTTCTTTATAATGTAACATTTAATGTGTGTTACTAATCAATATATTGGTTTCAACAGAAACAAGCAAGGGTTCATAAACCTGTCCAATTTTAAATTTGGCAAGATCCTTATTTAACAGTTCGCCACAAGATAATTTATTGAGCAACAGATCAATAGATGCTAGATAACACTCTTCTGTAGAATTAGTGGAAAGTATAACTAGTAAATGATACCTAGTAACTAATGAGGTTTGCACTCACTGCAGTCGCTTCACGGATTATCAAAAATAAAGGCGCTGATCTGAGAACGAAGCAAGCCGTTAAGACCTGAGCCCGTTCGCGTAATCTTGAAAGTCCGTGAGGCATCTTCCATCTGACATTTCACCTGGATTAAAGCTCGTGAGAGATGCTTCACTCACGGGTACATGAATTCAAGAATAAAGCCTCAGATCCTTGGTTAAACTTAAGGTAACAAGTAATGGTACTTTTTTTGAGTAATGATCGATTTTACGTTTTATTTTAATATCTAGGTAATTAAATTTAGATTAAATACTGTGTCTCCGTGTATTACCTTTATTCTCTTATCGGATCCAGTCTTTTTCAGTGGCGGCCTCGTGTCCAGTGGTGGAGGCGTTTGATTCTTCTCCACTTTTCCCTGCGACAGTTTGCGGAGTGGTGGGGGTAACCATTTTCTTCTGGAATGACAAAAGAAAGAATAGGTTAAATTACGTTGTTCTAAAAAAAGTTGATTCTTAAAATGAAAACTATAATACTTTAGTCCGTTGTTATTTTTCTATTTCGCAGTACCGGACAGTGCCGGATATAGGATTTCCAGGGGGGAGGGGCCAAAAATAAAATATTTCTTGGTTTACGTTCGTTTGATTAAGTTTTAGATCTGAAATTGAAATAAATGCACCGCAGGCAAAAATTTGTGAAATACAGTGAAACCTCCTATAAGCGGATACTCACGGTTCCGTCGATTTTGTCCGCTTACTGGAGGTGTCCGCTTATGAGAGGGAACTGTGAAATTGTAATATACATATTTACTAAGAATTTCCGCTGCTTGAGTTTTTCCGATATTAAATTTTTTAGCGATCTTTCGTGCTGATAGATGTTCTTTCTCCGAAAGGTTAACAACTTCCATCTTTTCACGTAAACTAAGAAGTTTTTTACTAGGCACCATTTCAAAGAGATCTATTACTATCCAATTGAACAATAAAAATAAAACACAGCAGTCCCGCCCACGCTGAATAAAATATGTTGTAAATACGACAGAAGTATTTAGTCTCCGCATTAAAAAGGAAAGACCCCGACTGCAGAGTGCGTTGTTGCCAAGAGGTTCGCGTCCGGTTAAGGGAGGTTTCAGATTTTTTTAACCGAAAAAAATTGTCCGCGTCCGGTTATTAGAGTGTCCGGTTATTGGAGTGAATTTAACATAGGCAAAAGCTTGGTTGCAAAAAATTTGCTTGCCTAAAAGGAGTGTCCGCTTAATAGAGGTGTCCACAAGGAGAGGTTTCACTGTACTCACAGTTTTTTATTAAAAAAATTAAAAAAGTGTTGTTGCGGCTGAATTTTTTTCAAACTTGCGGTCAATGCATTGACATTTTCTTCCCTTGAACTAAAAAAAGTTATATCTCAGAGAGGGGGGTGCCCGGGCCCCTCTGCCCCCCCTCCCTGGATCCACTACTGGTACCGGAGCGACGCGTCAGTACCGCTTCTGGACATGCGCAGGACAATAATAATTATGTACGCTATCGCCACTTGATCAAATAGAAACCTCCAGCATCTTTTATATCCAATTAAGATGTTTAAACATAACCCTATTTCTGCATATATGTAAATTGTAAATTAAACAGTCACAATAATTTTGTAACGCAGATAATAACAATTTCTATTTACCATGCATCTCAACCTAGTTTAAATTCAAAATTTATTGGTCGTTTTAGCTTTATAGCTCTGTTATATAGCTTCCGACATTCCGGCTACCAAATAATCTAAATCATCAAAACAAAGCTCGTTTGTTACGTACACATTATATGAAGCTATCGCAATAAAGTAAACAGTTAATAGACCCGTCATTGGAGCGAAAAAAAGACCCCCAGCTTGCACATTGGAGTCCTACAAGAAATTTGAGTTTTCGACCTTGAGGGGGACGGCCCCCCCGCCATCTTGGATTAAGCGTGCACGAAAAGGTTTTTTTTAATTACTTGGTCCCTGTCCATGTTAGCAAAAAAGACAAAAGTTACTTAAAATTTCCTGCAAAAACGCTGTTGGACTTTTTTTGACAGACGAACGGTTTTAGAGCTATGGCGCTAAACATTTCGCCGCCATTTTGGATTTTAATGAAAATTTTTATTTTCTTTAACTTCGATACTGCTCATTTTTGAGAAGATCTGTATAACATAAATATAGCCTATAAAATGAGATATTATTGAGTTCTCTGGGTAGTACATTTGCTGAGATACGAACCCTGAAGTGGTAGCAGTACACCCGTTTCCTATATATTTCCAAAGTATATGCAAAATAAACCGAAGTTATTCAGTTTTATGGCATTTTACAAGAAATGTGTAATCAACTTTATTATAGAAAATTAAATTATCTTTTAAACGATGTATCACCGAAGTGGGCCAAGACCACGGTTAGCACTTAATTGGCACCCATAAGTTGGGGTTATTTATTAAGATCATAAAAAAATTTTTTTAGGTTTTATTCAATTTTCAAACACCTTTTTTAGAGAAAATAAAATGTTCTTTTAAACGGCATATAACAAAGTTGTGCTAAGGCTATTATTTACACTTGACTAGCGTCCGCATATTGAGGTTATTTTTTTTTAATTAATTTTAAAAAATAATTTTTTATTCAATTTTCTTAAAAACTAAGCTTTCTAAAAAACCTTGTTTAACTCTATATTGTTAAAAATAAAATTATGTTTAAAACTATATGTATCTAGTGGGCTTTTATTAACGGGTAATATTCAAAGAATATACGCATGTTTAGTGATTTTTTTTAATCACATAAAGAAACTATTGTTATCATGTATTTTGCCAATTTTTTATAAAACCAAGACTTACCTGGAAAAAAGTTTTACTATGTGTTATAGAAAATAAAATTTTCTTTCGAACGATGTATATAGTTGTAACATTTAGATAACCATTAATACACCAGTGGCGTCCAAAAATTGAATTGTAATAAAAATCTCCAAACGTGCGAACATTCCTTGACAACCCACTAGATACATATTGTTTTAAAGATAATTTAATTTTCAGCAAAATAGAATAAAACAAGCTTTTCAGAAAGCTTAGTTTTTAAGAAAATTAAATAAAACAAATAAAAATTTTTAAAAAATATTTAGAAAAAATTAACCTCAATAAGCGGACGCCCCTGGAGTGTCAACAATAGCTTTATGATACGCAGTTTAAAAGAACATTTTATTTTCTCTAAAAAGGGTTTTTAAACATTTTTCCCTATAACGCTTAGTTTTTTTGAAAACTGAATAAAACCTAAAAAAAAATTATTTTTTTTCGTGACCGTAAAAAATAATCCCAATTTATGAATACCAATTAAGTGCTAACCGTGGACTGGGTGATACATAATTTAAAAGATAATTCAATTTTCTACAATAAATTTGATTATACATACTTTCGGTAAAATGCTTACCATTTGAGAAAATGACATAAAACTAAATAATTTCGGTTTATTTTGCATATACTATGGAAATACATGGAAACGAATGTACTGCTAACACTTAATGATGACTCATTTTATAAGCTATTTATTACAGGTCTTCTCAAAACAAGCAGTTTCGAAGTTAAAGGCTACTGAAAAAAAAATTGGTCAAAATCCAAAATGGCGGCGAAATGTTTAGCGTCATAACTCGAAGACCATTCGTCTGACAACAAAACGTACAAATACGTTTTTGTGGAAAAATAATTTAATGTCTTCAACTTTCGTTTAAAAATTCTTTTTCTAGAACGTACAGTAACCAAGTAATTTAAAAACAAAGTTTTTTTGTGCATAGTATATCCAAGATGGCGGGGGGAGCCGGCCCCCCTAAATCCAATGTCAACAACATATGTCAAAATCGCGACTAAACAGCCTTTTGCAAGCTAAAATTATATAATGACTGGACTATAAAGCTAACAGAAAATAAAATGGCACTGTACGAGTTTAATTTACCGCAAATATTCACAGCAACTTTTTTTAGGCTTTTTTTAGTTTAGCAGCGGACAAATTTAAAAACTGAAATATAAAAATATTTTAGTTTCGTTTGTACTGCTATACAGGGTGTTAATAAAGTATGTGGCCAATCTTCAGAGGACCATTTTTTCAGTGATTTTAAGAAAAATACCTTCAAATAAACATGGTTTCGGAAAAGCTTAGTTTTCGTGATAGAAGGTGTCAAAATTAATTAAAATTTTTTGTTTGTTTTTTCTTTATAGCTCGGGCAATTTTGGAAATATTTGGCTTAAATTTGGAACGTGTATTTAGCTACAATGCATCCATCATTAAGCATGCCAAATAGCGGGAAAAAACCATAGGGTAATATTTTTTTAGGGTTATGCCCCTTTTTTTCCCCCAGAACTTTCTTGCAGTAAGCCAATGGAAGATTCAAAAATATAAAATTGATTCTTTGTTTTATTCGTAAACTGTTTAATCACATGCAATTTTTTGTATCTTCAACCGTTTTTAAGAAAAAAGACAAAAAAGAAAAATTTGTACCCAGATAAATGACATTAAAATTTAAAATACATTACATTATTTTAATTTTATGCGAGTTTTGTGTAATTTCTGAACAGCAATCGAAGATACAAATCTTTTTTTGTATTTTTTCTCAAAATCGGTTAGAGATACAAAAAATTTCAAGAGATCCAAAAGTTTTTGAATAAAACCCGACATTCATTTTATAGTTTTGAATCTGCCAGTGACTTACTGCAACAAAGTTCAGTGGGAAAAAAGGGGCATGACCCCGGAAAAATATCACCATGTAGTTTTTTCCTAATATTTGTCATGCTTAATGATGTATGCCTTGTAGTTAAATACACGTTCCAGATTTGAGCTAAGCATCTTAAAAACTGCAAGAGAAAAATGAAACAAAAAATTTTAACTTTAACAACCTGTACCTCGAAAACTAAGTATACAAAGTTTTTTCTTAAAATCACTCAAAGAAGAATCCTTTAAAGTTTGGCGACATACTTTTTTAATATCCTGTATATGTTATCTCTCTGTTATCAACCAGTTTTTGCGCTACTGGGGCTTTCTGGAAAGACTACATTTTGGATTGGAGCTTATAGCTTTTTATTTCTCAAAATTTCGATACCCTTTACTTCTAGCTAAATTTTTGCTTTTGTGCGTATGACAGAGTTAGTTAATATATGTGAAGAATAATATTAGTCCTAGCACTGTGCCCTGTGGCACACCAAATTTTGTTTTTTCCTGCTGGCTTAAGACTCCCTCCCAGTTTTAAATTGAGTGTTTCTTATGTAAATTTATTTCAGTATTATCGGACGTGACACGGTATCGAATGCTTAGTCTATAAATATTCCTATGGTTTTATAACCATTGTTGAAATTATTTGTTATTTTGTCAGCCATGAGTCCTATTACACTAGTGATTGTGATGGTAGTCAAGTGCATAAATTATCTTTTCTTTCCATGTCTATTAGTTTAGAAACTGTTATCAGGGACCTTTTGCATGTTCCATTTTTCTCTTATCTTCTATTTGAGGCATGCGCAGTTCCCTGGTTTGAACGTTATCGTTTACTAAAGGATAGTGTTTGACGTTACTTGTTCCAATAACGGAGGTTACTAGTTCTTTTATTTAGAGGCAGTGGTGCCGCGCATATAACGTTATGTCATAATGTAATGTAAATTTTAAATATTTTTGATACCAGACAATTATTTCAAGAGCTACCAATGTGGGGTGATCCGTTTATAAAAACCGGTAGGTGTGTGTTGTTTGGCAACAGTGTTCACCAACTAACCAAAAGTCATTAATGTTCTGTGAAGTGCGTAAAAAAATAAGAAGTGGATAGTAAACACAGACCTAATCCTCTATCTTCCTGGCAGTTTTTTAATGATAATGCTCTTTCAGTTTTTCCCTAATTCTTTTCGGAATTTTTTAACTAATTTTGCCTATAGAACACAAAACAGGCTTTTTGCATATAAATAAAGGATAAAGAATAAGAAATTATGTCTGCAAAAAGTCAAAATTGGGCTTCCAAATATCACATGACATCTGTCATTTAATGTCAAATTTATAAAGGATAGTGTTAGCGAAAGCAGGGAGTGCAAAAGGTCCATATTATTATCGTTTTAATGTATCCTCTGTGTTGCTTAGTTTTAATTATTTCTTTTATTTCCGCTTTTTGATTACTTGCATTAGTTTAAAGCTGTATTCTATGCCATAAAAGCGAGTGCACAGCAGAACACAAATAATAAAAAGGGGTTTTATTTATGTATATATAAAATTATAAAAGTGCTGACTAATCCTTTTTGCCAGGAAATCTAGGTTAATTCCTGGAAATGCCATGTTTTATACATTATCCAATTTGGATCTCATGTCACTTGATTACATTTAAAATTCTGCGTGATGTATTTCAGCAAAGTTAGCAAGGGTTGTATTTATTACTCTGTGGGGGTCATAACCAACAACTAACAAAATTTAAAACATATTTTGTGACCATTGTTTTGCATTTGTTGTTTTTTGTTTTAGTTTTGCAAAACATCTTGATAGTTTTTTTTATGCATTTTGTCGTTATTGTTTAAAGTCAGAAATTACTAAAAAGCGTAAAAACAAAGATAATCGAATCCAGAAAACAAAATGTTAGGCAAGTTAGATGTACAGGGAAATTTTCCGGAATTGCCAGAAAAATCTAAAAAAGTCAAGAGAAATCCTTAAAAAATAGTAAAGTAATATATCAAATATATACAAAAGACACACAATCCATAAAAAAATTACTATATTTGAATTGCGATAATGCCTGGAGTGAATTTTCGGCCACGTATAAAAAAAGGCAATAGAGCTCGTCGGTATTAATCTATAAAATCAATTAGGAAAATATTGTTGATCGAAGTCTACAATGAAAGACGCAATTCTGTTAAATTAATAGCAGCAACAAAATTGACATTTTAAAGGCATTAAACGATAACAATATGTCTCCCATTTGCAATGACGCAAATAAAAACAATTATACAATTAAGGTAAATCTACGAGAATAGAAATGCACTAGAAACATACGCAAACATCAAGATGACGACCTTGATAACAATATATCTTCAATAAGAGTTAAAGTTATTAAATGAATCGCACCCAGAACACAATTTGTTTTGTACCTACGTGAAAAATACCATTTTCCTACTTTTAACAAATTAAAACAAGTAGATTTTTTAGTTACGGTTTCAAAAATTGTTTGTTTTAAGAGTACGGGTGTATAAAAATTGTATTAACTCTTCATCATTTATCTTATCGTTTTTTAAATGATATGGTACATCGATCATTGAATGCAGCTGATACTCCAAATATGCTGGAACCTTTAGGAATCTGTAAAAGTGACAGAAAGCGGGCGATAGTGTGTCGTATTTCCCGTGGAGAGAAGGCAAACAATTAATTTGGGATGCCACCTGTCGCGACCCCTGGAATTCATACATTTTAAAAACAAGTATTAGTGCTGGAGAAGCTGCTCTTATTGGTGAGCCACAAAAAAAACCAAAATATATAGAACTTTTAGACAAATATATTTTTATTCCCTTTAGTGTTGAGACCTTGGGTCTTTGGGGAGAAGATGCAAGGCGACTGGTTAGTCATATTTCTGAAAAACAACTTAAAAATTCTTGTAACAAATCACTAACCAGGAGCTTTATTACCCAATTGATTAGCTTAGCTATTCAACGTGGTAATACTGCATCGATTCTTGGAACCCTTTCCGAACAAAAAGGCTTGGAGGAAGTTTTTTATGTTATTCAAAATTAATTGAGGAGCAGAAATAACAAAGGGGCTAGGTGCCAAAACTGTTAAATGGAGATATTTAATAAATTGAAGACGAAAATGACCGATCACTTATCGGAAGTGCCGTCTATTTGCCCGATTGCTTACGAAATTAGTAGTCCTGCGACTTTGCACGTTTGATAGGATATAGTCGATGGCACATAGAATCTTTCCATGTCAAAATCTCGTTTTTAGGAAAAGTGGCAGTTAGCCCCTTTGTTAGTAGTTTATTACATATAATTAAGTTATTTTATTTAGTTATTATTATTATTATTTTAATAATTAATGTTATTACCTTGTTATTGTAATTGTGATTCTAAATGAAATACAGATTCTGACGCTACTTTTGGTTTATTGAATTTTACTAATTTGTAATTACATTACAATTTAGTCAGCGGCGTAGCGTGGGGGGGGGGGGGGGGGGGGCGCGGGGGGTTCGTCGCCCCCCCCCCCCCCCGCCCCGAGGGTAGTGGCGCCCCACAGGTGGCCGAAGCGCCCTCAGCTTTATTAAGTCGGGCCGGTAACGGCCAATTCAGTGGGTGCCAAAGGAAACTAACGACATGAAGACCTTTTTTCTTTTTTTTTTGGTCGCAAGATTTGTGAGAGGCACCCTTTTGACCTTTTTGTTTTTTTTTGTCACAAGATTTTTCATTAGTTTTCAGAGGCGCCCTTTTTAGCTGTCGCCCCCCCCCCGCCCTTTCGGGCACGCTACGCCGCTGAATTTAGTGAGTAAGGCTATTCAGCAATTTTGTTTAAACTTAATTTACTTGAAAAGTTAAAGAAACTAACACACTCTGTACAGTTTTTTATTTATTTGTCAATGCTTATAGAATTATCTTGTTATGTTTTTTATTTTATTTAGTTTAGTAGCTCAAACGGCTTCACTTTTGAATCTTCCAACTAGCTCGATATTGTGTATAACAAAAAAAATTATAAAAATTACTAAAAAGTGGGATTTAATAGAATAAGTATATCCTATATTTAACCGAAAATGTTTTTTTACACTACTCCAAATTTTATCATCTGAAACAATTTAGTTTTAATTATTTGCAGTATAGACTTACAGTGGCTTGTTCAAAAAGTCATTAAAATGTCCAAATCAAGCCAAAATTTTAATAGTTTCCACAGCCATTTTGAGTGCGAAAAGTGAAATGAGTGGGGAAAAGTACTAATTGCCGCACACACATTTACATGGAGTTGTATTGAATACAAACCCATTAATTTTTTTCGAA
This sequence comes from Aspidapion aeneum, assembly GCA_963576565.1. Lineage (NCBI taxonomy): Eukaryota > Metazoa > Arthropoda > Insecta > Coleoptera > Brentidae > Aspidapion > Aspidapion aeneum. The sequence continues at coordinate 41,797,571 of OY755045.1, forward strand.
TATCGCTGATTGTTGATGTACCCAGTCCATACCTCAAAGTCAAAGTTTAATGTTTCCTTTTGATTGAACAGTCTCGACACGACCGTGACATATAACAATGCCTTCGCCCAAAAAGCTCGATGAGAACTGCTAAATGCGGCCTTTGATACCACACGCCGCATCAAACCAACCAAATGACAGGTTAAAAGCTGCACTATTATGTGAATTATGACATTTTCTGGAATAAACGCGAGTCCGGATTATTGAATCAAGTAAAATCCGGATAACCGAATACCTTCGTGGACTACTGCGGCTATCCGGACTACCGAAGCATCCGGATTATCGTGTGTACGGATTATCGAGTCACCACAGTACCGAGATATTGTTTAATCTGAACAGTGATTTTTTTATATCTACAATTATGGACATTTGAAACGATAAACGATGACACAACTAATTGTTTTAGGACATCCCCAAATGAGTCACGTTTGTCTTATCATTTCAGTTCCAATTGATATTTAATGTATAGTAAACAACTCTGTCTCTGTCTCGGATATTTTGTCGTAAAATACCTTAATGATTTAGGATTTTCAATACATAATAAAAGACAAACTCGAAATCGACAAATAGATAAAAACAGCCTAGAACATGTCCAAAAATTAACTTATTTTCGAGCAAATCTTTTTAGCAAAGATCATTCGGTCACAAAAGAAGAAAGCCAGGGAATATTATTAGTTAAAACTAAGAATAATATTGGGATATCAAATTAAAAATCTAAATTTTAAAACCCAGTTTTTTTAAGTTTATACTGGAACTTTCGATCCTTTTCGGATGAAACCTCAAAGTAGAGCAAAGTGAAAGCATTTTAAACAATCACATAAAAATTTAAATAATTTAATTAATTTATTTGGTATAGATGAACCATCAACTAGAAGAACTGACTAGTTGTAAAAAGAATCATTTAGTTAGTTATTTCTTCTTGACATCTAGAAGAGATGACCTCAATATTCAGGAGGTTAACAGGCTAAATAATAAAAAACACGTCTAAGCAAAATATGTAAAAATGACCAAGATGATGACAATGAGGATGATGAACCAAGAAAAAATAGAACAAGTAAAGGAATATGTATATATATCTGGGACAGATTATTAAAATAAGAAAAGAAAACCAAACAGCTGAAATCAAGAGATGTCAAGTAAGATTGGCCTGGGCAATATTCGATAAATTAATCTACAAATTAAAAAAAAACAGTACCTCAAAACGAAAGTATATAACCAACGTACCCTTCCTGTACTCTGTAACTAGATGACAGAGAAGAGTGGAAGATATTGGGGGAGCTAGTGAGAAGATACTCACGGGCACGGGATTCAAGTATAAAGCCACAGAGAAGGAAGAACTACGATCTTTCGCAAATATGACTAAAACCCAATAGGAAAAGAAGACGAATAGTTACGTTACCTTTTTTCTAAAAGCTCGTCAACACTTTCCCAATCACAATCACATTTGCACTTAGACATATTTCGAAAAAATTTGCGCACCCTACCCATTTTTAGGTAACCTGCATAAAACGATCACTATGCTGTATTTCGACAAAAATTACGAAGTAAAAATGTCGAAAAAATAATTAAACGCGGTCATGTGATAGACGCTTGATGTTTACACAATTGTAGGTAACTGAAATTTTAATTTTCCACATTGTTTCATTTAATCTCTTAATAGGATTAATTGCAAAATGATAAGAGATAAGATTGTTATTTACCAAAAAAAAATAGGAAAAGTTTGCCTAGTGGGTTATTCTTTTTTTATACGTCCCGTTTTGGTGCGCAAGATCTGAATCGTCGTCTCAAGTTTTGAAATGCCCAATTTTCTTTCTAATTCTAAAAAGAGCAGTTTTTGACACCAGGATCGTTTAACAAAATTGGATTAAAATTAAGGAAGTTATTAAATAAATATTATTTAATTAATTAACTATGGCATTCACACTAAAAAAGGTTTGTTAGTCATGTGTCAAAAACTGCTAAACCGATTTTTAAAGTTAGCACCTTGTTTTATTAGCCAAAGAACAGATTTGATCATAGTATTTTAAAAAAATAAAATTTGTGTCGATAAAATTAACAAGCCAACAATAAACTTGTGACTTTAAGCTACGCCATTTTACAAAGCAATATTTCGAAATATTTTCTTAGAAAGAATATTTTTGCTTATGAATGAAATACCTAAAGCCGCGTGCATTAACGACCGGACCCTAAAAGCGAGGCATTATAGTAAAAGAGTGTATCTGATACTGTATCTGATACTGTTTCTGATACTATATCTGATAATGTATCTGATACTGTATCGATATTCACTAGTGTGGATGCTGGTTCGCGACTCGAAGTGGGCTCGCGAACCTAGTGTATCACACGTTCACATTAGCGAATATGGACACAGTATCAGTTACTGTACCGGCTCGCTTACAGGGTCCGCACGCTAATGAGGTTATTGACAAATAAATTTGTTGCAACATTTTTGACCCACGCGTTATTTGATCAAATTTGCAATAAGTATTAAAATACTTGAAAATTAATTAGTCGATAATGGATAAATATGATTTTAATGAATATTAGACAAAAACAATTACTTGGTCAAAAGCAATAACAAAGAACATTTGCACAAAGTTTACACGTGGAAATAAAGCAAATTATTGTTATAGTTGTTGGTTCTGTGGTTATGAATTTTATTTAATGTTAAACTGACCCCTTTAAATATACATAACTCATTCTTAAGTTCTTTTTAATGATAAAAAACAAAATATAATGGTAAAAATTATTCTTTGTTTTTTTATTTTTTTAGCAAAAATTAAATGATTTCAACTTGTTACTAATTTCAAATTATTTAAATTCTTATCTAAATTACATACAAATATTTACATAGTGTCTTTTATGTATTTGGGTTAGAATTAGATTTCTGTTTCATATCTCTCAACCGTAACGCTAAATAAAAAATTCGCACATTTAAATGCAACCCTGACACGAAAAATATTTATTTTACTTAAAAATATATTTTGGATTATTTTTTTGCGCTTGTTTATCTTTATGACCTCAGCTTTATATCATGGGAGATAAGTACGTTTGATGAACAAGCTAAATTAAATACTAGTTTTTCTGAAAATTTGGCCATAACACACAGTTCTGTTAATAAGCATAGGAGCAAGATACTGAGGTCTTAAAGGACCTTCTACAGGCTACTGTACTTAGAGAATCAAGTCTTTTGGGTTTCCACTATACCGGTTGCACTCTACTCGAACACACAGGATCTGCAATAAAAAAGCCTATAACATACTCAGATACTAATCAAACAGCTAGTCAAAAGTGAAGAACAGGTATCAGAGGAAGTAAAAATATAATAAAGGGTAATCGTCAACTTCTTTTCAATATTTACTGTCTTTGATGTAGCTTTGAGTATCTGCAAAGAGCACATAACTATTAATGGTGAACTTTTAAACAACCTACGATATGCCAATAATACCCTCGTTACCACTGACAATCTTCAAGATATTCAAAAATGATTCGAAATACTAAATGCAATTTACATAATTATGGACGGCTGGTGAACATTAATAAAACTAAATATATGATTATAAGCAAAAATTCAAAGTATCGATATTACACCAAAAGAAAGAGTGTCACAGTACGAACATCTAAGAACGTGAACTGCAAAGATAGCTTATTTAATAATGCTAAAATTCTAATCAACCTACAATATGCCGATGTAACCCTCGTTACGACTGACAATCTTCAAGACATTTAAAAATGAGTCGAAACACTAAATACGGTTTCCAGAATTATGGACGGTTGGTGAACAATAAGTAAAATTAAAATAATCCAAAGTATCGATAACACACTAAAAGAATGGTGTCACAATACAAAGATCTAAGAACCTGCATTGCTTTGAGTGTCTGCAAAAGGGGCATAATTCATAATGTTGAACTTTAAAACAGCCGATATGCCGATGGTACTCTCGTTACGACTGATAATCTTCAAGGTGTCCAAAAAGTTATTTGAAATACTAAACGCATTTTCCAAAATTATTGACGACTGGTGAACTTTAAGAAAACTAAATATATGTTTACAATGAAGAATACAAACTATCGACAACACATCAAGAGAAAGAGTATGACAGTACAAATATCGAAGCACGCAAAGAAACAAAACGCATATTAATCTTCGAAAATTATAGACCAGGAGTTAAGGACTGTACCTAAAAAAAATAAACGTATAAATGCTTTGGTCAAAATAGCAATCTTCAAACAGAATATAAAAAATTAAAGCCCGGAAAATCAAGGAAGAGAAAAAATATCCTGGTTTAAGAATTTAAGAAAATTCTGCGGCTTTATGTCAAGTCAGCTGTGTAGAGTATGGACCAGAAAACAAGATTTGATTTGATACTATTATTTTCAATCTTTGTAGATCGTAGATTAAACAAGGAGTCGTATCGGCTACTAAGCCGCTCAGCTTCTATACCTCCAAGATATTTCGTCCGTGACTCTGCACCAAATTTTGTCTTCAAGATCTGCAAGCTTCTACCGAAAGAAGCTATTTCTTGAGAGTTAGTTGGCTCAATTCTTGAGGCGATAGAGTATCTCCTTTGAGGTGCTTTAGTCTTTATGAAGAGTAAGACACGGCATTCCCAGAGCAGATGTTCTCTGATGCACTACTGCAGAATTTGCAGTTGTCATCTATTGCCTTTAGGTATTTTTCTGTTTATTTCTAGCAGCTATTTAGACTTCTTTGTTGATATGATTATGAACCGTTTTGATTGGATTTTTCCCGGAGTTTGTCCCAAATAAGAAACCAACTGACGCACAATAGGGTGCTGCGCCTCTTATATTTTTGCGAGGCTCTCTGCTTCCTTATTTCCTTTAATACCCTGATGTCTTGGCAAGAGATTTACACTTTGAGACTAGCTTTAACAAACACTTAAAAGTCTTTCCAACCTTTACTAGGACATTGAACTTCTATAAGAAAAGCTGGATATCGAGCTATACGAAGTAAAGGACTATGAGAAAAATGGTACTCACCCTATTAATCCACGCCTTTTGTTTACAGGTGACGATGTGGTATTAGCGGTTGCTGATTGGTCATTAGGAGTGCCCGATTCTGAAACAAAAGGGGTAGGTTCGTATTAATTGTCAGAATGGTCCATGAAAATGTGGAAAACTAGTTATTTTATCGTGAAACCCATGCCAGAATCTTCAGGGAACTCCTATATTTTAGCGAGATTCTTTATAAACCAACTAATCAAATTTAGTTCACATGCAAACAATATAAAGCCAATGTTAGTACTTTCTGATCAACTTTTGACTATTTCTGCATGTTGTTTAAGAATGAATAAGTTACTCAATCTGCACTAAGACGCGTGTACACCATGGCATCCAACTTTTTATACGATTTAATTATCATCCCTATTTGGAATACATACTTAACGATTTGCATTGTTCTTCTTTTGCCTATTTTGTCTTGTATTAGTTTCTCTATTTGGGTTTTTATTGCTGAGTATCAGAAATTCTTTCAACACTATTAGCAGTTTTTTTGCCATTATAAGATTGCGAGTAATTTTATCAGTTTCTCGGGAGACATTTTTTGTTTTTTTGATTTCTTTTAATTCCTTGATCAGAAAGGAACAATATATTCTTTATTTTAATTACAATTGTGTTAAAATAGCTCATTAGTATAACTATCCTTTCAAAAATATCAATAAAAAAAATATATTTTTTATTAAAGGTAAAAAAAATTAAAATATCAAAAAAACTACACACACTAAAATTTCTTTTTTATTTATTAGAGTAGCCTATTTTTACACTGGAACCAGGTATTTTAATTTGCTTATTAGATTTTAGTGATATACGAGTATGGGTGTGTTCCTTGCGATCCTAAACACAATTATTTTGTTAAATTTTGATAAGTCGCTGCAAGATACATAATACGTAATTAAATTTGAAAAATTATAATTTTAAGATTGCGAGTAATCTTATAATTGTAATTTTTAAAATTTAGTAAATGATTAAGTAATATTTTATTTTTTTATATTTATTTGAGCATGTAAATATTAAATAAATTCGTTAATAGCATGGGCGTAGTCAGGGTGGGGCACTTGCCACACCCTGGCTTGTCACCTGCCCCATCCTGGCTTGTCACCTGCCCCATCCTGGCATTAGCTCATTTAGTAATAATTAAAGGGGAAATAAATATTTGATTGTGCATTTTTTTGCTTTTTGGCCCACCCTGAGTGAGACCCTGACTTATTACAATAAAGCCAGATAGTAATAGTGCCGGGCAGTCTTCTGTCAGTTTTTAGTTGAAAACTAAAAGTTGATCTTTCAAAATTGACATACCACGTTCGAATTTAAAAATAAGTCGTTTATTTTTCTTTAATAAAGGAAGGCAGTAATAAATCCGGTTTTCATAACAAACAAAGGCTTTATATTGAAAGATCACAGCTGATCTTACAACGTGTAACTGTCCAAATACTGCCTTGCACTATTACAGCCTGGCTTTATTGCAATAAGTCCCTAGTATCTCTATTAACTATAGACTAGTGTTAAACAAAGGGTCCTAAATACTTCTTTGCGTAATACCACTGGAGATCGCAACATCAACTCATTTATGTCTAGTTTCTTATAAGTTTTCGAAAAGGTAAAAAAAAACTCTTAGGGCCGGTTTATCAATAGAGTCCTGACCTGTGGGTTAAAAAAAGAGATGACTGACATATATACCACATGCCAAAAAAAAAGACAGCTATCAAAGATAACCCACGGGTCAGGGCTAACCCTCTATTGATAAACCGACCCTTAGTGACTTGAACGATTTGTGCCTAAACTATTTTACTATTAATTTTAGGAAAGAAACTTATTATTTCTAAAAAGTTTTGCATGTTCTAAGACTTAAAACTGAATAGTGAAATATTAAAACTGGATCATTTAAAGTTGGAAACAATTTCACAATGCCGAAAATTTTTATTGGTAAAAGTTAAGAGAATAAACTACGTTCACTACGCATTTACATTCATTTGCGTTAAAAAAATATTGTTTATTTTACAAAAACACAATTTTTTTTATAAAAAGTTCCTTAAGACCGGATGAAAAAACATGCAGTCTGGGGTTCCAAAATTCACAATTATTAAAAAGGAAAAAAATCGTTAAAAGACGGAGTGATTGTTGTTTTGGGACTATATTAAAAAACTTTCAGTGTAGTGTCTCGTAAATTGTAAATTTTGGGCCATAAACAAAGTTGGGCGAATGTCTTGGCTCATTACGGTACACATTTTTATGGTTATTGCATCTCACCGGCACTTGACATAAAACATAAGAAAATAAAGTTATAAAATTTAACTTCAGTAGGTCCAAACAGCCTTTGGTAAAAAACATCTACATGATGTTTAAAAAGTATATATTTTTTTTAATTTATAAAAAGTAAAATGAAATAATTATTTTGGGAAATAGTCATGAATGAATGGATGAATGTACGATCGTGGCGGTTAGAATCCTTAAAGAATCTAACCTGGCACCTAGGCACGCCTTTCTGGGCCCGTTGTGTATAATTTAGATACTATGTAGTAAATAGTACTGAGTAGGCTTCAAATTATATTTAGGCCAGAAACTTAGTCATCATGATATACCACATATTGCCATGGTTGTAGCCTTAGACCACTGATGGGTCATAGACCTTTTGACATAATCAAAAGGGTACAGAGAGCCACAATGTGCCCGCACTAGCTGCTAGCTCCAAATAGGCACTCCATATACCCTGTTCCATGTGGTGATTTCCTGAATGGCCCAGTCACCGAATCCGTTCAGGGAATCACCAGATTAACCCAATCCTTTTACCATAGATGTTATCTGGTGTGATCCCATCGGTTACCAGTTTAAATTTTGTTTTGTTTACATCCTGGTGAAAGCTCTTCCGCTACAAGGCTACCTATTTGCCCATGAGTCGAGGCCCCTTAGTCACCTCTTACGACAGGCCTACGAATTACCTTGGAGTTTTTTTTTTATCTGCGGACACCATACGGACGAGGAAGTATTCATAGAAATTAAAAACCAAAAGGAAAAACTAAGCGTTTCTCCACTAATTTTTGTAATAAACAATAAAATAAATATATTTTAAATAAAAACAATAAAAGCATTAGTAAAAAAAGCCTATAATCTTTTATAATTTTTTATTATTAGTTCAAGCGCCGTTTTCATTAAAAAAATTATCATTAATCTTTTACTTCAAAGGCATATCGAGAAACCATATAAATATATTGAGGTAAAATGGGCGTCATAACTTTTGAAAAGTCGGTGTATTTTAATACAAGTTATACTTAAAGTTCAAATATGGTCTTTATACAAAATTTTATCTCAAAGAGAAGGTCAGACCCATTCTGGCACTGCTTTTTGGTAATTTTTTTTCGTTATTTTTTCTGTTTTTTTTTTCGAGTTCAATAAACTACTAGGTAAGTTTTTATTTCTTAAATAACAATAATAAAAAATGAAAATTTTTAAATTTATTAATAATTCGTTTTAAACGTGAAGTACGAGTTACGATGGATTTGTCGTTAAAAGTTACTGGGGAAATAAACTTTTGTTGTCCTTAGAAACAGCGACATGACAATTATTACTATAGGTGCGTTTTAAAGTTCACCTGTTCTTTTTTATAATGATTTATATTAACTATAACCAGTGCAGAATGCAGGTATAAAAAGAAAAAAATTGAAAAAAGTAATAACAACGGGACAACAGTTGAAAAGGGAAGGAAATTTAGCGCCTCTAACGGGAAAATAAATTAGACTCGATCCTAGTTATTAGGGAAATTGGGAGAACTATTAGATGTGACTAAAGTTTTTTCATAATTTTCAGCGATACTAGACTTTCACCTAAAAAGTTAAATATAAAAGTTAGAAATAATAAAAAGGTCTACAAATTTGTATAAACAAATTTTTTACACAACCCAAAATTCTCCGAAAAAGTAGGAAAAAACGGCTTTTTCGTTTTTGATTTTTATTCCCACGATTTGTTTCCATAAAATTTAGTAGAAACTTACAGGCAAATTTTTCCATAGAAATTTTTGATTATTTTACTCATCAAAATAAAAATCAAAAATCTAAATCTGGGGGCACGGCCGGCAGTGCCCCGCCAAGTTCGCGCGGCAGTGCCCCGCCAAGTTCGCGCAGACTAATAGAAATTATGACCAAACCCTTGGCAAAAATCAAAAAAACCCCAAAATTCTATTTTACTCCTATACATGTAAAGTTACGTAAAATTAACATTGCCCCCTTGCAGAAGCGCTAGAGCTGAGCTTTGGCAGCCTGGTAGGAAATGTTATAAAACTACAGGAAAAAATTTTAAAATCACAATATTTTAATTTGTTTCCCTATAACTGTAAATGTATGTAAAAGTAACATTGCCCACTTCCAGAAACGCTCAAGAGCTGAGCTTTGGAAGGCCGATAGGAACTGTGATGAAACTACGGAAAGAAATAAAAAGCCCCAAAATTTGAATAAATGTAAAGTTATGTAAAAGTAACATTGCCCACTTCCCGAAACGCTAGTGAGCTGAGCGTTGAAATACTGATAGGAACTATGATAAAACTATGAAAAAAAAAACACCAAAATTTTAATTTACTTCCCTCCCCTATAAATGTAAAATTATGTAAAAGTAACATTGCCCTCTTCCAGAAACGCTAGAGAACTAAGCGTTAGAAGACTGATATGAACTATGATAAAACCATAGAAAAAAAATAAAAAACCTCAAAATTTACTACTTTACTATTTATTTAACCTAAATATTATCTAAATCCTTTAAAAACGAAGTGAAATCATATCAAAACCATTTCATGTGAAAAAAGCCAAGTACGCGAAAATGGTATTCCGTAAAAAGAATTGAAATAAAAGTAAAGCCAAGTTCTCCAATACAAATTTTAAAATGAAAGGTTTGTACTAGTTTGAAAATGTTTGTAAATAACCACGTCCTTTATGGTTTTTTAACACAACAGGGCGCTACTGCACCGTCTCAGAATAATCATAACCACGATTTTGGAGACAAATGGGCTGACCAAAAACACTAATTTCTAAAGTTGTATAGCCAGTACTTTTAGAACACACTGTATTGTCAAGAAAATAAAATTAATTGTTTGCTTCAAAACAGGCAGAACAATTCCCAGCCCACAATTTGTATCCAGTCATCCCTCATTCGAGTGTTAATGAATTCTTTTGTCAAAATTCTGGGAATTAAAAATTTAATTTAAAGTCAAGGTCGACTCTGGCCTTATTTGATAATGAAAATGTATAAAAAATTGGTCAATAATTAATTAATTACTAAATCAACCAGCCAGTCAGTCCAACAAAATAATATAGGGTGTTAATAAAGTCAGGTCAAACTTTAAGGTGTTTCAGTTCAGACCTAAGTATGTCGCCAAACTTCAGAGGATGATTTTTTAAGTGATTTTAAGAAAATAGCTTTCACTAAGCATGGCCCCGCAAATGCGCAGTTTTCGAGATACAGGATGTCAAAGTTTCAATTTTTTGTTTGTATTTTTTTATAGCTCGTGCAGTTTTTGCGATGTTACAAGGCATACATCATTAAGCATGCCAAATATCATAAAAAAACTACAGGTGTATCTCTAACAGTTTTCAAGAAAAGAGACAAAAACGAAAAATTTGCAAATGACATAAAAATTTAAAATAGTCACCAAATTACATTATTTTAATTTTTTGCGAATTTTATGTAATTTCTAAATAGCAATCGAAGTTACAAATTATCTTATTTTGTCTTTTTTCTCAAAAACGGTTAAAGATTATTAGAGACAAAACATTGCAAGAGATCAAAAAGTTTCTGAATAAAACAAGGAATTTATTTCACATTTTTGAATCTGCAAGTGACTTACTGTAAAAAAGTTCTGGGGAAAAAAAGGGTGCATTGCCCAGGAATCACCCTGTAGCTTTTTTCTAATATTTGACATGCTTAATGATGTATGCCTTGTAGCTAAATAGGCGTTCCAGATTTGAGCTAAATATATCAAAAACTGCACGAGGAATAAAGAAAAAACAAACAAAAAATTAAAACTTTAACAACCCGTATCTCGAAAACTAAGCATTCTGAAAAGTTTTTTCATAAAATTACTTAAGGAATAATCCTCTGAAATTTGGCCACATACTTTATTAACACCCTATTAACCTATTATCAAAACTAATTACTAGAGAACCGAACCGAACCGAACCGAACCGAACCCTATTGTAGATACTGATTGGAAGTGAAATAAGGTCTGGCAGTATTAATGCTTGCAGTATATTGACATCTACACGGTAAAAAAATTGTCTTAAATCAAAGCAAATTGCTATGAAGTAAAATATTTTGTGCTTTTCTATTCATCAAGATAATATTTTCTTGATTTAGCATAAAAAATGTCTTGCCTTTTATTTTAATGTCAAACAAATTGTTTTATTATAAATTGGAATTGAATTAATCTAAGGCACCGTCTTCTCTGGTAGCAAAATATTACTTATATGAAGACAACTTTCTTTGTTACTGAAACACAACAATTAAAGAAGAAAAATAAAGCCTAATTTCAAGATTAAACGATGCGTAGAAATAAGGAGAAATATTTTAATTCAAAACAAATTGTTTTAAGGTAAATCAATTTATTTAAGAAAAGAACGTGATTTCATTGTAGACAAACATTTTTACTGTGTACGGCTGCGCAGTTACGCCGTAAAATACGGCACACTTTAATAAGAATTGTGCTAGACTTGGGGATTAGTGCACAAATAAAGTCGTGCAGTATTTATCTAACTTGGCGTTATTTTGACGATTTGTTGAAATTTGTCAGCTGAGGTGTTATCGTTTTAACAAATCATTTTGCATTCTATGTTTTTTTTTTAGATTTTTTTTGATTTTTTGCATCGTTTTTTTTTTGTGATTATGAATTTATATTTAAAAAAATCAATGAAAAGAGAATCCGATCGTGATTTTTGTATGAAAATGACATATTGTTCATCTGAAAGCTTATAAATACCTTATCCTTGTCTACAAGCAATTGGTGTATTATACTAGGTACAGTGTCTTCATTTGAAAATGCAACAAGAGAGTAGGCGCTTTTCCCAGAGACCTGCTTTGATAACGTTACGCCTGGTATCACGGACTAGTCGGGTCTTAAGGCAAACCCCATACATAAAAGCCGTTTTCAAGCGAATGACTAGTAATTACTTCTGGTTATCCCTTGGTTGACATTTAAAATCACCGCTTGAATAGCTTTTGTAACAACTGGTTATTGTTTGTTGTTGCTTTTTGCGATTTTTTAAAGAAGTTTAATTGGTTTTAGTTTAGATGAAGAATAATCTTTTTGCGGTTATTGAATTTGAGTTCTTTTCGACCGACTCTGATATACTGGGGTACTTGATTCGAAATGAGCATAATTTGGAAAAAAGTATAATAAACAGTGGTTGGAGGAGTACAATGATACTAAAATATCACTCATTGCAAAAATTCATGGAAAAATTTTCCGAAAAAGAAGCAAAACAAATGATTGTGAGGTTAGAAAACTCAATAACCTTCCTCAAAAGTGTGGTAATTATCGGTAATAAACGAAGGGCTCATTTGTGTCACTTTTCATGGAGTGGTATTTACCAAGGTCGCTTGAACGCCAGTGGTAAATACTAGTAATTACTAGTTATTCACTTGAAAACGGCTAAAACGAATGCTGGGTTGCTAAGATTAAGCCCTAAAGCGCCATAGTCCGTGCTTTCCTCGCAAGCCAGTTTTATTTTGAAATGGAGACACTTTACCTATGTTCTATGATATCACCGTCCACCTCTGCCAAAATAGCATGCCATAAATCTTCTATTTTTATTATTCTTTTCAAAATATGACCAACCTAATGATTAAACATCTAAAAGTGGTGTTAAAACTAGGGGACGGCCGCAGAAAAAGCATGTTCCAATAGGAACTTATTGCAATAAAGCCAAGCAGTAATTGTGCCGGGCCCTATTCTGGCAGTTTTCTATTGAAAACTCACAGTTGATCTTTCAAACTTGACATACCAAAGTCGAATTTATAAATCCAGTCGTTTATTTGCCATTAATAAAGATGGCACTATTAATTCCTGCTCTTATAATACACAAAGGCCTAATTTTGAAAGAAGACAGCTGTTCCTATAAGTGAAACTGACAGAATAGTGCCCGGTACAAATTACTGCCTGGCTTTATTGCAATAAGTCCCCGTTAACTCATTTGTCCCAGCCGCGTTAAGGTCTCGCATTATTTATGTAAAGTTGTTGCCCTAGTAGGAATTTATTGCAATAAAGCCAGGCAGTAATAGTGCCGGGCAGTATTCTGATAGTTTTCCATTGAAAACTGATAGTTGATCTTTCAAAATTGACATACAAAAGTCGGCAGTATTAATTACGGTTCTTATGAGACACCAAGGCCTAATTTTGGAAGAAGATAGCTGTTCTTAAAATGCAAAATACTGCCTGCCACTATTACTGCTCTAATGTTTAACAACCACTTTTGAAAAATATCTGTATTTATTTTAAAAATAATTTTGTTTGGTGTTACCAAAATTAATTTATTCGATTAGATATCTAAATTGTTACGTTGTAGCGTCTACATTATTTTTTAAACAAAAAGTTGGTATGTTGCCCAAATTTTATTCTATTTATATTAATAAAAGGAGACGGACTAAATTCAGTTGTAAAAATGTGCACTAAGTGCAATGAAAAAAAAAAGAGGATATATAATTTATGATAAATTAAAATATTGTAAAATTAAATATTGTAATTCAAGTTAAAATACCTTTGATAATTTGAACAAACAAAGTGGGAGTTTTTGCTGTCCTTCAGAGGGTTTTTCAAACAGATATTTGTGTAAAAACAAAATTTCGGACTTTTACTTTAAACACGACTTTTCGGTTAGTAAGTATCTCTTATTGGAAGTGTTTAGTGTGCTAATGTTTAAATGACTGAAAGATAAAAAAGTCTATCAGAAAGAAGAAATTTGAGACGCCGTTTTTTACAAAAGCTGTTTTCTGGTTTTTACTGTATGCTTCCTAAGATCCATAGTTTCCATCATCTCTATCTGTTTTTAATTGTAAACTAAACACTCCAGTCTACATGCTAGTTTGTATTTAAGAGCTGTAAATATTTGTAGTAATAATAAAGAATTAACCACATAGTCTACAACATTCAAAAGGACTTTACAACAGAATGGTTATCCTAAAAAAATTAATAAACTCAACGATCTCTAAAATTAAAAGCAAACCAAACGTAGCAAATTCTCAAACAATATATTTATGTAGAAGCGATTTAAATTCAATTGTATAGTAATAATCTAAACCGAGATCTGAATTAACCCTGACCCTAAACAAAACAATAAACTCGAAAAAAAATATTTACTCAGACTTCACGGTATGTTAACCTACATATTATTATTTAAGAGCTGCTGATTTAAAAAAAAAATGTTTTGATAAACAAAATATTTTTGTGTAGCGAGTAAAATTATTTTGTTTGTCTTACGGCCGGGGCGCCAACTGACAAACTTTCAACTAGCATTTTTCTTACATCCAACATCAAGTGAGAGTTACACTTTTTCTCACAAAAAACGCAGACATGGAAAATTAGTATTCAAATTTCTCAGTATATCACCTGATATGTTCACCTTTCTATTGAATTGGCCACCAGGATGCCACCAGTTTAAATATATGACTTTTTCCTGACAGTATCTGGCAGTTTACTTTAAATTCTGAAGTATAAAAATGCCTCAAGTATTTGAAAAGCTAAAATAATAACTCGAGTTTTGGAAGGTCACTGGTCTATAAGAAAAGCGGCAAAACATTTTGGAGTCGATATAAATGTCAGTTATATTAAGCTTAACTACAAAGGTAGGCAAAGACACTAAGGGTAACCCCTAAGCTAAATAATAATTAATATAGGGTGCAAGGGCGGATCCAGAGGTGCTTCTCGGGGGGGGGGGGGGGGGGGCACTTTAGGTGACATTCTCTGTTGGTAAAAAACGGTATATATTTTTTTAAGCAGCACTTTATTGAATTAGTCAGTGGTTGTAATTTCGATGATAATAATAATAGGCACTTTCATGCGCGCAGGCAAAAATTTTGAATTTTTATTAGCAAAAACATTACTTCTTACTCATTTTTTGTATATTCAAAAAATTCTCGGGGGGGGGGGGGGCAAGTGCCCCTAGTGCCTCCCCTGGATCCGCCACTGATAGGGTGTTACTTTTACTTACTTGTAAATTCTGTGTCTGCGTTTTTTGTGAGCAAAAGTGTACTCTCGTTTAAGCTAGCTTATGTAATGTTTGCAATCTAGTGAATTTGGAATATTAGTAGGTACAGGCTCAGTATAATTAATATAAATATACAGAGCAGGAAGATCGTTTTATTTCCATCCCAATCGCTATTGAAACATTACTGTGGGACTCGAAAACTTAGCAACCATATTCCAAGCAGAACTACATGCAATAGAAGTATGCGGTAGAAACATTGCCCACAGGGGCCTCTCAAACAAAAACATCAAAATCATCTCAGATAGCTTATCAGCTCTAAAATCATTAAGCCCATACAAAGTTTAATCCAGACTAATCTGGAATTGCTTCAAAACCTAAGACAGGCTAGGGAGTTAAGGGAAATGAAAGTTGAGGAAAATAAAAAAGCAGACGCACTAGCCAGGGCGGGAGCAGAATCCATGCTGGTTAGACCGGAGCCTTACTTCGGCTTACCTAAGGCCATAGTCACGAAATAAATATGAGAGTGGGTTGTTAGAAAGGGGACTCAAAACTGGCGGGCAACTCCTGGACAACAACACTCCAAAGTCTTTCTAAACAAGCCAGACAAACACAGAACAAACCAACTCCTGGAATTAAACAGGAATAGCCTAAGAATAATCACAGGGCTATACACAGACCAATGCCGACTCAACAAACACATGAACAGACTGGGAGTAAGTAACACACCAGGCTGTGGTGTTGAGAAGAAAACGCCACTTCATTTAATCTGCTACTGCGTAGTACGACAGAGAACTAGGGCGAAACTATTCGGACCTGGACAGGTAGAGCCTCAGCGGCGTAGCGTGGGGGGGCGCGGGGAGTTCGTCCCCCCCCCGCCCCGAGGGTAGTGGCGCCCCATAGGTGGCCGAAGCGCCCTCAGCTTTATTAAGTCGGGCCGGTAATGGCCAATTGAGTGGGTGCCAAAGGAAACTTACGACATGAAGACCTTTTTTTTGGGCGCAAGATTCGTGAGAGGCGCCCTTGTGACTTATCGGCCGCCCCCTCACACATGATGACCTTTTTGTTTTTTTTTTTTTGGTCGCAGCAAGATTTGTGAAAATCGCCTTTTTGACCTTTTTGTTTTATTTTTTGCCACATGATTTTTCATCAGTTTTCAGAGGCGCCCTTTTTAGCTGTCGCCCCCCCCCCGCCCTTTCGGGCACGCTACGCCGCTGTAGAGCCTCAGGACCTTAAGGAAATATCACCAAAGAAACTGATCTGTTTCCTAAAGGAGATAGGTATTGGTGATATTTAAGTTGGGAGGAACCACAATAGACCACTTGAGTCGCTGGGGAGGGGCGAAATTCGCACCACTTATAATCAAACCTAACCTAACCTATTGAAACATAAGGCCCTTGGGGTGCTAAGGCTAAGAGGTTGATCCGAAAGATTTTATCAAATATCTCTGGCGATCGATCTCTTAACTTTATTACACCATTTTGATAAAATTTTTTATTTTTAAAATTTTTGTATGTTTTTAAACCGGTTTCCTTGTTTTTTCTATATTTTTTACTTCTTTTGAATTTCATATTTATTAATTATTAAGTTTTATTCTAGGTATATAATTAATAAAATTTGGTGTATTTAAGCTCAAAATAATAATCATAATAATAATAATAGTATAATTTTTTATTCCTTATTGTACTTGTTTTTTAAGTTCCTTTTTGAAATTTAGGGATACATACTGTATTTTTTACTTTTTATTTTAGGAATAAAAGTGTCAATTTTTCTTCCCGAAAGAAAAAAAAAAGGAAAAAAAGTAAAAATCAGGGAAAAAACGTAAAATATGTAAAAACCCAAAAAAAAACACGAAAAAAAAAACGCATAAAAATAAGTCAAATTATATATAAAGCTCGTTTCAAAAGTTTTCGACGGCATTATAGATATTTTTAATTTATGTATGTTTTTTCCATAATTTAGTGAAGTGCGATTTTCAGTGTCATTTTAGAGAAAAAAATTAAATTAAGAAAGTAAATTTGATTATAATAGTGGGTACGCCCGTGCTGGAATACCCTGTGGTAAATCCCTCTGAGCTGCAATACATACACACACGTTATACAATCTACAATTCATTATACAATCTTGTTTTTTAATTGTCTGCAGATTTATTACTTGTAGGATGTAGAAAACTTTATGGTGGTATTATAAATAAACGAATATGTATTGAGTAGGTAAGTATACATACTGTCCGGCCAGAATAAAATGAGGCGCAAGAGATGGCTCAACTCAATCTATCTCCCTCTGCTTACAGCACTTTGGTGTTACTGGGTGGCAAATTTACCATGAACAAAATTTTATTATTACAAGAAAAAACGGTACTTGTCTGGTACGTTTAACGAAATCGACTCCAGCCCGTTCATAATTCAAACCCTTATATTTGGTTTCTATTGTTACCGCTGGCTCAACTCGAATCCGGCCCGTTCACAATTCACACCCCATTATTGGGTTTCTATTGGTATGACTAGGCACGTTTCATACACATTCTAAAATTTAAAAACAAACAGTGGCGTATCATTTACACTTTTTAAATTTTTTTATAAAACTGTGTGGAGTTCCAATTTTAAACATATAACGACTGATTTTGGATTTTTGCAATTTTTAGTAAGTCAATTGGTATTTTTTTAGGTTTCTAGATTTGCACGCATCTACCTAATGAAACAGGTAGGTACCTATATAATATAATAAGTCTAAAAGTTTTAAAAAAATATTTATTTTTAAGAAAAATAAGGTATGTATGGAGTTTTCCAGCAAAAAAAGGCTTAAGGCGAATAAAATATAAAATTATTAAAAATTGTAGCACGCCACTGGATAGAGAAAGATAGCGCTAATTGAAGCCATCTCTTTTGTGCCTCATTTTATTCCGGCCGGACTAATACGTTTATCAAAAATATTCCATGACTAAGTACAGTAAATAAAGAAAAATCACAGCATCTTGTTGGGTTGATGTAAAAATAAACAATGTAGGTTGAACATGTTTTCACGGAACAGACAGTCCAGCAAATACTTTTATCCTTGTGAGGCGCCATGCCATGTCCATCTACGAAAAACAGTAAGTATACCTCGTATGGCATTTGTTAAAGCCATTGAAATCCATAAGAAAGTATAGACGTCATCGGTTATAGGACAGAAAAAAATCCATAGGTATACTGTATTAAAAAAAAATTGAGAGATTTATTTTGGCTGTTTGACAAACGCAGGGCTTTACACAGAAAAAAATTCGGTTCGGTTTGCCCATTTTGATCTTATGGGATTCCTTACCCTAAAATTCACTAAATGACGTTTTTTTAAATCTTAACTTAGGGTGTGGTTTTTTCGCATCTCTATGGCCCTACCATACTGCAACTCGGTGGTTTTGTTGATAAAATGTATAGTTTTTAAAATGTGAATTTTGAGAGTTTGGCCATTTTTGTCCTATGGGATTCCCTACCCTAAAATTCGCTAAATGACGTTTTTACGAATCTTAACTTAGGGTGTGGTGTTCGCATCTCTATGGCCCCACCATACTGCAACTCGGTGCTTGTATGGTTTTTGATATATGAAAGTGGCCATTTTGTTCTTATGGGATTTTCTACTCTAAAATTCGCTAAATGTCGTTTTTTCGAATCTTAATTTAGGGTGTGGTTTTTTTGAATCTCTATGGCTCTACCAGAAACGAGTATAATATATGCTCTACCATACTGCAACTCGGTGTTCTTGTTAATAAACTGTATAGTTTTTAAATATGAATTTTCAAAGTTTGGCCATTTTGGTCTTATGGGATTCCCTACCCTAAAATTCGCTGAATGACATTTTTCGGAATATTAAATTAGGGTGTGGTTTTTTCGCATCTTTATGACTCACCATACTGCAATTCGGTGCTTTTGTTGATAAACTGTATAGTTTTTAAAAAATGAATTTTCAAAGTTGATCAAAATGGTCAATTTTGGTCTTAGGGATTCCCTACCCTAAAATTCGTTAAAGGATGTAAATTAATTTTGTTAATCAAATAAATTTTAAAAACAAGTAAAAAAAATCTAACGACACAAATAGTCATCTTCCCTATTAAAAACCAGCACGTCTCAAGATATTGCTTTTTTGCAAGGGAACGATCAGTGGCGTACGCAGTAATAAATCCTGGAGGACGGGGCGCTTGAGCGCGGATCGAGACATTTTAATATTGATTTTTGGAGAAAATTCATGCTTTAGGGGTAAATATTCAGTAGCACTGGTCTCAGCCTCCCCCCTCCTGCGTGTGCCACTGGATCCATTAAAGTTTTTAGAGGGACCTACCGAACTTTTCGGTGGGAGGGCCTTACCGGGCATTTGTACGGTGGCCAGTCCGATAATGGATAAGGGCCTCTACTCCGGATCTCGTAGTTTCCCCCACGAATAATTTGAGAGTTCTTAAGAACCAGGGTTGCCAACTTTTCAATTTTCAAATACGGTAAGGATGACAGTGACACTGTTGTGGTGCTGTCAAAAAATTGCTCCTCTGTAGTTTCAATAGAATAAAACAACAATGGGTTTGTTTGTCACTGGCTCAATAAAATACAAAAAATTGTATTAGTTTTCCTATACAAGGGTGGTAGGCAAAGTTAAAATAAAAAAAAATCATCTTTTTTTGTTCTAACCTTCTTATACACCATACATTCGACGATTGAAATAATTGAGTGCTAATTTAGAAATGAATGAATGAAATGAATGAAAAACTCTACATTATTATCAAAAAACTGTTTATTTGTTGATTATTAAATATGGTGGTAATATTACCATTTTCTCTTAATATTTAGAGGCCATTAGATATGTACAAATATCTATTTAAATTTTTAAATAAATTTGATAGCTCGTTAAAACAATTAATTCTTACAAAATTAACAAATTCACACTTATTTCAAATGTATATGGTAACACTATATCTCTTTAGATTTTTCGAAAAAAAATAAATAGCAGATTTTTTGGTCATAATGAATCACAAAATTATTTGACACTGTCAAATTTGTCATTTTTAAAATTCACAGGTTTTCACCACTTTTCAAACTTTACAAATACAATAACTTAGAAACAAAAAACTTTTAAATTTTTCTCTACTTTTTGACTTTCCCCACCATTCTTAAAGTTTGGTACATCATGTAAATTACACCCTATATAAACCTAAGTAAAAAACAATACAACCTTAAGTTTTACTCTGTGCACATGTTATTGTGCGGCATGTACGGTTTTAGATGAACATTAGGGGACTGGGACAGTCCCGTAAAAAACGGGACGGTTGGCAACCCTGTTAAGAACTGTCTGATTACTAAGGGACACTAGGATTTCGTAAATCTGTATGTACCTGTCAGATGTGAAAAATTTCAGCATTTGTAACAATATAGCTTATTAAGTTTTAAAGACTTGTCCGTAAAAAAAATGCTTGGATTATCTTATGCGACAATCTTCGACAAATCTCCACCTCTTTAAAGGATAATCGCGCTTTTAGAGCTTAATTTACTTTAATATGCAGCCGTTCTTATTTTTTTTATACTCATCTGATGAGGCGCCGTATTTGGAAACTTGAAAATCTTAAAATTTTCGAGTATATAGCATAGGATCCCCGCATCTGACATATGGTTTATTCGATCTTTCATTTAACCAGTAACAGTATTTTGTATCTTAAAAATCCCCAAAAAACGTCAGAATAAAATTTTAAATACATACATAAGTACAGAGTAATTTTTTATTAATAATTTTTTAATTTAGGCCGGCTATTAATGAATTCTTAGTTTATTTGAATTTCCAATCAATGTTTTTATGACTACGTGGCCCCACTAAGGTCTTAAAAGTTTAATGGTTCATGACGTCTTGGCAATCATGGACCGTTTTAAAAATTACCCGAAAAATTATTAATAATAATAATTATGCGATTTTATGCACCAGCTCAGCGCCGGCCTATAAAACCCGCTTTTTAATTTGTCGCGGAAGAGCAAAATCAGATTCTTTCGTGAGGGTCAAGATAAAGATCATTATGACTTTATTATTACTTTAAAGAAAGAACAGTCGAAACAAGGTGTAAAAAAGCGAAATATTCTTAAAAAATAAAATAAAACAAAAAAAATTAAATTTTATTTCTATCACTATAAAATCAACAAGTTTCGATAGTATCAGCTATCCTTATCAGGACTTATAAAGTCATAGATTTCACTTAATATTTAACAGGCGCAAATTCAAAAAAGGTCAAGTTTAACTCCACCCAACATAGTCTATGTGTTAATTTACAAAAGGAATGAAACCTGTCTGATGGATATTTGACCACAATTGGTACAATCTTATACTCAGGAAAGCTTAAAAAAGCTTCATGTCTACGGTTTCTGTTCGAAAACAGTTAGAGCATGATCTTGCTCAGTCTAGTCCTGCAAGTAATGATCCTGCTAATCGTCTAGCTGGAAAAACAGCCTCTGCTGATTTTCACGAAACGGGTATCGCGAGATCCGAAGGATGCCATTCAACAGAAGGTACAGAAGAAGCATTTCAAAACTAGCTCGTTCCAAGGAGTTTAACAAAAACCCTTTAAGAACAGAGTTAGAAGACCTGCAAAGCTCTCCATTTAGAGTTACATTGCACATAATGAGATTCTTGGAAGTAACTGATGCAGATTCGAAATGAAAAAAATAAGAAACCCACTAGCAAAAAACGCATGGCCTGTACGAGTGTCTAGCCGAATCCTGCGGGATGTATTGGTGAAACCGTTTCTAAGAATAGGTTACAATAGAACAATCGCATAAACTGGTAATAGCTCACCCATAACTGATTAATCATCTTCTTCATTCTCACCATTATATCAGTTATAAATAAGCGCGAAATTCCAGTATATTCCGGATCTATCATTCTCCACTATCTATGGAGAGAGTATTGTTTGATTAATTGGTTTATTCATTTCTACAGCAAGATTAGGTTTTGAAGACCCTCATACTGCAGCTGCTTAGTATTCTTGCTGTATGTTTTCATAATTTAGGAGGCTTTAAGACCTCGCGAGGCCTAGTAGTTTCTTTATTAGGTTTTTCTGACAGTTTGCCTCCTCGGGTTTTTCTTCAGGATGTTTCTGGTTATGCGGAAGGCTAGTGCTGGGCAGTCGGATAATATTTGTCGGCTGTAGATTCCCCTTCTGTGCAGGTGTTTCCTAGGTGTTCAGTGACCGGTTTGTATTCGCGTCGTCTGTCTAATTTGTTTGCTGCTCACTTTAAGGAGGTCACAGGTGAATAATGTTAAGGGTACCTCACCATTCTCTTCCTGGTGTTTTGCCTAGGTGATGAATGCTAGTGGTTTTGATTTTTGGAATTCCAAATACAGGCTCTGAACCTATTCTGAAGGGTATTTTTAATACCTCAGCCATAACTGAATCATCATCATTCTCAAATTGTTATATCAGGCATAAATAAGCGCGAAATTCCAGTATATTCCGGCTCTATCAGTCTCTACTATGGAGAGGGTATTGATTGATTAATTGAATGATTCATTTCTACAGCAAGATTAGGTTTTGAAGACCCTCAAACTGCAGCTGCTTATTGTATCTCTTGCTGTGTGTTTTTCTAATTCAGGGGGTTTAAAGACCTCACGAGGTTTATAATAGCCCCATTTATTAGGTTTATCTGACAGTTTGCCTCTTTCGAGGGATCTTCCTTCAGAGGTTTCTTGTTCTGCAGATTGCTGGTAAGTGCTTGCCACTCGGGTACGTTGTAAGAGGCTGATATATGTCGGCCTTATCAAATAGTCTGCAAGTGGAATTCCCATTCTGTGCAGGTGTTTTTTGAATGTGCAGTGACCGGTTATTATTCCCATCACTTGGCTGATTTCTTTCCTATTTAGTTTAAGGAGGTCACAGGTGAGTTATGTTGAGGGCGACCTCAACATTCTTTTGCGATTGTGTTGCCTCGGTGTTGAATGCTAGTGGCTTCGATGTTGTTCATCCAAGGTACTTACAGCCACGCTCGAGGTTTTTAAACTTCCAAATATGAGCTTTTTTCAGATCGTCTTCGGAGGGGCATTACATTTTCACAAAAATAGTTGTTTTATTAGTTCCTGGCATTTGTATACCATATTCAACTGAAAGTAATATAACTTTGCAGCTGGCGTCTAAGAGCTATCAAGTGTCAAAAAGTTTAATTACAAAAATAAATTTTAACATTGCATTGTATTGATGAATATTATTGTTATACATATTATTGTGGTCGTCAGAATTTAAGAATACGGGATTGGTACCTTGAGTATACTAGGTCAGCCACATAATGCAATGAACGACATATGGTTTGAACGCCCACGCTTCGTTTTTCTTTTAAGAACTTTTTAGAACTCTCTTTTAAAGAAATACTATACCCGGATTGTATTCTATTCTGTTTTACATTTTTATACACACGACCTTTTGAGTACTTTAGAACAAATCGAACAAATAACAAAGGCCTATTGGTTATTTTTAGTTTTTTTTAAATAATGTAGACACAATTTATAGTTTGTCGGGAACTTTGTAAATTTTTATAATGCTTACAGGATGTTTTTTTTTTACAAAAACATAAATTATTTGAATAACTTATCCATTTCTTTTCTAAATCCTGTACCATCGAATAATTCGAATTCGAATAATGCTTTTCCATTATTTTTTCTCTTGAGATTATTACTGAATATATTTATGATGTATTGCGTCCCAGGCAAAAGACTTCAAAATTTATCTTAGTAAGGAGTCACTGCTTTTGCTTAAGAGCGCTTGATATCTATACTGTCTCATCGAGAACCGCGAGGAGCTGCAGGGATTCACTGAATGCACTTGGTGG
This sequence comes from Aspidapion aeneum, assembly GCA_963576565.1. Classification (NCBI taxonomy): domain Eukaryota; kingdom Metazoa; phylum Arthropoda; class Insecta; order Coleoptera; family Brentidae; genus Aspidapion; species Aspidapion aeneum. The sequence continues at coordinate 41,821,622 of OY755045.1, forward strand.
CATACCAGGGCATTCTGGGCACGAGAGAAATGAAGCCGCAGACCAGGCAGCGAGGGAAGCGGCATCTGCCGAATTTTTCCGCCCCGAACCAGCCCTGGGGATATCATATAATGCTGCTAAATTAACCATATTGAGATGGATGTAAAACACCTTCCAGCAATACTGGATGAATATACCAGGACTGGCTCACTCTAAAGAGTATAGTAAAGGACTTTGTCAAAAGAGAGCCAGGAATATCATTGGGCCACAGTATACTAATTATTTACATTGGACCAGACAGGAGATCCATATAATGACTGGACTTTTTACGGGTCACTGTCAATTAACAGTACCCATGCACAGAATGGGAATAACCATTGACTTCTATACCCTTTCAGGGCCTTATACAACTCAATGGGAATAACAGAGAGACCGAATGTAGACTCTGTATGGAGGATGACAAAACAGACATGTACTGTGCGAATGTCCGACTATTGCACGTTTACGTCAAAACACTTTCGGTGAACCTCAGGTTGATTCAGACGATCTGAAAAGCGTCTCACCCAAACTGATAGCTGACCTTTTTAGAGAATTAGGCATACAGTGGTGAGAAACCACTCAAAAGTGAGCCACAATTATAGTGGTCGCAGTGGAAGGACTGCCAAAAATGTGTGCAGGATAAATTGACACCTCAAACTAAAGCCAAACGCATGAGGGATTGCTCTGTTTTGCTCCGACTTTAAAACCACGACGAATCCAGCATACTTGGAAGCAATGCAGAAATAAAGATAATAGTAGTAGATGTACTGGGGGGTAACCCGTAGGTCCAGTAAGTAGGCCCTTTTTGCCATGCCCCAGGTCTTTCCCTTAACCCACATTAGACCTTCCCATTGTTACACCATATACCAAACTGGTGCACGTGCCTCTTAGGATGCAAGTTTTCTTTCTCTAAGAGGACTTAATTTTCCCTGACACAACTTTGAAAAGGGCAGGGATATACTGCGTAAGAAGCATACATAGTGGACAAACGCTTTTACACCCCTTCTGAAGGCTCTGGTACAAAATAGCGCAGGACAAAATAGCGTGGACAAAATAGCGCAGGGCAAAATAGCGCAGGACAAAATAGCGCAGGACAAAATGGCGCAGGACAAAATAGCGCAGGTCAAAATAGCGCAGGTCAAAATAGCGCACGTCAAAATAGCGCACGTCAAAAATCCCAAGTTGATTTGCCCTGTCCAGCCGAAGTGGACCAGGGGCCGAGGATTTAGTATCCCAACCTGACCCGGTTAGGTTTTTTTACAAAAAAAAACTAACCGGGCCAGTTTGGGATACTAACCTAACCTCTCCTCGGCCCCTGGTCCACTTCGGCTGGGGCAGTTTAAGTGATAAGGTTAGGCCTTCACTGTATATTAAACTAACCAAGTAAGGTTAGGTTACTTTTTCAGTATCTTTTTGAGATCTGCGCTATTTTGCGCTATTTTGTCCTGCGCTATTTTCTCCTGCGCTATTTTGTCCCGCCATATTTTGTACCGCGCTATTTTGTCCTGCGCTATTTTCTCCCGCGCTATTTTGTCCTGCGCTATTTTGTCCTGCGCTATTTTGTCCCGCGCTATTTTGTACCGCGCTATTTTGTCCTGCGCTATTTTGTCACGCACTATTTTGTCCTGCGCTATTTTGTCCCGCGCTATTTTGTCTTGCGCTATTTTGTACCAGAGCCCTTCTGAAAGGTGTTCCTGCTACATCTTAGACTTGCATCTAGAACTTGGTTTTAGGCGATAGACTTCTTTCCTTTTCAGCGCAACAGTCGTGGTCGTCGTAAGTTGACTTTTGGTGGTTTCCAATTATAGCACGAACCTGCTGTTAATAATCCTGGACCGTGGCTGTCGGCTCCTGGACTACATCTAGATATATTCTCGTTTTTATACAAGGTTATGTTCTTGTGTGCATGTGCATCGCACACATAACATATTGACTCATTTAAGCAGTTTCACTCTATATGAAATCCTTGAGAAGTATTTAATCGATAAACCTCTGGCCGCGTACATTGTTTTTTTTATTTTTTTTATATTATAGATGGCAGCAGTTGGCTTTTTTCTCAGCCCCAAGTGAGCCCCTAAGGGTAGGCAGCACAGTTAACATGCTTCCCATTCATTTGATATTACAAAATAAAGCAATGAACAACAAGTGTGATTGCGTCTTTTTCTTTAGTATATAGAAGGAGAGAGTAAATTGACTTCAAACTTCATCAGATATAAAAGGGTTAGAATCATCCAACAGCCATTTTCTTAGCAGAATGGAATCAGATTTTGTGAATTTGGTGAGGTTGAAATATATTTTTAAAAATATGTTTTATTTTGTGGATATTTTTAGACTTTTTTGTGAAAAAAAAAGTGGTTACAGCTTGGGTATTCTTGGAATTCATTTATCCAGAAGAAACTGCAGGTGAGTGGGTTAAAAGCAAGATTAGTTTTAGGCCTCTAGTAATTTCTGTACCTAAGTGCGTAATTTCGGTAATCTTTTAATAAAAAGGTGAACATTAATTACCGTTTCAAAGAATTAGGAAGCATTCTGTTCAAACAGAAGGTAAATATTTTTGCAAACTATAATTAGGTAGTTTATAGGTATAATTAAGAAAAATGGGTAAATATATAAAATAGGGGAGACTAGGCATAGTTCATACATTTAAAAAAAATATTTTTGAAGAAAAATATAGATGAAATTTTTTTAATATTTGTTTGCATTATAACACATAGCTTAATATGTAATGATTTTGAATGATTTTAGTGTGACAGTTTGCTAATTAATGTATCAATGATCCCTATATCTGTACCCCAGAGCCAGACTATGTTAAGTCCATGTTTGACTTTTTTTGGTTTGAACAACCTACTGACTTAACATTGTTTGCCTAACGATGTCTATGGACTTAATATTGGTTCATATCAAGGTTTATAATTAGCAAATAAAAATATATGAAAAAATAAGTATTAAGGTTGTTCAAACCAAAAAAAGGCAAAAAGGGACTAAACATAGTCTGGCTCTGGGGTACAGATATATATTAGGAATATTTGATACAAGTTGCATAATACATGAATAAAGAAAAAAATATATTTTTTTTTGTGTTTCAGTAAATTCTCTAAAATATGAATCTTTAATAATCCCTCAAATAATAAGCAGCCAAATGCAAGTAATTCTCACCAAAATAGGTACCAATGATAGTAGTAGTATTTAAATTTTGCCATATTTTAATACAAAACAATTTTCCCTGAACTGCTGGTTTGGTGGTGTCTTAAGGGAGATTCATATAAAATATCCATACAATATTTGATATTAAAAAAAAGATCTACAAAGGTGTGTTGTTTTTTATTATTGTAATGTTTATTTTTTTTCAGAATTGAAAAAGCGTCGACAATCCTCAATTCTTAGTTCAGTAAATTTGACTATAGAGAAACAGCTGACATCAAAAGTCAAAAAGCTTTATCGAAGAGTGGTAACTGACAGTAAAAAATTAGCCAACCAGAGCAGGACAATCACATCATTTCGAAAATGTCTAGAGATAGCTGACAATTTTTCCAGTCACTATAAACATATAATTAAAAGGGTAAATAAACAAACCTTATTTTGTTATGGTGACCGAACTGGCAAGATTTTTATAATACACATATCCCACCCTCAGAACAAAAGTGACACATCTCAAAATTTTAATTTTAGGATTTTGACTTTTTGCAGTTTGTCACTCACTATCGATACATTGTCAAAGAAAGTCACAATTCAAATAACAAATAATAAAAAAATATATTTAAAGTTTTAAGTTACCACAGCTTCTTATGGTAACCGCAAAAGTTTTTTGTAATTTTCCAACAATTTAATTTTTTGAGCTTTTTGAGGGTGCGATATATGTGTAAAAATATTTAACTATTAACATAACAAATACTCTTACTTAATTAATAAGTGTCATTGAGATTCATGTATATTTTGTAAATTGTATTAATAAATTTTTTTACCAAGTTTCAATCCTTTTTGTATTCCTTTTATTTAAAAAATTAAGTAAGTTAAGATAAAAGGATTAATTAGTCACTTATTTCCTTTATGAGACATTGACAACTTTTACAGTTCAGTTGCAGTGGTTGCTTTTGGAAACAATGATGAAAACCATAATTTATTATCAATAAATAGTCTGACACTATGAAATTAGTCAAAGTTGTCAAAAACACCATAAAGGAAAATCAGACTATAAAAAGGACCAAGAAACAGGCAAAATTAAAGTTCTTTGATTTTTTAAATCTTTAATTTTGTCTTTAAGTACTCTGTAAGAAAGTCGCAACTGTAATTAGCATATATTATCCAAATTGGTTATGCTAATTTACAACTGCAACCTTCTTGCTTAGTATGGAAATCTTGGCCCTTTTTGTAAAAACCTAAGTATTGATTCCAAAAAGCAAATCAATATTTTGTTAAGAGCGCCATCTATGTCAAACCTAAGAACTAATAAAAATGTTTGGCCGCACAGTTTAAGGTGCCTGTAATACTTCTCAGAGCTTAGCACGGGAGAAAGTCTTCTGGTCTGCAAAGCGGACCGAACCGTGGTCTTCTGTGATCGCACACCAATTCGATGACGACTGTTGAACGCTAAAAAGGAAGTGGGCGGCATGGCAGGGCGATGAAACTTTTTTGTTGTTTTTGCGTCGTTGTTTGGGACGCGAACCTGGTATCTTCTGCATATGAAGTCGAATGCCATACCACTGGACTACCCTGCCACCCAGTATACCGAAGTTTTGTCATTCTTTATCGTTCTTCCTCAATAAATTCTCATTGTGAGCAAAGTAAGAATTTTTTATTCTTGACTTGAGTAATCCATTATAAAAAAAATGCACTTTAAAACTCTTATGCGATATCTATGCTAAGTTATTTTGAAAATTTGAATTTCTTTAGGAGGTTGCATTATCATAAGAATACGTGGAAAGCTTTTTGAAATATGTAATATTCTGAATACGGAGTGCATGTCATGCAGCCATAGTTTTTTAATACTTTTTATCATATTTCCAAGTTTTCCATTTCCACGAATTATTCCAGAAAAATTTTCCTCGATTTTAGTATTCTAGCTGCTCATCCGCTACGGAAATAGGTAAAAAGAATTTATCGATTTTCAAAATAAGGAAATTTCTTGAGGTGCACTTTTTAAAATTAAATTTTAAAAAATATCTACTTGAATAAATTCTGAAAAATTCTTAAAGTAGCCTTTGCATGTCAACAATTTTATTAAAACTCTTTAAACCTCGTTTTTAGGGATTAAAAGTGAATCTGAACATTCTTGTAGCTTCTTTTCCGGAGATTCGTAGCAACACAATACAAACAAAAAACTGTAATTATGAATTAGATTTTTTATGTTCCGAAAAATCAAACACATTTTTTTGGATATAGATACTATTGGTCCGATGTGACTATAGGACCCTGTTGGGTAAAAATAAAGACGGCGAACGATTTTGAAAAATTCCTATTTTCGACCCCTGCAAAATACTTACACACGCGACACTGTCTATCTTAGTTAAGGTCGATGAAAAAGCTTTGTCCTTGTCATCTTCAAAACGGTATCGCCTGTTAAAATTGGTCATGAAATACAAAAGATATAATGAAATAAACAAGTTGAGTTTTAGCTAAAAAATGGTGTGTTTCTGGGAACAAGATTTGTTCAACAATTTTGATAAAACTTGTCGTTTTTAATAATTTTGAGGTTGTTTATTATATTTTTTCTTTTGTGTTTCAAGACCAATTTTAATAAGTGATACCTTTTTCAACGACAAACACAATGGACTTTAACGAGGAAAAACAGGGGTGGGCGTAAATATTTTGCAGGGCGTTAAAAATAGGCATTTTTCAAAATCGTCCGCTATATTTATTTATAGCGAAAAGTGATAGGGTTGTATAGTCAGAAGCTTTAGCTTCCCAAGTTAAAACTGTTTGACATCGGACCAATGGTAACGAATCGATATCCAAAAAAAATTTCGATTATAATGAAAAAGAAAATTTTCTACAATAATACGACATTTTTCAGAGAGGGTATTTTTAAATTGCAGCAACAAAGCAGTTGTAAAGGAGCAAACGGAATAGGAAAACATAAAATCCAACGATAAACCTGCAATAACAAAAGTCAAACAAAATTTTCTCTAAATTTGCGCATAGATTATCACATATTGTTTTAAATTTTCTCGGGACAAGCTGAGTTTTCCGAGAGTTTCTTCATTGGACCTGTATAAACTTATAGTTTCATTTATCTGGAGAAATCGTGCCGAGAAACTTTTATGCCAACATGAAACACAACTTTTATTACTTAAGAAAAATTGTTTAGATAAAAATTCTCTCGTAAACACGAGAGCTCCCCTTACAGAGTTGCGCTTGAGAGTTAGAGGCTTTTCAGTGATAATATCAAAGACAGTGGCGTAGGCAGAAATTAATCCTGGGGGGGGGGGCTTAAGCGCGGATCGATACGTAGAGATGGATTTTAATCTTCAATGACTTCAGGCCCCAAGCCCCCCCCCCCCCCCACTCTCTGCATACGCCAATGCCTAGGAGAATTTTACAGGGTCTTTTTTCGGGGATTAAACCGTCAAACACGTCGATTTTACTTGCGAGGGGGACATTTTTAACAGTTTTGTAGCACGCACCCCTTTCCAGTTGAAAACTTTACCTCTATATTTTGACTAGGGAAAAAGGATCTAGTGATACCTTGTTTTGACGGTTTCCAAAATTACTTTATAACCCCGTAAAAAATTCGAAAAAAATCACATTGTTTCTGAGGTATTTGCTTCAATTTCCAGATTTACCATGAAAAAATAAAAAAAAATAGGAAAACTAAAAAAATATAAATTAAGGAATAAGAGTCACTGAAATATACCTTCTATAAAAAATAAGTCGCCGATTTCCTGGATTTTTTAAAATTTCTTTAGAAATAAATTATACATTTTCGAAATTCTTACCCAATTTGATCCACTCTCCCTATTTAAACTATAGGGGAAAGTTTACCTCTCAAATGAGGTGTGTGCTGCAAAACTTTCAATATATCCAAAAAGTTGCAAACGTGTTCAAAGGATTTTCCAAACATACCCGAAAAAGCCGCTGTTACCTTTTAAAAAGCACCCTGTTTATGACCTTTGATAATATTTATGATTATTAAGATAGAATAAAGTTTAGATTGGCATACTAGTAGAATTTTAGACGCTCTCTAAGATGCTTAAATAAAAAAAAATCAGTTCTTTTGAGTTTTAACTTAAAACACATTTTAATAGAACACCCTGTATTTTATAATTTTTACCTTCCTGGCCCGTGCAGCAATGGCTAGAGAAGGTATTAGTTTCAACGAAAAGATTTTTTTTTTGAGATAAAGCCGAAAATGTGTTATTTGGGTGTTATTTGACCTGTCTTAGCAATACCGTCGTGATGTCTGTGTGTGTGTGTGTGTGTGTGTATGTGTGTGTGTGTGTGTGTGTGTGTGTGTGTATGTGTGTATGTATGTCTGCCCGTAACATGATAGCTCCTAAACCGCTGAACCGATTTTCATAGAATTTTCAGGTAAAATTGCGTTCGACACTCTAAGGAGCTGATTAGATTTTGGGCAAAATCCATTATTGCTAATGACTGTTTTTTGACAATTAAAAAAATTAAAAAATGCTAACTTTTTAACGGAGCATTGCATCAATATGAGGTTTTCGGAATATAGTAAACCACATTTTGCTCAATAATCTATGTTATAAGGAAAAACTTCGTAAGAGCTTTAGTTTCTGACAAATTTACAAAAAACTGTTTTCAACCCTGATATATCATGGCATAGGTCTTTCAATTTTAAAAAAGAATTTTGATTTTTTTTCCGAAAGTTAAAAATAACGAAGATATTCCAAATTCAAAATTACCCTTAGACGTCTCTTCCAAATAAAATTTCAATACGTAATTTTAAACTTAAAATATGTTCGTTATTTTTAATTAAAAAAATAAAAACATAAAAGACAATTTTTGGTTAGAATTGAAAGACCCATCAGAGAAAATGATAAAATACATTGTTTCAACTAAAATTTGTTTTATGTTTTTTGAAAAACTCGAAAACTCAAAAACACGGATTTTTTTTTTGATTTAAGCATCTTAAAGAGCGACAAAAATTCTACTAGTTTGCAAATTTAAACTTTTTTTCTATTTTTAATAATAACAAAGTTAGCAATGGTGGAGACTTAACTTGGAACACCCTGTATAAACCCTAGTTGAACTATAAGTAGGTAATAGCACACGGTGGTATCTACTAGTAAAACCTCCTTGGTTGGATTGCTTAATTTACCAATGAAGAAGAGTTTTTTAAAGTACCTAAAAAGGACAAGTAACGTATCAAAAATATTAAGAACTGCATTAAATTTAGGATCGAAAAAAGCCGTTAACTACCTCATGTCTCATACAGATTATACAACACTCACAAATTACTTGAGAAAATCAAAATTCAAAAAAGTACCAAGTTCGTTTAACAGTCGTTTTTTTCTTGTTTTCGATTGTTTTCATTTAACAGACGTTTTTTCTTTAAGTTTCTTTTTTATTTTTTATTTTTTTAATAACGTCAGTGAAAGCATTGCATCACAAGTCCTAAACTAACCTTATCTACATTTGAATTGGTTCTGAAATTAAGTTGATTACTCCCTAAATCTCTAATTTTTAAAATTACCTTGATCCTTTTCTTCCTTGTCTTCCTTATCTTCATTAAAATAAAGCCGCGAAACTCGCTCACATAAATCGCACACCCTTCTAAAACTCGATTTTCTTTTCGGAGTTTTTCCACCTTCACTTTTCAATTCAACCTCCAGGTTATCTACTGTCAACTCCATTAAAAAGTTTTTAGTGAAGACTATTGGCAAATTGTCACTAGAGACTGGTATTTTTTAATATAAAATTTATCATCTTTGATTTAGTCTTGTCAATTGCATTTCTTCATATTTGTTTAAATTTAATATGAAAGTTTTTAGTACTTTTTCCACTTTTTAGAAACTAACTACGCTTAAACATAAAATCACTTTAAACTGTTTGTTTTTACTTTCATTAACTTTTTTATGGTTTTAAATTGATCTTTTTAAGAATTATATTTAATATTTTATGTTTGCTTCAGTTTTTGGTGCCAACATCAAATTGAACTTTTGTCACAAAGGTAGTTGGGCATTTATCATATTGGTGTCTACATATTTTCAAAAAACAATTAAACAACTTATTTCAATCGGTATTTCAAGATAAATTCCTATTACTGTTAATTATTACAACCTTAATATTTTGAAAATAGCTAGAATACTTTTTGAATGAGTTTAAAAATACCTTGACGTTTTGGTTAAACTATTTAGTCAGATTGCTTACTTTTTTCTGGGTTTGATTGTTGTTAAACTTTCGTAAGTAATTGGAAAATCAAATGTGACAAACTTTAACAGGATATTATTGAGTTTTCGATGTTGGTCTTGTTTATTTTTGTTGTTTAAAGGTTTGTAATTATATTTGCCACAATGTTAAATGTTTCTCTTTTGATCACTTGAACAGATGTTCATAGCATCAGATGGTTTTTCACACTGCTCTCTATAAAATATTTGTCTCATTTATTAAATTTTGTAACGGTTGGCTCTGTTCCCCTTGTCTAAACCATTTTCAACTCCTGCCAAGTTTTGTTTTTTTTTACTACGTTTGAGACTGCCGCACGTCGACTATACAAAAATGCAAACTGTCGCGTTACGACAAAGAAGGTATCAGAAAGAATCTAGAATTTAAAATGTTTTAAATGACTCAGAACTGATGCAGGCATTTCAAAAGGAAGAATAAATTATTTTGGCTTCAAACAAGAAAAAGCTTTGGTCACGTAAACTCCTGGGAAACAGGAATAGGTCGCAGACAGACCAGAGAATTCGTAGACTCAACAAATTTAACCAGACTTAGAAGGTGGCTGGAACGAAGATATGTTAAACCGTTGATAGGACATAACCGGTTGAGGGAGCATATGACACGAATAAAAGTCGAGAACGATTCTACTTGCCCAGCCTGTGGACAGGAAGAAGAAACATTAAGGCATCTTGTGGCAGAATGTGAGACCTACGCAAGGAAAAGACAACAGTCATCCGGGGCATCAACCCTGAGCCAGGAAAAGCTGTATTTGCTCAAATGAGCTGACATACTGAACATTGCAAAGAGACCAGAAGGTCCAATAATCTATCTGGACGTTGAAGAGAACTGCAGATAGTCGGTTAAGGGAAAGACCTGGGGCATGTCAAAAAAGGACAAGTAATAAGAGGCCCCAAATATAAGCTACTACAAAATAAAATGGAAGAAAAAACTAAAGACAACAGAAGTCAAGTAAGAAAATGAACATTCTGGTTTAACAAATTAGGTCATTGATGCGATATAATGTCGAAGCAACTGTTTCACGCAGCAGTAAATAAAAATCGGATTGCTATGATTATTTCAAACCTGCGCTAGAAGATAGAATTGCTATGCTAAAGGAAGACAAAGAAAAAAAAAAGCTGGTGTTTTGTTACCTTTATACAAAAATTAGTTCGGTGGCCATTTAAAAATGCAAGGAAAATTTTAGTCTTAGCCACTCGGGGCACCAAAACTGAGCAAGGAAGGGTTGCATTTGCTCAAATGAGCTGACATACTGGACATTGTAAAGAGATCAGCAGGCCCAATGAGCTACCTGGACATTGAATAGAAGTGCAGAGAGTCGGTTAAAGGAAAGGCCTGAGGCATGGCAAAAGGACACGTAATAAGAGGCCCCAAGTATAAGCTACCAGAAAATAAAATGGAAGAAAAAACTAGACAACAGAAGTCAAGGAAAAATATGAACATTTTGGCTTAACAAATTAGGTCAATGGATGTCGCACCATTAACCTAATTTCGTCGAAGCAACTGTTTCAGGCAGCAGTAAATAAGAATTGGATTGTTATGATTATTTGAAATCTGCGCCAGAAGATAAAACTGCTTTGCTAAAGGAAGACGAAGAAAAAAAGAGCTACTGTTTTGTTACCTTTATATGAAAATCAGTGCGGTTTTTGTGTATCTTTACTATATGGATCCCAGACCTGGATACTTCTGGATAAATCAAACATGGATAAGGTAACAAAAGCCCAAAGATCAATGGAAAGACAAATGTTACATGTGAAGCTAACAGATAGGAAAAGGAATAAGAAATGAAACAAAAAGGGATGTCAGAGGAGAGGTAGCAAAATTAAAATAGAAATTTACCGATCATAATTTTACAAAAAAAGACCATCGATGGATCAAATGTATTGTAAACTGGATACATTTGGAGACATTGACAAATAAAAGAAGTATTGGAGAAGCCAAATGAAATAGGCGGACGATTTGAAAAAACATGCGGGAAAATATAAGATGGATGAACACGACAAAAGGCAGAGAATAGTGGAAGATATTGGAAGTGGCCTATGTCAAAAGATGGATCGAAGTATGCTAAATAGATGAATGGATAGATAAAAGATTTTTTCTGTATTCTTTTATCCAAATATTTCTTTGTAATTTCTTTGCAAGTTATTCTTTGTATTTTAAAGCCCACTACTACTGCAAATATTTTGAAACAGGCTTCAAAGCGTAGAGTACAACCAAGTTTGCAACTTTTACGCACTAGAGACTCATAAAGGCTGGTCTTAGTTTTTGTCCTGCAAGTAAACTTTTAGCAATTTTTCATTCTTGCTGCTGTTTACACAAGTGCAGATGAAACTAGCAAATTTTCTTGCACACTGTGTGCGTGTGTGTTTCAAATCTGCTTTGAAGTTTTTGCAACAAGTAATTTATAAATAAATGAAAGTTACTTGCTATAGTTTGTATATAATATCAAAAGGGTATGTTTGCGCGATTTAAGCGGGGTTAGAAGACTATGTTTGACGAAATTTGTTTTGAATCTGTTTTAAAGTATTTGTAGCTAACTAATATGAGTAAAACAATTACTTGCGAAAAACTTTTGCAGCTTAGTTGCAAATAGACACATGCAGTTTTTTTGAAGTCTGTGTGCAATCCCAATATTTTTCCACGATTTTCGTGGTGTAAATGGAATTTTTTTATATCTGATTAAGAGGTTATTTTTTACGAACATCACCTTTACGTTTTTCTAGTGTGTTATAGCGAACACACGGTATTAATTTTTGTTTTAACTAGCTTTGTAATAAATAGTAATAACGAAAAACTTGCCAGTTACACCAACGACACTAAAAATCTACCGGTTTGTTTACGCCCGGAAGAACACATTGTCACAATATACACCTATTTTTTTTTTAAATAAAAAACACATTCTTTCGCTCACACTGCACACACAGTGTGTTACAATAGAATAATCAGCGAAATAAGGTTGAACCGTCGCGAGTCTTACTCATTGCGGGCATGTTTTTCAATTCGACACGGAGAGTAATATTCACAAGTTTTACCACCACTATATTCTTTGGGTTGTCCTGGGCTTTTCTGGGTTTATACTGGGTGTCCTTTGTAGAAAAAAAATGTCGGAAATAATATCCCTACCAAAAAAACCCCATTAAAAAAAACACTTACAGGGACATAAAATTTAGTGTGGATTGGGAAACAGTCCTAGCAGGGTTGGATGGGCTCAAAGAAAACAAAGCCATATTGTGTTATTTTTGTTTTTGATATTATGGCGGTTTTGTTAGGTGATCCGTGGTTTTGTTATTAAATAACATGCTAATTTTACAGGATGTAATTTGCATTTTGACAAAAAAAACTTCATATAAACATATGTATGCATGTCCTAAACATCCTAACTTGTGAGAACAAGGTGTTTGAAGACTTTCGGAAAATCTCCTTTTTTATTAATATCTATAATACTGCTCTAGATATTTTTGTAAAGTTTTATATTCTGTATGCCTTTATTAAACACTATAAGTACCTATTAACATAATTAATATCTAATTTTTTCACAAAATGAAAACTCAAAAAAAGTAATAAAAACGTGCAAAATTTCAACATACAACAGCACTCCCCCGTTAGTTAAAAGGCTGCAAGTCATTTTTTTTCGAATTTAGGTTTTTGGTCTCAACGGATTTTTCATCATGTCCTATGTAATAAAATTAAAAAAAAAACTTAAAAAAAAACAAATAGCAGTAACTGTAGTACTGCCTTATGAACAATTAAAACTTTAAAGCCGTTTTTTTTCGAACTACACGTTCGTCCCTGGCGCCCTTTTAACTACCGAGGGCAGAGCAGGTATGCAAATTTTTCATATGGTAACGACTTTTTTAATAATGAACTTGATGCTGCAATTTTATCTATGATCTCCTTAATTTGAATTGGACCCAATACCGATTTTTCAATCGGTTAATCGATTTCTTAGATTTTTTATGTATTTTAACACCAAAAATGATCTTTCGCAACTAGGATATGAGATATTGGCAAGGCCGTACCGAAGGGGGAGATCAGGGGGATCAATCCCCACCAAAATAGTTAACAAAGTGTGTTAAAAGAGATTTCACAACAGTAACACAAATAAGAAAAAAAAAGGACAATATTTTTATTACATTTTTTTAATCTCCCAATTTTGTTTTCTGGATATTGGTAGTGCCATTATCACATTATCTTCTTGATACATTATACTTATTTTAATCTAAAAGTAACTGTAACAATCAAACGAGTAACGCAGGCCAGGAGTTACTACATACAGATTTTTTTAATTCAAATTTTTAATGTTTTATTAGGTCGTTTGTCAAATATACAAAAATAAATATTAATAATTTGGAATAGGTACATCGGGCCTACGGCCTAACCGGTCCTAAATTGTACCCGCCCACCGGGCATTTGCCCGGTTGCCCGCCTGTCCCATCCAACCCTGAGTCCTAGATATACAACCAGAGGGTTGTATTTCTTATATTAAATAGTCATGAAAAAGTGGTGCTTGGTATTCTCCAAAACGAAAATTCCCCAAAAATCGCCCCTTTGAGATTTCTATAAAAAAATTTAATTTGATGAATTAAAGTTCGCTGGTATTTAGCTTAAGTTGGCCGCGGCCGGGTTTTTTTTTCTCAAAAGAGTTGTTTTTTTGTACGATATTCACAACGTGAGTGTTTCATCGAAGTGGCGTGATAGCTTTTCTTCGCGCATGTCTAAAAAGATTTTTCTCGATTTCAAAGGTTACATGACCAAAAAAGGTGTCAATAAAATTGCTTTTCCCAAAATAGGATACTAAAAAAGAAGATGATTACAAAATCCTAACCCCATATTTTTAATGAAGAAAAAATTAATTTAAAAACAGTTTCTTCCTAGCCACTATTGAAACACCACTTTCTGGGAGTAAAAGTATCGACCAATGCAGCCAAGTAGCAATTAATGAATTTCTAAGAAAAATTAAATAAATATAGAATCGAGGAGAGGTACTAGTAGTACTAAGGATCTCAACCAATAGTAGCGTAACTCTAATCCAAGCGAAAACAAAAATCTATGAGAAAAACACACGTGGAAAGTGGAAGAATATAACATTTTATTTTATGTGAATCTCAAAAAACGATACGACAGCAGAAAATACTTTGAAAAAGCTTTGGAGAAAAACAATATCAGCGCAATTCTAATTAAACCAGTTCAAGAGCTCTCACTATAAGAACAACATAAACCGGGATCAAAAAGGTGGCCATTAGAAAAAATCACAATAATTTATTTCTGGATATCTAAAAACCGTATGACAACGTACCACAAAAAACAATTTGACAGCTCTTAAAAAAACCAATATAATAAGCATCATTATAATTAAAGCCCTGCGAAATCTATAAATACAGGAACTACACCAGCCAGATGAAGAACAAGCTTTATACAAATAACTTAACATCAATAAACAGGACTGAGGATAGACAATCGCTTAATTAAAAATACGCGAACTACAATTCTGAGGATGAAATAGTCTTGGTTCGGAAGAGACTAGAGATAGAATAGATGTAAATTGGGAAAGCCGTAAATGAAAAAATATACCAACATTATAATAAATGGATCAATGACGGATCTGATACATTCCTCGCTAGCCTATTAGCACACTTCAAGTGAAGCCATGATATATTAGCCTTGAAAACAGTTTTTTGAAAATATCTTAGAAACTAAACCTCCTACAAAGTTTTTGTATACAACACAAATTATTGAACAAAATCTAGCTATATTCCAAAAACTGCATGTTGATGCAATGGTCCGTTAAAAAGTTAGCATTAAAAAAAAATTATTGTCAAAAACTGTCAATAGTATAATGGATTTTGACTAAAATATAATCAGGTCGATACAGTGTCGAACACTATTTTCCCTGATAATTTTATGAAAGTCGGTTCAGCGGTTTAGGAGCTATCGTGTTACGGACAGACATACACACATACACACACACAGACAGACATCACGACGATATTGCTAAGATATGTCAAAATACATCCAAATAACACATTATCGGCGTTATCCCAAAAAAAACTTTTTCGACGAAAATAATACCTTCTCTAGCCATTGCTGCGCGGGCTAGAAAGGTAAAAACATTATTTTTCAGATATGTTAATTACAAAGTAACACAAGACAAATAAGGTAAATGTAAACATATATAGAGAAGACAGGAAATCAGATAACTTATATTGTAGGAGTAACAAAAATCCAGAGATATCGAATAAAAAATAAACTTATAAAAGCATTGTCAAAACTGTTGTAAATATCAAAATAAGCACTTATAGCAAATTGGTCCACTGAGCTTTATCTTAGAAGATTTCAATTAGGAGAACTTAGGAACACGGACGTTTTGTATAATTTTTCGAAAACAAAAAAACATAGTTTATTTATTAATAGGTACTTTAACTCCTGTCGTAGGTAGAGGCCCACAATAATTATATTATAGCAATATATTAATAGAATTTTGGATAAAAACCAAACAGCAATTTGGTTTGGCCACAATGGAGTTAGAGAGGACAAACGTTCGAGATTCAATAAATTTCATAATTTTAAATCTTTTTTTTTTAAAGGTTTGGCTAAGTGATACCAAATTGCAGAACACATTGTGAAAAGCCTCCGGATTTCTATATACTGTAGAATAAAACAATATCAAAAGATACCTATCTAATAAACATAAAATTTATACAAGTAATGTCAAAAGCGCTACTTACAGAAAAGAAAAATACCTGAATAAATCTTAAATAAACATATACAATAAATTTGTCCACTGAGCTAAATCTTGGGACATTTCGGTTAAAAGAACTTAGGAACATGGACGTTCTGTATAATTTTTCAAAAACAAAAATATAGATACGTTCTATATTAATAGGTGCTTTAACTCTTGTCGTAGGTAGAGGCCCACAATAATATTATAGCGATATATTAATAGAATTTTGGATGGAAACCAAACTGCAATTTGGTTGGGTATTAATGAAGTTAGTGAGGACACACGATGTTATTAAAAGAGAGATTCAATAAATTTTAAATAATATTCGTTTTATAAAAGCTTTGGCTAAGTGAGACCAAAGTGTAAACCACATTGTGAACAGCCCTAACATTTCTATGAAAAATTATTAATTAAATGATGAATAACTATAAATAACCCTTCTGCTTCCGAAACCAACAGCGCATCAATATGGGTATTATTTTATATGAGCTTCTTCATCTCAGTTAATAAAAAAGTTTTTTTTTTCTGTTGTTGAATCTTAGTTTCTTCTGGATCCTCTCCGAATTTTCTATTTTCCCATGGAGTAAGTAAGAGTCGTTTCCACGGTGATAGTACTCCTATGGAAATGCTGTCATGATAGTCATTCGACAAAACTTAAAGAAACAAGAAATAATAAAAAAGTTCAGAAGATGGTTATCAAAAATACAATTGGAGCTTTGGAAAGATTTCTGAATGAACTTGCTGTAAAGTATAAATAACGGATCCATGAGGGATCTGATACCTTCCGAGCTAGATCAATTTATTCTTAAATTACGTAACGCAAAAATTTAGGATTTTTGACACCGGACCAAATCACGTTTTCAAAAAAAAAAACTATTAAAAAACCATTAGGTGTAACACAAGGCTAAACTCCCCTCTCCTCTTAAGCGTTACGTTATTTAAGAATAGTCCCTAATTTAATTTCTCTCTCATCTATTCCAAAATTTAATCTGAGGGCGCGGCAATGCCCGGCCAAGTTCGCGCAATTGCTGTACCATCTTTTCTTGAAACATTTCAGCCCATATTTGACCTATCTAAAACAATACTTCGGAATGAGATACGAAACTCAAACTTTGCACAGTCGTAGATCTTCATCTAAGTTAACAACCCTTCCAAGTTTCATGGACTTCTATAAATTAGTAAAGTAGTTACGAAATTTCAAAAAACGTCGAAGCTGCCACTTATTCACTCACTTATGTATAGATCATCAAAATTCTACTGTACTTTCAGACATGCTACAAAGCTGAAATTTGGCAGACTGATGGAAATTATGACCAAACCCTTGGAAAAAATCAAAAAACCCCAAAATTCTAATATACTTCACTCCCTTATACATGTAAATTTATGTAAAAGAAACATTGCCCACTTCCAGAAACGCTAGAGAGCTCAGATTTGGCAGACTGATAAGAACTATGATAAAACTACAGGAAAAAATTTAAAAAACCTTAAATTTTTATTTACTTCCCTCCCCTATAAATGTAAAGTTATGTAAAATTAACATTGCTCACTTCCAGAAACGCTAGAGAGTTGTGCTTTGTAAGACTGATAGGAACTATAATAATACTCTACGAAAAAAATTAAAAAGACAAACATTTTTATTTACTTTCCTCCTCTATAAATGTAAAGTTATGTAAAAGTAATATTGCCACTTCCAGAAACGCTAGAGAGCTGAGCTTTGGAAGGCTTATAGGAACTATGATGAAACCATGGAAAAAAAACCTCAAAATTTTAAATAAGGCATTGCAAAAGTTTTGAACATTATTCCGCATATTTTATTACTTTAAAACTTAAATATTATCCAAATCCTTTAAAAAAGAAGTAAAATCATAGCCAAAACATGTCATGTAAAAAAGTCAAGTACGCGAAACTGGTATTCCGTAAAAAAAATTGAGATAAAAGTAAAGCCAAGCTCTCCAATACAAATTTAAAAATGAAAGGTTCTTACTAGTTTGGAAATGTTTTTACTTGGCTATTACGGCTGCAAATAACTATTAGGCACAGTGCTCAATTGAACATAAAAAAAGTTTGCCTGTAATAGCAAAGTTTAAAAAACATTTCCAAACTAGTTAGAACGAGTGGCGGATCCAGGGGGGCCAGAGGGGCCCGCGCCCCCCCCCCCCTCCTTCCTGAAATAAAACTTTTTTTAGTTAAAGGGAAGCAAATGCCAATGCATCAACCGCAAGTTTCAATAAAATTTACCCCCAACATCAATTTTTGCAAATTTTTTTTCTAAAAAACATTGAGTGGTTTAAAAATTTTCACCTGCGGCGCATTTTGTCACCTGTGATTTTAAATTTCAGAGCCAAGAATTATTAAAAATGGACGCAAACCAAGAACTATTTTGGTTTTTGCTTCCTTGGCCCCTCCCCTCTGGAAAACCTGGATCCGCCACTGGTTAGAACCTTTCACTTTGAAATTTGTATTGAAGAACTTGGCTTGGATTTTATCTCAATTCTTTTTACGGAATACCATTTTCGCGTACTTGGCTTTTTTACATGAAATGTTTTTGTTATGATAATAATTTAACAATATTATTTAATAAAAACCTAATCAAGCTAAGTAGCTAATTAGTCTTCCAGTAATTTTAAAGACATATTTTATCCACTTATGCGGACCGTCAAAATAACAAAATTTATATATTATTTAAAATGTCGTCCTAAATTTTTATTTCTGTTTTTTTATTTTTTGGCACTAGGTCGGTGTAATATAATTGTCTTTCCGCAGGATGTGGAGAAAGTTGGTATTATTGCCAAAATTTCTTGATGTACGCAATAGATTTCTGGGTTGTGGATTGAGCAGACGCAGCGTAAAAAATCGATGACACGAATGTGTTTTTATATCCAGATTATCAAAAATACCTTCTTTTAAAAAGGACAAATCAAAGAAAAATAAAGCAAAAACTCTCAGAAGAAGCAAGAATCAAGAAAAAATGGCCAAATTTGGTTTAAAAGTTTAAAAGGAGAGAAGATATACTGATCTTATTTATGTCAAATCAAGCGGAAGTTTGACAGATCAAATTACCGATTTTGAACATGAAATTCAATATTAAATTTTACTAATGAATATTTTTTACTTCAATACTTAAAAACCGAACTGATAATTTTGGTTGAATATTTAAAGGTTGTCCCAAATTTGGAACTTTTGGGGAGTTTCAGTTGTTTAGAGAAAAAAAATAGACCCCAAAATGCAAGTTTTGATTCAAGACAAGCTTAAATACAAAAACCGCATTTTCTAGCAGGCTAGTGATGGGTCAAACTGTGTGAAAGCAGTTTCAGCTTTTTGCAAGCAGGTTTACAATTGACTTTTTATAAATATACCTCGAAAGTAAAGTAGGACAAGAAAAAAGGTAGACCTTCTGCTACCTTTTCCACCCAAATTTTTCTTCATTTGCTCAAAAAATAGTTGCCGAACACCCTAATTCTTTTGCTTATAAATTTTTTTCACCTCGGACTTTACTTTTTACTATTCAAAAGCTGCATTTAATTTTTTTACATAAAAGCAATCAAGCAAGCCATTTTTAAGCAATTTTTCTATTTACGAAAATTTCATTTTGGTGTAAATCGGTTTTTTATAAAAAAATTTTTATAAAAAAGTCAACTCTTAAATTAAATTTTATGTCACTTTTAGTTTTCCCTCTCTTGAGATATCAAAATTTATACTTAAAAAAAAAAATAATTTCAATTCCTAAGTTATTTTTGACGAAAAATTTAATGTTTTTCTTAATATTTCGCTAAGATGCTTACTAAATTTATAGTTGATACTTAACAAAATAAATAACTGCAATATTTTATTGTTAGTCGTACCAAAGAATTATGGAAATTTCAGGCATCTTTGGTCGTACGAGCTTTAACAAAAATACAAAAACAATAAAAATATCAAAAATATAGAATGCTCTTTTTTCTTTATGTATTAAAAAAAATAAAACAAGTAGAGAAATATACAGCGTGGCCAGTCTTCTATCTAGGGGTAGGATTTTTATTTTAACGTTGCCAGATTAACGAAAATATCAGTATAAACTTAGCGGCTCGGTTCGCGAAAAGTCAACTTAGTCGTTTTATGGTCGATTTTTAAAAAGACATTTTAATAAAAAACCTAATTTTCGAATGACATTATTTTCGAAAACCTCAATTTCGAATGACATGACGTTTTCTTTGAAAACATTCTATTTGTTTGACATTTTTTCCGAAAACAATTTTTTTGAGAAACGTTTTTTTGGAATTTTTTTTTTTAAGATTGTTTCCTATCTTACTTTTGAGAGTTCGAAATTGGCGTTATCCAAACCTTTGTCAATTGATAGCAAACCTACCCTAATCTGTGCAGACCCCCTTACCTTTTTCCTCCACAAAAAATGTCCCCAATGGAGGAAAGGAAAGCTTAAAGCAATAATTTTTCGAATAAAATATAATTCAAAAAAAGTAGAAATCAAAAAAATGTTTTTGAAAAAAGTGTCATTCGAAATTTAGATTTTTGATTAAACTGTTGAAAAACGGACAGTGACCCAAACGGGGTGATGATACACAACCAGAATAATACCTTAAAATTCGGCGTTCCTAAAAGTAAATAATTTAATTCATTATTATTTAAATTAAAAAGTTAATAATTAAAATAATAGTTTTCACTTACTCTTACAATCAAGCAAAATTTTAAGGTATTATTCTCGTTATTAATTTTTGTAAAGTGATAATTGTCGCCCCAAATAGTTGTTTCAGATTGTTGCTTTTGGCAACGCTGGAACCCTTTTTACGGGAATCATGCGTATCGCGGTCTATTATTAATACATAATATACTCTATCTATTTTGTGTCCTCTTATAGAAATCAAGCCTCCTAGATGTGAACTTGTTCAAGCGGTATATACCTGGGACAAATTATGAAACTAAAAAAAAGAAAACCAAACAGCATTCGTTAAATTAAGCTACATATTAAAAAATTAAAAATATCCTCAGTTCCTCAAAACAAAAGTGTATAACCAATGTATCTTCCTGTACTTACCTATGTATCTCACACCTGGACACTTACAAAATCAAACATGGAGAA
Organism: Aspidapion aeneum; assembly: GCA_963576565.1. NCBI lineage: Eukaryota > Metazoa > Arthropoda > Insecta > Coleoptera > Brentidae > Aspidapion > Aspidapion aeneum. The sequence continues at coordinate 41,842,795 of OY755045.1, forward strand.
GGTAACAAAAGCCCAAAGATCACTGGAAAGACAAATGTTACATGTAAAGCTAACAGATAGAAAAATGAATGAATGTATAAGAAATTAAACAAAAGTAAGGGATGTCAGAGAAGAAGTAGCAAAATTAAAATGGAGATTTGCCGGTCATAATATCAGACAGAAAGACGAATGGAACAAATGTTATGTAACTGGAGACCTTGGGAAAATAAAAGAAGTAGGGGAAGACCCCAAATGAAATGGGCAGAAGATTTGAATAAACATGTGGGAACTAGATATATGAACATATCGATAGACAAAGAAGAGTGGAAGATATTGGGGGAGGCCTATGTCCAAAGATGGATCGAAGGCTTAATAGATAGATAGAAAAAAAAAATATTAAAAAGAGAAAATAAAACGGGTAATAAAACATAGATTTTAAGAAAACCTAAAAATTTAAAAAACAACAGTTGACGTATCTTGATCTTAAATATTTTTCTACCACTTGCTATAGAGAACGTAAAAACAAAAGAAACACGATTGTTATTGATCTCAAAGTAGATTTTCTCCATATAACTGCTATAGTAACGAAAAACTACTTTCCATATTTGGCGATGTATCCTCTGTGGGGCCATTCACTATATGTACGTTGAAATGATTAGAATTACGAGATCTACAAGATTGACAAGTACAATTTTAATCCGTTTATAGAATTTAAATTATGTCTTGTAGTAAATCGTGCGATGTTGTATGCAAATCATAGCATTTACCTATGTCTTACAAAATAAAGTCTAAGTTTCAGTCTAACGTTAAGTCCAAGTTTAAGTCTAAGGTGTTATATTACTCTTCTTTCTCTAATGTCTCTGTTTATTTCTTCTCTCCAGCTCTGGAGTCTTCATCTCCTTCTTCTTCCATGTGGTCTCCAATTTAGTATTTCCCTTGGGATTGTGTCTTCCGCTATTCTTTGTGTCCATACCATCATAAGTTGGCTAATTTGTATGTCTTCCGTTATTTTGTGTTTAACATTCATAATTTCTCGAATTCTCTCATTTCTCACTCTTTCTAGATTTGATTTTCTGGCAGCGCGTCTCCAATAATCCATTTCAGTGACTTCAAGAGACTTGTGAGCTTTTTCTCTCAGGGGCCATACTTGACTACCATAACTGATGACAGTTTTTACTGTGCTGTTCTAAATTCTATGTTTGTTTTGTTTTGATACAGCCTTAGCCCAGAGAATACTGTTGAGTTGTCTAATTGCTTGTCTTCCTTGGTTATTTCTGTGTCTGATTTCTTCATCTAAACTACCGTCATTAGTGATTCTCAGATATTTATACATTTTTGTTGTTCCAAGATAAGATCCTGTTGCTCTCTACCAATGCATATATATTCCGTTTTCTGAAGTTTTTCCTCCAGCCTCCACTTATCGTATTCTTTAAATAATTTACGGGTCGTAATATATTCTAAATCGTCGCAATCTTAAGCCAGGGCTATTTAATCATCAGCGAACCAGAGAGTATACAGTACATAATCGTTCAATGGTATTCCCGTCTGTTCGTACTCTCTTTTCCAGGTTTTCAGAGCTTGTTCTAAATAGATCGTAAACAATGTTGGTGACAAGCAACAACCCTGCTTCAGACCCTTGTTGATGTTAAACCCCTTTGATAATGTCTGCCATTTCTTTATTTTCCTTGTGTTGTCTTTATCGAGTTCTTGAACAGCTTTTATTAGTTTTATGCTGATGTTGGTTTTTTTTGTTATTGTAATACCGTTCCAAAAACTCCCTATTTAATTCTATTTTGTATTTAAAAACTGAGTCTAATTTTTACAGAAGAAATTTTATGTTCTAGAATATCTCAGGAAAAAAACGTTATATTTTTAGTTAGTAAATTTGTTAAACCAAAAACCAAAGAATCACTAGCCAAATCATATACAAAAATTATGTTCCATATCGGGTTTTAAAAACATCTCCATAAGGATCTATCTTGTTATAGTTTAGAAGTATTCAGAACTTTCAAGCTTAAAAAAATGCTGCGTTTGAAACGTAAAAATACAATATTATTGCTTTAATCAAAAATTCGGCTCATAGCACAATTTTATAGTTTAAACCTACACAAAAAATCTTTAAATGTCGCAAGTTTGCCAAAAAAGGCGCTAAAAAATATTAGAATGGATGTAAGATGATCAAGGGCGTATCCAGCCCATAACAGAAGGGGGGCAGGTTTCAGAATTACAAGTACATCTTAACTTAGAGAGGTGGGGGCAAATTCGTAATCTATTTGAATTTTATTATCTTATTTAAAAAAATCAGAAAAGCAAGGTGGGGCAGCTACCCCCCTTGCCCTCTCCTGGATACGCTCTTGAAGATGACTAAGATTTTATATTTTAAAATAATGTGTTGAGCTAGAAATAAAAGATTTAATAACAGAATGGTATTTAGCAAATTTTAGATTAAAATCTGTAATAGCAAATAATTAAATACAGTGGTGTATTTAGGAGGGGGCCCGAGGGCTCGCACCTTCCAAGACCTTAGAATCACTACAAAAATATTGAAACCCTGCACCAACACATTGTAGGAAAAAGTTGGCCCCCAAAACTTTTTTCTAAATACGCCACTGATAAATAGGTTATTAGGTTAGCCCCAAAAAATTTTAATTCCTCGGTACTTAACAAACCAAATTTTGGTTAAGTCATGCTTACCTGTTCATATTTTTAATTTTTTTTAAGATGATATTTTAAAACTATAAATTGAATTTTTTTTTATTTTACAATTACGCAAATGCAAAAAAGAGGAGTGTAAAAGTTTGAACCATTTGTCTGTATGTCTGTGAGATAACTGCACGCAAGCACTCGCACCAATTAACGAATTTGGATGCGATTTCTTTCGTTGAGACCCTATCTATCAAGGAAATTTTTTGACTACTACTATTTCGGCATAGAACGTTTTTCTACATTGTTCGACGCCTATTCCACCTCCTTCAATCCTGACAATCATCTTCTGTCAGGTTTTTTTGAGTCATTGATCTTTGGATTGACCCTCTTTTTCTGCGCCCTATTGGTTGCCATTCTAGGACCGACTTTTGGTAATCTTTCCTCGTTCATCCATTGTACCATATCAGTTGTCTTTTAGTGATGTCATCCGTTATACTGCCCTCGATTCCCATTTTTTCTTTTATGATCTCATTTCTTATATGGTCTGTTCTAGATCTTCTCATTGATCTTCATATTGCATCCATTTGGACACTTTCCATTTTTGTTTTGTATTTTCTGTTACGCGACAAGTTTCTATTCCATTTTACAGCGTGCTTTTCACCATTCTTTCTTATATGTTAAATTTTACATCCTTTTTTATCTCTCTGCACCACAAAATACTGTTAAGATATCCAATAACCTTTTTTGCTTTTACCTTTTTTTTCCAGTTCTTTACAGTCTGTTCCTGTCTTATCAAATGTGACACCCAAGTATACATACTCATTGCATGGAGATATTGTTTGTCCATTGTCTAGTTCTAACTCACTTGATTCGTTTTCAGACTGTCTTGTCCACGTTCACTTTTAAGGTCCTATCCTTAAATTAAGTAACGCTCAAGGGGGGGGGGGTTTGGCTTTGCGTTACACTCAATGTTCTTTTAACGTGATTTTTCTTGAAAATGCGTTACCAGGGGGGAGGGGGTTTGAAAAACTGGAATTTTTGGCTTACGACATTTAGGGATGTTCCCTAACCTCCACTTTTGGTATTCTTCGGTTAACTTTCTCATCCTATATTCCATATCTTCTATATTACTAGCTACAATTACTTGGTCGTCACCAAATTGTAGTGTGTATATGGTAAGTTGGTCGTTAAGTCGTATTATGCCGTGTACTTTACGTTTTTAGTTTTTTAGAGCTACTACGATATATATTTTAAAAATAGTTGGAAAGATCCAACATCCCTAAGCCTTTCGTTACCCGGAATTCTTTCGAAAGTCGATTTCCAATTTAAATTTTAGATTTTGACCCTTTGTGTAAGTTCTCTTATTGCTTTTATTATTATTATTATTATTATATATTAGTTTGCTTTAACACTGTCCATCATTTTTCTACTGGAACGGTATCATATGCTTTTTGTAAGTCCTCAAATTATAAATATCAATCTAAATTTAAAAACAGCGTTTCACTAGCTGCTGTGGTTCGTAAAATATGTTTTTTAATAAGTTTTTATATCTCAAAAACTGCGACTCTGACCAACTTTAATGTTAAAACATTTTTTGTTGGAAATATCATTTTTACTTTTAACATTGAAAACCGCTTTTTGTCAGCTGCTGTGGTTCTCGAATTATGAATGTTTGAAATATTTGCTTCTGTGCAGCATCCCCCCTTCAACCCTGCCAAAAACTAGTAACTGAATCCAGTGCTACAGCAATTTTTTTCCCAAAGGTAAAAGCGGTTTATCGATATTTGTATATCAGAATCCCTTCGATCGTCGTAAATGAGAAAAACAAAATCGTCCAAGAATATAAATGAAAATGGTATAACAGTACAATCGCAAAAAACGGAATTCTTAATTACCGGAAATTATAAAAAAACGTCATTCATCAAAACAAGACAAGAGCAAAATCGAAGTTTAGTATAAAGTCTTTTATCAAAACTGGACAAAATCGAAAAAGACAAAATCATAAAAAGGGGCCGGGCCTAGCACGAGCAACTGTCTCCTTTCTTTTCATGAATACTGGTTTCGTCTTTCTTCCTCTCATACAAATCGGTCTCATGGATGTTTGGCGGAAAATTTAAATCGGGAACAAATAATATTATTGTTTTTGGACCCAAAATACATAAAAAAATAAAAATGTCTGTTTTATTCCTTTAATTCGCTCCCCTGTCCTTCCTTTGAGAGGTCGAAATCGGTGTTTACCGAACCGAACCGAATCGAACCTCTTGGTCAATTAATTGCAGATGAATCTTAACCTAGATTCCGACACCTGACCTTTTTTAAGGATGGACCTTGCTTAATGAAACTGTCGTTGTGCTATAGCAATCCCTATGTTAGACACAGTGTTTTTTTTAGGTATGGCAGTAAAGAAATTGTAGTGAAGGACGCTTCAATTGCATGACAATATCAGAACCGCTCTTCTTTAGGGGAACATCGCAAGCTAGGGCCGACCCCTTTTTATGATTTTGTCCGGTTTTGATAAAAAACGTTATACACAACTTTAATTTTGCACTTGTCTTGTTTTGAAAAATAACGTTTTTGATAATGTTTGGTTATTCCGTTTTTAACATGGAACTATTATTTCATTTTCCTTTTTGATCTCAGACGATTTTTTATTTTTGTCCTTTATGATCAACTATCGTATCTGAGACAGACATACACCATCGCGAAATTTGGTAGTTAGGCCTTTTATGACCCAAATTACTTTTTTTGAGTAGCAAATGAATTGACGATCTCAATAGCCTTCCATACCTGCCACTGGCGTATTTAGAAAAAAACTTCAGGGGGGCCGAGACAGTTCTGGGGGGGCGAGACCCCATAAGGAGTATTTTATGCTATTTTGTGTTTTTATTCATAAAATATGTGGAAACTATCTAAAAAAATCTTAGCTTTAGGGGGGCCCGGGCCCCTTTTCCTTATAAGATCCTCTTTCCCTTATAAGAAACAGAAACGTACGTTTTTATGCAAATTACAAAACCAAAAAGTAACAAAGTAGATATTTCGAAAATAACAACTCTTCTCATTATAAAGCAGAAGAATATTCGTAAAATTAAAAATTATTAAATTAAAGTTTATGCCTAGAACAAAAATTGTTGTAATATTGTTGTTTTAGTTTTATTTATATTATGCTTGCTCGTAGTGGAAAAATCTTTAAAATATTAGAAAATTATTGAAAGACAGCCAGGCTATAATTGTGCCAGGCACTATTTTGACACATTCACATTGAAAACTGGAAGTTAATCCTTCAAAACTGACATACCCAAGTCGAATGTAAAACTTTCGTCGTTTATTTTCAATTAATAAAAGAAGGCACTATTTATTCCGGTTCATATAGTATGAAAAAGACAGGAACAGGTACGAATAGTGTCGGCAATTTTGTCCATATATTCACTGGAGTCCCACAAGAAAGCAGAGCAGCCAGAGGGATATCCTTGTAATAAAGAAAAATCTAAAGAATAAAATTACAGACTACGATTGCATTAGTGAAAACATACTTTGAGTGAACATAAAGATGCTTGGACATAATATAAGCATAATAGCAGTCTACGCACCATCAGATGACGAAAGAGTAGCTACAAAACAAATGTTCTTTGACCAACTGGATGAGACTATCACCAAAATCGGTAATACCAGAGAAATAATTATGCTTGGCGATTTTAATAGCCGAACTGGTAGACAAACCCAGAGCAAAGTGATACGACCATTTGGAGAGGAGGTAACAAATGATAATGGCTTAAGACTGGTGCAATTGTGTGAAACCCACAACCTAAAAATAAATAATCGTTTTTTTAAACATAAGGATATTCATCGATATACCTGGATTCAGCCAACAAGAAATCTTAAATCAATCATTGATTATACTATAGGTGGACAACACTCGCAATTAAAGTGGTATGATGTGCGAGCACTTCGTGGTGTTACCTGTGGATCTGACCACCATCTGGTAAAAGCAAAAATATTATTCCCTTTAAGAAAAACAAATAAGGACGAAGGTATTAGAGAAAAGGAAAACCTAGAGTGAATCGAAGACAATCAAAAATACAACTTTAGAAGTCTAGAAATCGAAAGTACTCAAAGATTGTATCAGAACCGATTAGATCAAAAATTAATAAACACAAATCACTCATTTGAAGGGATACATACAAACATAATAAAAAGCTTGAAAGAAGCAAGCAACGAAGCTGTTGGATACCAAGATAATAGAAATAACAGGAAGATGTGGTGGACGGAGAAAATACAGGAAATGGTCAAAGAGAAAAAACGCACATACTTGAAATGGCTCAGTACTAAAGAGCAAAGAGACCTAGAAATATACAATATCTTAAACAAGTAATTGAGAAAAGAAGCGCCAGAAATATAGAGACTCATGTTACCTTTGTGGACCTATAAAAAGTATATGATACCGTTCCAGTAGAAAAATCATGGACGGTGTTGGAACAAACTAATATCAATCATACATACATAAAAGCGATAAAAGAACTATACAAAGGGTCAAAATTTAAAATTAAAATTGGAAATCGACTTTCAAAAGAATTCCTGGTAACAAAAGGCTTAAGACAGGGATGTTGTATCTCTCCAACTCTTTTTAAAATATATATCGCAGTGACTCTAAAAAACTGGAAACGTAAAGTGCACGGCATGGGAATACCTCATAACGACCGATTTACTATATACACACTACAGTTTGCTGATGACCAAGTAATTGTAGCTAATGATAAAGAAGACATGGAGTATATGATGAGAAAGTTAACGGAAGAATACCAAAAGTGGGGACTAACAGTGAAGGTGGACAAGACACAGTACTTATGTATTGGAAACAAATCCAGTGAGTTAGAACTAGACAATGGACAAACAATATCTCCATTCAATGAGTATGTATACTTGGGTGTTACATTTGATAAGACAGGAACATACTGTAAAGAATTGGAAAAAAGAATAGTAAAAGCAAAAAAGGTTATTGGATGTCTTAACAGTATTTTATGGAGCAGAGAGATAAGAAAGAATGTAAAATTTAACATATATGAAACAATGGTAAAAAGCAGGCTGTTGTATGGAATAGAGACATGTCGCGTAACAGAAAAATACAAAACAAAAAGTGTCGAAATGCATGCAATAAGAAGATCAATGAGAATATCTAGATTAGATCACATAAGAAATGAGATCATAAAAGAAAGAATGGGAATCGAGGGAAGCATAACGGATGACATCACTAAAAGGCAACTGATATGGTACGGCCATGTACAACGGATGAACGACGAAAGATTACCAAAACAGGTCCTAGAATGGCAACCAGTAGGGCGCAGAAAAAGAGGACGTCCTAAACTTGAATGGCAACAGTCAATCCAAAGATCAATGAGTCAAAAGAATCTGACAGAAGATGATTGTCAGGATCGAAGGAGGTGGAGAATAGGCGTCGGACAACGTAGAAAAGCGTTCTAAACCGACATAGTAGTAGTCATATAGTAAACAAAGCCCGTGTGTTGAAAGATCACAGCTGATATTACAATGTGAAGGTGACAAAATTGTGCCTGGCACTATTATAGCCTGGCTTTATTTCAGTAATTCTCTATTATTATTAACTACTTTGTATAATGCTAAAATATTAGACCAAAAAATAGATCTTGAGTGCCTCTGGTTTTATGAAAAACAAGAATGTGTGTTATATTTAACTTTGGACAAAATCAAGGCTAAAATTTAAATTTAACAACATATTTGTTTGAAAGAAAATTAGTGGCGAAATGGATTAATCATTTCCTATGTCTGGAAATTCAAAGTGTTGATATAAAAAGCTCCTTTGACAAAAATATAAGGAATTCAAAGGACATAAACTAATATAAAACTAATAATATTTGTGATAAATTTGAGATTTAGCGTGGGTAGTCAAAATTCCAAAGGAAGGAATAATAAATCCTAATAAGGACGAAATGCCAGTGTGAAAGAGTTTTGATCTTTCTTTAAAAAGAAAATCCTATAAAAGATTCAGAAAGAGATCCAAAAAAAGGATAATATTAAACATGAAGTCCTTCAGTCCAATAAAACAGAGAAACTTTAGTATTTGTGTAAAATTCCTATTCACCTACAAGCATATAAAAGTTATTGATAAGATTAAGGAAAAAAATGCGTTGAATGCTCTTCTAACTAAATGCAAACAAATTAAAAAAGCTATTTTAAAGATAAATAAATTAGATTAAGGAAAAAGAGGCAACGTTTGTTCTAGCACCCCCAGACTTATAACAAACTTGGGCGTTAGGGTCAGGGATTAGAATTTATAATAAGTTTCTTATAATTGTGGGATTACTGTGAATCTGTCGATCAATTGAAATGGTAAAACTTGTAATTGGAAAACAGCCGGACATTTACAATTTGTATCAGATAAAAAAATATTCCACATATTAAGAACTTATTTGAATATATTGGTACAAGTCTATTAGTTTGATAAACAAAGGTGTAATTAAATTGGTACTTAATTGGTTTTTTTCTCAATTCGCGAAGTAATTATAGTGTTGTTATGAACAATATTTAATATCGGAAAATTTACATAAAAATTTATTTATTTAATTAATTTGTTAATACCTAGCGTCGCACCCAATCGAATCGAATTGCCAATGATTTTAAAAAAGTGAAATGTTTAAATGCTTATTAATTATTTAAAAAAATACTTTAAAACCGCTACAGCCCGCGCCGTCGGCGCCGCCGCACCATTATATCTAGTAAACACCATTATGTATATTCTTTAAAGGAGCTTAAGCTAAAAAGTTTTGCTTATAGAAAAAATATCCGCGTGCAAGAAATGTATTAATAAAGTGGTTAAATATGCAAAATAAATTCGTAAATCAATCTGTAATAAACCAACTCTTGTACCTACGCGTCGCCGTCGGTCAAGGCGAGTTTATGGCTAATTTCGGCGCCTGACTCTTCAAAACAAAACGCTTGTTGTGGTTTTTCGAGAATTTCCTGTAAAATTGTAAACAATTTTGAATTCGCTTCTACTTAAAGAATTCGATGATTCATGTGATTCCTACTACTTAGCTCCACATACTCCCAATAAAAACAAAAGTGGATAATAATAATACTATAAAGAAGAAGTTATAAGTTATAGAAACTTTGGCATAGTTGTGCTAGAGGTAGAAAAATTATTCCCATCAAAGAATTCAATCCAGAAATAGAATTTATAACTCATAATTTAAAGAGATCTCTGTTTTTAAGTATAGCTGAAATATAACTTTTGAGAGAACATGCTTTTGTATCTGGAAATAAGTTGAGAAGGCATAATAATGTGTTATAGTTCTACTATTATAATAGTTTAATTATCGACACTGTTACTGCGTTGAGTCTTTCTAATAATTGGAGATTTTGTAGAGTGTCATTCGTAACAAGGGTGTCATCGGCATATCGTATCTTGGTGCAAATTTTACTAGTAATAATTAATTCCTTCAGATTATTCAGATCTTCAATGAATACTGCCTTTTTGCATATATTTATAACTTTGATGTCCCTGCTATTTTTGTTCCTATCTTTGAGTATCCTTATAAGTTTTTCGGCCTGTTTTTGCAAATATCTTCTTGTAAGGTATTTTTTAAAAAGCTTTTGTTGTGTGGCTTAGAATATCTATTGTCTAGTGATCGAAACATTCTTTTGCATTTGGTCTTTTATTTGAAGCCACTGTTGTGGTATTTTGAGATTGAAATGAATAGCACTGAACAAGAACTTCAACATTTTCCTTGAGAAGTTTGAGAAGAGTTTCTTCAGGGTCACACGCTTTTCCACCTCTGGTAACTTGATGCCATATAAGACTTGCGGAAAATTTCTGCTCCTGTATCTTGGGCTGAAGTTATTCATTATTGAAAATTTTTTCCTGTACTTTATTAACTGCAATTTAATAAGTTTCGATAAAGTAATGGCTTCGCCGTAAAAGTTTAATAAGAAAATTCCAAAGTTAGTTTAGAAAAGAAAATAATAAAACTCAAAATTAGCTTATAAAAGGATGTTAAGAAACCGATAAATACAGACAGATCCTGGAATTATGTAAACAGGGTATGACATTTTGTTGTAAATCAGGCGTTTCTGAACCGGCAAAATTGCACCGTTTCAGACAGTGACGTAAAAGAGAATCTTAATCGAGGTTGCTCGTAATTTTCTTGTCGAACACAATCTTAATAATCGGGTAATGTAAACAATTATCCTTCGTCTGAATCAATTATTGATATTGTTTAACATGACTTAAAGCCCTTCATTACTGTCAGACAATTTAAAAGTTAAGAAAGCAGCAGACTTTCCAGACTTAGTAAACTACTTCTTTCTTGATTGCGTTCAGATCGTTCGTCGTTAACGTGATGATTACTAAAATCACTTTTAATAAATTCCTTCTGGGTTTGTTGATACAACAAGGCTCTGCAAAGATTAGGGACCTTTTGCATTTCCCATTTTTCACTTATCCTATATTAAAGGCATGCTCAGTTACCTTATTTGAACTTTATCCCTTACTAAAGGATAATGTTTGACCTTAGTTGTGTTCGAATAACACAGGCTACGAGTTCCTTCATTTTGAGACAGTGTTGCCGCGCATATAACGTTATGACAAAATGGAATTAAAATATTTTTGATACCAGATAATTATTTTAAGAGCTATCAATTTTATGCCAATTACGAAAAACTATTTTTTATAAAAATCGGTAGATATGTGTTGTTTGGTAACAGTGTTCTCTAACTGACCAAAAGTCATCAATGTTCTGTGAAGTGTGTAAAAAAAAGAAGAAAAGTTACACATCCTATATTTTCCTGGCGGTTTTTCACTGATATTGGTTTTCAGTTTTTTCTAGCTGTTTTCGAAACTTTTTAAGTAATTTTGTCTAAAGAACATAAAATTCGTCTGCAGAACTTGAGCTGGACGATCAAAAACTTGTCTAGTTGTACTGATTTGTGTTATTTATCAAAAAAAAAATGCAATACACAAAAAAAAAAGAAAAAGTATATCAAAATACATCGCAAAAAGTAAGGTTATGTTTACTGTTTTGATTCAAATCCATTAATCCGTCTTGAGACGGAGGGCAACAGAGATTAATCCGCGCAAGATTAGGGAACAATTCAGGGTCTTGTGGTCCATGTAAGCAAGGGAAGCATTGCTTCCCTTAAGAAATCAGACTTAATAAAAACAAATTGTTAGTAGTTTTAAAGTTCACTATGAAAACTTGACTTGAAGACTGTATCAGAAGCAATATATTTTGCGCGTACCTATGTACTAGAATAGCGGCATCTTATGTTACATACCTATTTGTATATAATAGAAGAGCGTATAAGAAACGACAACCATATAAGCAGTTGTCTTTGTCGTACGTGTAGAAAACCAATAAGAATTCATTAAATTCATTAACTGTCAGTCTTAATTTGACCCGAGAGCAGCGTCGCTTCTTTGACAACCGCTGGCTCCTCACGCTTTACGCGGCAGATGAAATTATATAATTGCTTCTTTCATTATGCAAAACATAGTGGTCCCTGCATGCCAATCCAATGCGAGAATTGAAAACGCGCCCTTTAGCCTTGAAATAAGCAGTCTGTTAGATTACTTATCTACGCGTTTCACAGTGCGGTTTAGTTAAAGAATATTGCAACGGCCGTTAAAACTATACAGTTGTGTGAATGTATAGTGTGTTTTGTGATTAATAAAAAGTTTTCTTTAGAAGATAAATAGCCCAACAAACATTTAAAGTTGTAACGACGAAACCTCAACTAGAAAGAATTTCTTAAAAGTAACCGCAACGTACTCCTGCTACGTCTCAGTTCACCATACAGCGACGTGTTAATTCCCTAAGTGGGGAACCAATTTCTGGTTATAACTACTTGGCCAAGTGTAACTCACTGTAGTAACAACTACACTACTACGTCGTAGCCATGTATCTACTACGTCGTAGAGGCTGTTTTTTTTTCCGTAATGGCATAAAAGTAGCGATGTAGTTGCAAATAATATAATCGTTCCTTTTTGGTAGAATTGTTACACAATATGGTGGACACAACAGTAATCAATGTTATGCTCTAATTTAAGCTATTTAAGTAAAATATAAAAATTAATAAAATCATTCAAATAATCTCGCTAAGTTTTTGTTTGTTATCCAAAAGTATGAGAATTTACGAGCACAGGATCAAAATTCGAGTGCGACGCAAAGTTTTTTGTATGACATGCATTATATATATTGCAAAAAACCGGTGCGCCCGTAAAATTGAGCCGTTTTCTGGTAGCTGATGGAATTTTTGTGTTGTGATTTTGGAGGTTATGTTTTCATAATCAACAAATGGTGCTTAAGAAGAGCATTTTTGGTAAGCTTCAACTAATTTGTTTATAAAATAGTATAGCTCTTTAATATGAGCTCATAAAACGACAATAAAAATATTAAATTTTCTTTTTTACAAAAAAACATGGCGTCCCAAACTATATTCCCTGATAGTCGAAAGGGTTACTTGAAAGTGAGCCTAAGTTACGGCAACTGTCACGTACGACTTTTATGTCGGTATTCCCTTTTAGTTCTAGATAACACACTCGAATTTCAACTCCTTCGTTGCGGTAACGTATTATTAACTAGCTTTCGCCACTAGAAAACGTCTACAGTGATAGGAACCACGCGATAAGTAAAACTACTACCCTCAAGTTATTGGGGTGTCGCCACTTGTCATTTGCCGTTTCTGCCAACAACAGCACCACTGCTTATAGGTTATGTACGAGCGTGAATTTGTGGTAGGTTTTAAAACAAAAACAAGATAAATTAAATTCCATTATAACAATAAATGAAGTGCCAATAAACAGTGTTTTTCAAAAATGTATGTTGCAGTCGAGAGCATGATTCCTATTCTAGAATTTCTAGGAAGTTTTGGTCGAGGAACTAAAAGAACGTAGTCACATCAATGAAATCAACTTGTTGTTACTTTTTTTATATACGCATTGCTCTCACGATTCGTATCTAGTATTTTTTATTGTTTTAAAATATTTTCGCCTTCTCAATATTTAGTAGTTTTTATTACTATACGCCCTAGTAAAAAAAACAATCTTTGAGACTTGTTAGATCGCTTAGAAATCCACATGTAACTTGTTTTTTTATTAGCCGCAAGGTTAAGCCGATCACACACAAAAAAACATAACGCGTAAGAAGTTCAACCTTATGGACTTTTCTTACGTAAATCCAATATGGCCGCTGCTATTCGATCGCTGATTGGTTGAAAGCCCGCTATGCGCCATGCTACGGATTACGTAAATTGTGTGTGTGAAGGCCTTTACCGCAAATTGCAAAAGTTCCTAGATAAAGCCCAAACAGGTTTATTTTAGGGGCCGTGCATAAATTAGATGCCCTTCGTAAGGGGGTAAATGATAGCCGAAGCGTTACATATAGTGGGGAAAGTGATGTTGCGACATCGTTCCGTAAATTTTTTTACCGATTAGTTTTAAGGTTTCTTTTTAATGTTCCTCATTTTGTTACTATTTTGTTCCTATTTGTTTGTGTTTTACTTTATCATTATCATTATAGCAATAAACTAAAAATCAAATATTTTGTTTTGGAAGAGGGATACATAAAGTCCAGCTCGACACATAAAATGAATCACAGTGAAACACGACAAGTCAGCACAAGAGGGTGGCGGCACAAGAGGGCGGTGCCACAGCACAAGCCATGAACGACCGGAAAGACAGGACAAGAATAGAATACCAACAAGTAGCGTAAAAGATTAAGGATGGAGATTAAGCATGGACTAGGAACATGGACTGCTCAAGGTAGTTAAAAAAATATTTGCAAATTTATTCCTAATATTCCCATATTATAGAAGGAGCCACAAAAAGTAGGGTTAAGAATGGACGCGACCAAGATGCGACTTCGAAAAGTCTACGTTTTCAAAGTAGAAACAGGAAGTAGAGTTTAAAAATTCAAAGTAGTTGCGGCTTTAAAGTTGATGCAAAAAGTTATTTTGTCTACATTGTTACATCAGATGTTACCATGATGACACAAACTTTTGTGGTAGAAATTAAAGTTATAATGTAGTTGTCGGATACACTTGTTTGGGACTCCAATGAAGCTTAACTTTCTAGTGGTAATTAAGTAGGATATAAAAGTCAGGGCGACTATGAAATAACGACTAAATAGAAAGTAAAACTTTAGTAACGTCCTATTGTGGTAGAGAAGACTATCAGAATCGACTATCAAGAAACAATCCTAAGAAGTAGTTTAGAGGGTCGTTTTTACGAAACATCTACTATTTCCAGTCATAACTAAAAAGTAACAAATTTTGGTTGGGATCACCACATATCTACTATAAGAAAGTAGCAAAGCCTTTAGAACATGTGGCCGCTACTATAAATGTTTGTTGGGAGGTGTCATAAATAACGGTAGGCTAAAGCAAGAAATTAAAGTTTACAGAAAACTAAAAACGATAGAAAAATACAAATAAGCTAGTATAAAAAAATTGTTTCCCTTGTCTTAAATTTCACCGTACGCCCCTAGAACAATCGCTTTGCCCAATCGAACAAAGAATTCTCAACAGGAGCGACGCTTTAAATCGAACATGGACCAATTTTTTTAGAGATTAATCTCGGATCGCGCAGGAGCGGTTTTTTGTTCGTTAATCGACAGCGGTATTATCAGTAATAATCAAAGGTAAAACGAGATATGCAAACATTTATGTTTTAAACGATTTATTGTTTAAAATTTTGTTCCAGAAGGCTTGGAACAGACCAAAAATAATTAAAAAGGATCTAAGTATAAGCTGTTTAAAGACCTTGAAGTATAATAATAACAAATAAGCAAAACAACGAAACCTCCCCCGCTGGTGCATTTAATCTACTGACTGTGTGATTAAAGGACATTGTTGGATTGTTATTTAATTTAAATACGAATAATTTGTCAAAGACTCCTGTTATAGCTAACAAAATACTCAATTACTATTCGGAAAATATAAAGATTTAGTCTGTAAAGTGGATCACAGAATCAGGCGACGCACAGTGGTTCAAAACTCCCTAAAAATGACGCATTGGGGGCTCCAATAATTAGCTACTATTATACTAAGATCATGACACTATTCTGACACTTTCGTATTCTAAGAACAGCTGTCTTCTTTCAAAATTAGGCCTTTGTGTATTGTAAGAGCCAGAATTAATAGTGCCGCCATTATTAATGGAAAATAAACGACTTGATTTACAAATTCGACTTTGGTATGTCAATTTTAAAAGATCAACTGTCAGTTTTCAATAGAATACTGTCACAATAGTGTCCGGCACAATTACTGCCTTGCTTTATTGTAATAAGTCCCTAATAACTTTTTTTTATTGCCCCACTTCTCACAATCGCCGAATTGCTTATCACCGAGTCGCTAAAGTGTTGCATTTTTTGGTTTGTTTGTCTCCAGTCCTGAATGGAACAAATTAGTGACTTCTTTTCATTGTTGTTTTTATTATTGAAAGTTATTTTTAAAAGATAATTTAATATGGATAAATTAGTTATTGGTTGTTAGTTTTAAATGAGTGATAATTTCATAAGAATTTGTGATTTAAGTTCATATACTTTAAGAGCTTAACCTAGCTCACATTTAAAATTAATAACCTTAAAACCCTATATATTACTTTTTTTATTGCTTATAATATCGAAGGAGGTGGAGTATAGGCGTCGGACAACCTAGAAAAACGTTCTAAACCGACATAGTAGTGGTAATTAAATAAAGCTGTTGCCTTATTTTGGAAGACCCTAAGAACTGACTGTTTGAATTACAGAAAGATAACCCAATCAAAAGTGACTTAAGGGTTTTTTAATGCCAGTGCAATTATCCTTTAAGGAAATTGTCTATTTATATCGATTTAAACTTCCTGCAACTACAGTGGATTTGAATAAACAATCAGTTATAAATGGTAAATTATAAGTGAGTTGGCCTATTTATAGGCACTACTGGACAAGGTCATTTTGGTTTATGGATTTTCAATAGCTGGAAAAATTCTTTGTCCACAAAAATTTTATAGAAATAACGTTAGTTTAACAATTATACATATTATAGAGTTAAATTTATAATTTTTAAAAATTATTAGAATATTAGTTTCTTATTTTTCTGAAGCTAATGACCTTACTGGTCCATTTTGATATGCTTTTTGATATGCTATTAGTTAAAAAAAAGTAAAACAACAACAAAAAAATACAGACCACGACCCTGAAAAAATCAGCTGTTCTCGGGGGGCTGACTTTTACATTGGGTCTTATGGGGGACGTTTTTTAATGATATTTTTAAAATGACACTACATATTTCCGCAAAATTTTATTAATAATATTCTCAGACACCATCCCGATATTCCACCAAACTTTTGTAAGGATGCAAGATGATTAAAAGGCTAAAATCTTCAAGATTTAGCATTCTTTATTTTGAATTCAAATTACCCGCCATGTACCGCATGCCAACTGTTACATTTGACATGTATTTGACTTTGTATAAATAAAGATCATTTAGAATCCAAAAATACCAGCGTTATTACTTATTACTATATTAAGTTTTAAAAGTCTGTAGAGTGCCGAGAAACGAACACATTCGCTTCTGCTTTAAATTAAATTTTTGTGTGAGCTAGTGAAGCGGCTCTGAAAAATTCAGAATTACTATACATTAAAAAAAAATTGTTCTACAAGAATAGAGTTAAAACAATCTTAAAACCGGCTTTATTTAAAAAAATCTAATATTTATGAACCGTCATTCCAACTTCAATAATTTAAAGACAATCAGCTGTGTCAGGATGTGACCATCACAAAACAAATCAGCCCCCGATGTGACATCAACAAAGGATCTTGGGTCGTCCGTTTTGATAGCCCTGTAAGAGCTTCACAATATTTGACATTTGTATAAAAACACAAATTTTTTCTGGAACCGGTAGGCAAACTTCTACCAAATACAGATCCCTGTTTAAAACATTTTATTAAAGAAAAATCGTTTAATGGTACAAATCCTACATTTGTACATACACAGAGACAGAAAATTAATAGTTGTGGCTCTTAATTTACCCGACTTACCTTAAACCAAAACAAAACAAGACCACACTGAAATAGCTATTATATTTATAATTCAGTTTCAAACTAAAACCACAAAAATAGCAAACAAAACTTAACTTCACTCAACTCAAATGTTTTCAAGGCATATAAAATGATAGAACTTTATAATTATGGTAGAATACACCAAAGATGAAAACGCCAAGCTTACTATTTTAATGTTGTAATTAATAGCAACAAAAATTTCCAACATATGGAAAAAACATGTTTAGGTAATTCTCCGTGCAGAGGAATATTTTTATTTTGTTAAATAGGTTATCATAATCCGACAACCGCATATTGATACCACGCCGCACTGACCCGACGCTCCGTTAAAAAATTAGAAATTACACCATTTTAATTTAAAAAAAACTACCCTTAGTATTTTTTTTTCTGAAAAAGTGTATGTAATTTGATTATTTTCATTTTAGTAGTAGTGATGGACAAAAAAACATAAAAAACTTTCGTAAACTTCTATTTAAACGATTCTTCTTAAAGAATTACCCTTTCGTCAAAGTAACTCAATCTCACGAATATAAACAATTTACAAAACATTATGCATGTTAGGCAGATCGTTAAAAGAGTAGTTGCTGATATTTGGCTTTTTAGTTAAGCTATAGCAGTTGATAAAAGAGATTTAAATAAGATGAAATTAGAACAGAAACTAAAATGTTGAATTTTTATTGTCTCTGATTTATTTAATTGAATTTCGAATGTACACAAAGAAACTTTGCTACAACTACAACAGCAAGTTGCTCCAACAATCATCGTAGGTCAACAGCCATGCGCATGCACCATATCTCTATCTCAAATAAAGCTACTGCTGCTAACTTACTGCTTTATAGACAAATCCTGAAATCACTGAAATCAGTATAGCAATATGGTATGGGTATGGTATCAACTTCGGAAAAAAAAGAGAGAGACATAGCAGCTGTCACAGATTTCAAAACAAAGTATTAAAAATATTACGAATTCATTCGAATTGGTGACCTTTGTCGGGATCTAAAAATGGAAATAGTAACAGAGACTCTAAAACATACGCAAAAAAGCATAAAGATAGATTCAATCGACATGTGAATTTGGGAACAAATAAACTTCTAGACAATACTATGCTAGAATGCTAGATGTTGCTAAATCATCGTGAATGTTTTTAGATCTGGCAACATTGTGTCGAGCAAAATATGAGCCTCATCGCTTCATCAAATTCATGCTATAAAGTATAAAGGGATCCAACAAAATTGGAATGGAGTGTATAAAATACAATTTTCAGCATAAAAAACATTGTGAATGCAACTTGATACGTTCGAAAATTGTAGCAGACTCTAAAAAATAGGCAAAAAGCCATAAAGATAGATGCTATCGACATGTGAATGTGGGAGCAATTAAGCCTCTAGACAATACTATGCTGGATGTTGCTTAATCATCGTGTATGTTTTCAGATCTGGCAACATTGTGTCGAGCAAAATATGAGCCTCACCGCTTCGTTAAATTAATGCTCAAAAGGGATCCAACAAAATTGGAATAGAGAGAGAGTATAAAATACAGTTTTCAGCATAGTAGTATTTCCCAAGCACTTCCCGGTATTTCCTAGTATATTTCCTAGTATATTTCCCAGTAGTTCCCAAGTATTTCCTGGTATTTCCCATAACCTGTACACCAAACGGAAATACCGAGCCACCCCTCGATGTGGGGTCTTTGTCACATATAAATCTGCAGGAGCGTACTTATATAAATAAGTAAAACGTCCGAAATAGTGACCTTTATCGGGATCTAAAAATGGAAATTATAGCAGAGACTCTAAAAAATACGCAAAAAGCCATAAAAATAGATTCCATTAACATGTCAATGTGGGAGCAATTAAGCTTCTAGTCGCTTCGTCAAATTAATGCTAAAAAGGAATCAAACGGAATTGGAATAGGGTGTATAAAATACAATTTTCAGCATAAAAAACCTTGTGAATGCACCTTCATATGTTCAGAAATTGTAGCAGACTCTAAAAATACGCAAAAAGCCATAAGATAGAATTCATCGACATGTGAATGTGGGAGCAATTATGCTTCAAGAGAATACTATGCTAGATGTTGCTAAATCATCGTGTATGTTTTTAGATCTGGCAACATTGTGTCGAGCAAAATATGAGCCTCACCACTTCGTCAAATTAATGCTTAAAGGGGATCCAACAAATTTGGAATAGAGTGTATAAAATACAATTTTCAGCATAAAACCAAATTGACAAACTTTGAGAGGAAGACTCATAATAAAGGCCAAACCTCGCATACTAACTAACTAAAACGCTAAATTGGGAATGGAAAATGTTTTACCTAAAGTTTATTATGCACGTAATTTGAAATTTTGTATTCAAAAGGTAATGTTGATAAATTGTGGTGTAGTTATTTCGATCGTGCAGGCAGGCTCCAAGAGAATTTAAAAAGGAATAAAGACTGTCAGAGGAATTAAAAAAAAAACATCTCATAGGGTGTTTTTGTTTTAACGTAACAGGTAATAAGTTAGAGCAAAAAATTTGAAAAGGCACGGTCTAGGCAACAGACCATTTTCCCCTAATTCGATCCGCTGAATCCGAATAAACTTTAAAATTTATAACCCCTCTAAATCTATTAATCTGTGCCAAAATAAAAAGTGCTAGTTATAAAATTCGGTAATAGTGCAAATATGACATTTTTTGACTATACCCCGTATGTTATTTATTAAATTGACAAGAATGACATCATAAGTGACTTTGTCCTTAGACACCTACTAAGTCATTTTTATGGCTAATTAATTTTTTTCGGTCAAGATGTAAGAGTTATTATTATTAGAACATACACAAAAACGATCATTTAACGAACTTTGACCGTTTATATCTCAAAAACTGTACATAGAAAAACTTAACTTTACTTACATTTTTTTTTAGTTACATATCCTACTATAACATACTAAAATTAGAGCCAATTCCACCGAGCCAAAAAATTTCCATAAGGCCTGTGTAAACGGGTGCGGTGTTCTTTGTGGAAAATCCACTTTAACTAAAGGTTTAGTTTTTTCAGCAGTAAATGTTTTGTCCAATATTTATAACAAATAAAGTAAATTGTTTATTTTTTAGGTTGAATCGCTTTTTGTTTTTTTTGCTAGTTACTATCCTTTTCCATATTTGGGCAAAATCATCTCGATTTCATAATAGCTATAATAAATTTGATTTTTAAGGGCAATTTTGTGTATATAGGGTTTGCAAGAGATTTTTTTTCGGAAATTTTTACTTGTAATCTAGTACCTATGTGTGTGCAGTAAGTACTGCACACCACTGGCAAATTACTTGTCTAATACTACGGACGATCCAAAAGATGCTGCCATTAGGAAAATAATAAAATTTACATATTTAACATATATACATATATACATATGTTGTTGACATAAATAAATTTGAGATTTCGACCATGGGGGGGGGGGCGACTCCCCCCGCCATCTTCAATTTAGTGTGCACAAAATGGGTTTTTTAAAATTTCTTGGTTAATGTGCGTTTAAAAAAAAGTTTTAAACAAAAGTTGAAGGCAATAAAATTGCCTATTTCCTATTTCAAGTGGTTTGGTTTTTGAGTTATGACGCCAAACATTTCGCCGCCATTTTGGATTTTGAACAATATTTTTAAGTGGCCTTTAACTTTGAAACTACTTATTTGTAAGAAAATCTGTAATAACCTAAAATAGAGACCAACTAATGGACTATAAAATGAGACAAATGAGAGTTCTCTGGGTAGTACCCGTTCTGAGATACGAACCTTGAAGTGTCAGCAGTACACCCGTTTCCTATGTATTTCCTAATATATGCAAAATAAACCGAAATTATTCAGTTTTATGTCATTTTCTCAAAAGGTAAGCAATTTGCAGAAAGTGTGTAAACAACTTTATGGTAGAAAATTAAATTATCTTTTAAACGATGTATCACCTAAGTGGGCAAATCCATGGTTAGCACTTAATTGGCATCCATAAGTTCGGGTTATTTTTTAAGATCACAACAAATAATTATATTTTTTTAGGTTTGTATTCAGTTTTCAAAAAAACTACGTATTTTAAGGAAAAATGATAAAATACCTTCTTAGTAGTAAATAAAATGTCCTTTTACGTTGGAATGCAATGATAAAATAAAAATTTAATTCGAAAAATTATAAAATTCTAATTAAATTTTTATTTTATCAGTCCATGTTAAATTTGAAAGTTTGAAGGCAATTATCTCAAAAAATACTCGATGGATTTTAGAAATTTTTACACGGTTGTAAAGATATTCAAAAGAGCTTCAAAATAAGCTATCACTAGACCCACTTTCCCTATTCAAAATATAGGGGTAAAGTATACCCCTGGAAGGGGGTTCGTGCTACAAAAATTTCAAGATAGCCAAAAAGTGTTCCCTCGCAAGCAAAATCGGCGTGTCCGAGCGTTTCTCCAAATTCGCACTTTAAATACCCAAAAAGGCCTCTGTTTTGATGTTCGTGAAAAACCGTGTATGTAGTGGGTTTTTGTGAACGGGGAACACACCCAAGAATATATGCAAGTTTAGTCAATTTTTTTCAATTCAGTTTTTGGATGCGCCTGGTTTATTAACGGTTCCCAAAATATTATAAATATACACATCGTTTGAAAGAAAATTTAATTGTCTATAACACAGAGTAAAACATTTTTCCCGGTAAGGCTTGGTTTTTATAAAAATTGGGAAAATACATGATAGCATCACTAAACATGCGTATATTTTCTGACTATTCCTCGTTAACGAAAACCCACTAGATACATATCGTTTTAAAGATAAATTTATTTACAACAATTAAGAGTTAAACAATAATTTTTAGAAAGCTTAATTAATAAAAACAATAAAAAAAGTTTTTTTTATTAATTAAAAAAAAATAACTTTAATATAAGGACACCCCTGGAGTGTCATTAATAGCTTTAACACAACTTTGTTATACGCCGTTTAAAACAGCATTTTATTTTCTTTTAAAAAGGTGTTATAACATTTTTTCCTAAAATGCTTAGTTTTTTTGAAAACTGAATAAAACCTAAAAAACAATATTTTTTTCGTGATCTTAAAAAATAACCCCAGTTTGTGGATGCCAAGTAAGTGCAAACCGTGGACTTGGCCCCTTCGATGATACAACGTTTAAAAGATAATTTAATTTTCTATAATAAAGTTGAATACACCCTTTCTGTAAAATGCTTAAATTCGGTTTATTTTGCATTTACTATGGAAACACATAGGAACATTTCAGGGTTTATATCTCAGCAAGGGTAGTACCCAGAGGCTATTAGTTGGTCTTTATTTTATATTATTACAGATTTTCTCAAAAATAAGCAGTTTCGAAGTTAAAGGCAACTTAATAAAAAAATTGGTCAACATCCAAAATGGCGGCGAAATGTTTAGCGTCATCTCATCAAAACGTACAATGCGTTTTTGTAGCAAATTTTATTGTCTAAAACTTTTGTCAAAAACTTTTTTTTTTAAATGTACAGACACTAACAGAACCGAAACAAGTAATTAAAAAAAAACATTTTGTGCATACAAAATCCAAGATGGCGGGGGGAGCCCCCCTCCCCAAGGTCGAAAACCTGTTTTTAGGACTCCAATGTGAACAATATATGTCAAAATCGCGACTACGCCTTTTGTTTATTTTGACTTTAATTTAGAAAATAATAGTGTTAATTTAATCATAGATTATTAAATTTATTATAAGAGGCATTATTTTGGGAGGACATTGACCAAGTGACCTTATGGAGGAGCCACCGCTGATATTACAGCATTTAAAATGGTTAAAAATGTTTCTTTCCAAACTGCGTCAGAAAAGTCCCGCATCGTTGCAGCTGTGGAAAACTTAGAGAGAAAATATTGCGCGACAAATATCCCAATATAATAGAGATTTATTGCGCGCCATTTCGCTTTTAAAACGGACCAGAGCAGATGTGACCCGAATTCAAGTTGAGAGAAACAAAAAAAAGAAGCAGACATTTAATAAGGTCGAAAATAATTTATTTTCTACTAGGACTATGCGATTCGTTTTTATGTAAAGCTAAGACCGCACTTAGCAGACCTGCATTGCAGCGGAACGGCACTAGCACTACCGGCATCGGAACTAGGCCGCGCACTCTTGGTGTGGGATGGTTTCCCGCTCTTAAATGTGTTTTTTGATATTTTTTGCGAATAACCCGAAAATTATCAACTTTTTTCCGGGAAAATATAAGCGAAGTTTAAGAAAACTTTTCCAAACTAGTTAAAACCTTTAATTTTGAAATGTATATTGGACAACTTGGCTATACTTTTATTTCAGTTATTTTTAGGGAACATCATTTTTTCGTACCAGGCTTTTTTTGGTTTTGTTATGATTTCACTCCTTTTTTAAATGAATTAAAATATGCGGAGGATGCTCAAAACGTTTGCAATGCTTTAGCTTTTACCTTTTTGGTTATCCTTTCGAAATGAATAAATTTCTATTTCCATCAATATCTGCTTAGGGAGAAAGTGGATTTGGAGTTTATTTTTAAGAACTTGTCTATAAATTCCGTCACTTTTACATAACTTAACATGTATAGGGCTGGAAAGTAAATAAAAGTTTTGTTGTTTTTTAATTTTTTCCTATAGTTTTGTCATAGTTCCTATCAGTCTGCCAAAGCTCAGCTCTCTAGCGTTTCTAGAGGTGGGCAATGTTAATTTTACATAACTTTACATGTACCTATTTCATAACTTTAAGTGTTTAGGAGAGGGTTGTGAATGAAAATGTTCAGTTTTTTTCTCCAAGGGTTTTGTCATAATTTCTATCAGTCTGCCAAATTTCAGCTTTGTAGCGTGTACAGTAGAATTTTGATGATCTGTACATGAGTGAGTGAGAAATTCGATGTTTTTTAAAACTACTTTACTGCTTTATGGAAGTCCATCAAACTTGGAGAAGTTGTTAACTCTATCAAGATCTACGACTGAGGAAAGTTTGAGTTTCGTAGGTCATTCCGAAGTAGTTTCAAGAAAAGGCAGTTTGTGCGAATTTGGCGAGGCAAAAATGATTTGCCTTCAGTCAATGAAATATTAAAAAAATATATCATCTTTTGAAGCAGATATCCGAGAACAGCAAACACATTGCTGTCCTCGGCAGATATTGCTAAGAAAGCAGTTTTTGTTTTGAATCTATTCGATTAGCTTTGATTTGATATAATTTTTTTCTGTGTACTGAAGGGCATAAAGTTCTGGATCTAATTGGTTATGACTGAAAATTGGTATGAAATCAGTTTTATTTTTACTGAGCTTTGGATTAGCAAGTAAAGAATTTGGAAGATCCCTATCTACTAATTTCGACAAACATATAAATTAAATGTTTTTCTAGCAGACAGAGTCAGAAGGGCCAATTATGAAAGGCTTTGGGAGTTTTGTTTTTATGACATTAGGCAAAAACGGAAGCTGGATAGGTCCACAGTTTTGTTCCAATTAGAGTCGCATTAGCTAAATATAGAATCCCAAAGCTTTTGTGTTGTAATTATCTGACTTGTAGCTAGCTACGTTTAATTATTAGAATAATTTGCATTTAATTATTATAATAATTAATTAATAATTATATTTTATAACAATATAAAATTTACTGAAAGTCATTCCAGCAGATTCTATCGCGTTAATGAGAAAATACTCATACATAATAAAAACATTTCATGTAAAAAAAAGTACGTGAAAATGGTGTTCCGTAAAAAGAATTGAGATAAAAGTAAAGCCAAGTTCTCTAATGCAAATTTCAAAATTAAAGGTTCTTACTAGTTTGTAAATATTTTCTAAACTTGGCTATTACGGCTGCAAATGACTCTAATCTCAATTCTTCTTTACGGAAAATACCATTTTCGCGTACTTCCTAAATTTATGCGTTACGAATTAAAGAATGTTTCGCTACTACCCACTAGTAAAGAAAAATATGCACAGTTAATTAATAATAACTTATCCTCCCTAGAAAAAATATGCTGATAATGTATGTATCTATTTGACAATAAGATTTGCAAATAGGGTAAAAAATTACTAAACTCAAATGACATGGCTGTGACGTTATAAATTGGGGGGGGGGCAGAAATTTATATTGCATGGAAAAGGAGATAAAAAAACTTACCTAAACAATTTTATTTTAGCATTTTACAAACAAGCAGCTACTTGGTGTAGTTTTTAGTTTATTTGTTTATAGATAATTCACCCTTCTCTTACATGCGCAAAGTGCTTGGATTAGCACCAGATTCAGACTTATCATGGCCCCGTAGAGCAACCTCAAAAATCTCACAGACTTTTAAACAGTCTATTAACCTACTAAGTATATGTCTATTTTTTGCCACATTTTCATTATGTTCGGTAATGTTTTGCCTATAGGCACTATTCAATTGGTACCTAATATCAGTCTTGCCTAGCATAGAAAATTCTATGTGGTTATTTGAATAAGTAGCACTTACTTTGTGTCTTTAACTTTTCACTAAAGTGCTAGAGATCACACATTCCTTTTGCCACCCACGCAGGATCACTTCGTGGATTGTTCATAATAAGACAAATAAAGCAAAAAAAGCATTTCATTTTTTACAACCGCGCAACCAGTTTTCAGCATGGTATAATTTTTTATTACTTTTTTTAAAACACACATTCAAAGTTTTAATAGCAGCCACAAATAAAGGTACGGGCTGATGGGACCTATCCCCGCCAAAAAGGCATCTTAATTGAAACCTAAATTTGGATTGTAAACTGCGCCAAATCAGACCACTCGATCCTAATTTGAGTGTGCTTTCGACTTTCGCATTGAATTTAAGAGAAGTTTTATTAAGAACTTTTCCATTTTCTAGGTAACTACAGGTATATAAAGACATGCGTCCCTATATTAAATGATCACCAGTAAGTTTTTTATCAAGTAAAGCTAGAACTACTTTACACAGATGTTTCGAATACCCAGCCATATACTTTTACCGCCACTCCCGGTACTTTTTAAATGCGTAACCTTTTTGAATCTGGGAGCACAGCAGTGCCCCGCCAAGTTTGCGTAAACTGCTGGACCATCTTTTCTTGAACCATTTTAGTTCATATTTGACCTATCCAAAATTCTACTTCGGAATGAGCTACGAAACTCAAACTTTGCGCAGTCGTAGATCTTCATATAGTTAACGACTCCTTCAAGTTTCATGTACTTCTACAAAGCAGTAAAGTAGTTACGAAATTTTAAAAAACGTCGAAATTGCCACTCACTCACAAGAGTTCGCTCTATTTTTTAAGAAAAAAATGGCTTTGGCCCCCCACCCCTCGGATTCCTTTCTGCGTACGCCACTGCCTAAGCAGCAGTCTTCTATGATTGAAATAAGGGAAAAGTAGATGCGGAAAACAAACAAGAACAAGCTGTTTACGAAAATCTAGTAATAAATGTGTTTAGCAAGCAACATCAAAGCAACAAACTTAAATATAAACTGCATAATATCGATAATGGCAGATCAGCAGTTTGGCTTTATTCTGCGTTGCGTTTCAACAAGATTTTATTAAAATTAACAACATAATTTGAATGGTTTATTGGACGCGTGGACTAAAATTATGTTTAATCGAAATCACTAAATTATAAATTACTTCAAATATTTTTATGAGGAAATAGTACAGAATAGAAATCATTGTTATTAATTTAAAATGTGCCCCTTTATTTTTGTTAGATAATATATATAAATTTGCAATTTTATTTATTTATTTATTTATTTATTTATTTTAATCCTTACTCCATAAGATACATAAAATGCATATTGGATGTGTCAACAAGTATAAAATAGTGGCCTAATAATATCTAACTAACAGTCTAATAGAATACTTATATTATTAGTCTCACAATTATAAAGCTATAATATTATTATTATTATTCAACACAAAAAAAAAACAAGATCACTAAAAATAATTTCACAAACTATTACATTGACAAAGAGAACTTAGAAAATAGTAAAGTAGTCACTGTGACTGTATAACACATTTTCAGTTAGGATATTTTTAATTTTTAATTTAAATGTTTTAAAATTCTGGATATTTCTTATGTCTGCTGGAAGTTTGTTATATACCTTAATAGACATGTAAAGTGGTGACTTTTCGAATAGTGTAGAGTTGTGTGAAGGAATGCTGAGTTGGCATGAAGATCTTGTTTTAATTCCGATGTTAATTTGGTTGTTTGTTGTGAAGTATGACTGATACTTTTTAACAAAAATTAAAAGTTTATAAAAATACAATGAGTATACAGTCATAATTTTGTACTTTCTAAAGATTGGTTATTAAACAGTTATACATACAGTGTCGAACAGCCAAAGAGTATAAATTTGATAACGAATAAATTTGGATTAAAAAAATATATAAGGTGTGTTATGTGAAAGTAGCAAATTCCAACTTTCTTACTTTAAATGCAACCCCCTGGATTCTTCAGGAAATTCACATAATTCATGTACAATGTCCTATACCTAAGTCTAACCATTTTTCAAATATTGACAGTTCAAAACGACAATTTCCAATTTCAAGGCGGAATATTTGGAAAACGGTTAGAACTATGGAAAAACGGCTTATATGTCTCTATCCTTATTTTGAATTATTAATCGATTGTCATTAACGACCACATTTTTTGCGGAAAATCGGAATTTCCGGGTAAAAATTTTATGTGTTATGAACGTATCCCTGAGGCTCCACACGACTAAATTTCGAACATTTTTCATTGTATATTTTTTCGTATTTCACAATGTTTTTAGAAAATAAAGTTTTATAGAAACTGCAACCGACAACTTCTGGACCTGTCAATCAGAGAAAAACGTTACTTTATCGATGAAGCGCACACTTCGTGTGGAACGGAAAAATAAATAGGATTGTCCGTCATATTAAATCATTTCCAGACATAAAGTTTATTGCAACTGAAGCGGTAAATTGGGAACAAATTCCTCTTTTTTCTTTAAAGAAATATAGCCAAGTTCATCCACAGTTTTTCTAGTTTGTATCCACTAAACAATGTCTAGGTGGATTTTACATCTCTCAGACTTTTTTTTCGTTTTGCTCAATATTGCTTTGTTTACCTTTAATTGGAGAAAAAAACTAGATAAACTTTATACATTATTAGTATTGTCCGGCCAGAATAAAATGAGGCGCAAAAGAGATGGCTTCAATAACCGCTATCTTTTTCTGTCCAGTGGCGTGCTATAATTTTTTAATTCATCATTATTGGGAATTAATTTTATATTTTACTCCTCCTAAGCCTTTTTTTGCTGGAAAACTCCATACCTTATTTTTCTTTAAAATAAATATTTTTTCAAAACTTTTATACCTTTATATTATATAGGTACCTACCTATTTCATTAGGTTAGGTGCGCAAGAATCTAGAAACCTAAAAAAATACCAATTGACTAAAAATTGCAAACATCCAAAACCATTCGTTATATCTTCAAAATTGGAACTCCACACAGTTTTATTAAAAACTGTTTTTTTTTGCATTTTAGAATGTATATGAAACGTGTCTAGTCATCCTGTTTGAGCCCGGCGATAACAATAGAAGTTCAATAAAGGGGTGTGAATTGTGAACGGGCCGGAGTCTAATTGAGTCAGCGTTAACAATAGAAACCCAATAAAAAGGTGTGAATTATAAACGGGCGGGAGTCGATTTTCTTTAATGTACCAGACAAAGAAAGACAAAAAGGCTGTTAACAGAGGGAGATAGATTGAGTTGAGATTTCTTTTGCGCCTCATTTTACTCTGGCCGGAGAGTACCTTATAAAAGGTGAGTTCTGGAGGTGCACATAAAATAATAAAATAAATGCATAGGATCAAAAGAACACAAAAAACTTAGTTCTGGAGACAACAACTGCAAAAAATAACGGGTGAGTTTGTAAAGTAATCAAATTTTGTTAACCGATGACATCGGTATTTTGTTTAACATATCGCATATGACGTTCATCTGACATTTTTGTTCGGGAATACGATGACCACCGAAAAATAAAAAAGAACGCAATGAAATTAGATGAGATGAAGTTCTTAAACTCGCTCTTTTCGATTTGTCTAAATAAGGCTTTGATTTTCAAGGTAACCTTCACAAAAAATGGGCAAAATTAGACATTATGGACGTTCATCGAAGACCCCCAGAGTCGGTGAGCAAAGTATCAATTAACCCCAAAAAGAATTCAGCAAAGGCTTGAGTTCTAACTAGAAATTAATACCCGGTATGTATGTGTTTGTATTCGTGTTCAAACGACCATGCGGTCGATGCGTAGGCCGGCTGCTGCCGCGCTTAACCGGACCCAAATTCTGAGCATCGTAGATGTTATGTCGCATTCTAATTACGAAATATAGAAAGAGAGGACGACATATTTTTGGGTGTGCAAACCCCAAAGTTTTACACCACGCGCCGCCACTGATTTCGCATAAGACGTTCATCTGACATTTTCGTTTAGTGAATCCGCTGACCACCGAAAAATAAATAAGAACGCAATGAAATCAGATGAGATGAAGTTATTAACCTGGCTCTTTTCGATTTTTTTTTTGTTTTGCCTAAATCAGTCTCTGATTTCCAAGGTAACCTTCAATGCTGGCAGTAGCGTATATAGAAAAAAGTTTCGGGGGGCCCCGAGACAGTTTCGGGGGGGAGGGGGGGTGTCGGTTCGGGGGGGGGGGGGGAGACCTCATGAGGCCGTATTTTATGCTATGTTATGTTTGTATTCATGAAATATGTGGAAAATCTCAAAAAAAAATCTTAGCTTCGAGGAAGGCCCGGGCCATACAGCCCCCCCCCATCCCTATAAACACGCCCCTGAATGCTGGCATGCCGCTTTTTGATATCAAATTTAATTTTAAATTTCATCTTCTGAGTCACATCACACAATTTAACTCGAATCATTTTACCACAAAAAACGAGCAAAATAATTAAAACACAACCAATTATGTTTGAAGAACACGGCAACGTGAACAAAAAAAAGACAAAAACCAGCTGATTTTGACATTATTGAGAATCATCAAAGACCCCCAGAGTCGGTAAGCATCGATGCCATCCTCAATTGGGAACTTGCTGAAATGCATCAGACACTTTATGAATCCTATATAGTATAAGAGCCCAGTAGGATTTTGGGCTTGAATTGCAAACCGATACTCATATATTTTAATCGATTCGTCATAAGACCATGTTCCAAAAAAAATGGAGATACCTGCGAAAATCCTGCACAAACAACCCGCCATCTTTGTTTAAAGATGGCGAAAAGCAGTTTGAATCAAATGTACGTAACTTTTTTATTATAACATCGATTGTACTCAAACAAATTGTGATTAGCTTCTACTATAATGGTCTCTCCAAATCACTATCAATACTTTGTTTTTTATTTGTCTCTATACTATAAATTCTGTAAGTTCCTCAAACATGCTGTTTTTTTTTTTAGGTTTTTTGATTTTTTAGAGAAAACTACTGGATTTACAAAAAAAAACATAAAAAATAAAAAATATGCAGATCGTTAAGATGTATTCATTGTGGGTCTAATATTTGCTGTAGATTAAGCGGTTCTCGAGTTACACTTAAAAAACCACTAAATTGGCCTATACCTACCCCAGGTACAAAATTTTCATATTTTCACCAAACACATGAAAGTTACTAACAATCTATACAGATCGAAAAAGGATGTCAAGCTTAATAAGAAACGGCTATTAGTTTCAAACAGAAACTGATACTGAGGTAGATATGGCGGCTTAAACATGGCCGAAGCGTAATTTACAATTTTATTTTTGAGGGTAATTTTTTTATGTAAAACGAACCCCTACGGGATCAATGTGTACCCCCGCTAAAAGGCAATTCATTTATCTTCAAAAAAGCATAGCACATTTTTTGTCGTAAAGTTATTAGTTTTCCTGAAAAACACAAAAAATATGCGGTATACATATTTCGATGTTTTCGTTCCATAGAAGTACGACAATGGCATGGGTCCATTAAGGAAAAAACAATTTATGCACAGATAAGCAAACCCGCAGTTAAATATTTAAACTCAGCGTCAAAACTCTTACACAAAACATATTTGATACTTTTCTCTTAAATTGACAGGTGATTTTGGCAACTTCTTAACGGTTTGAGCTAGAGACTTGGTTCTTTTTTTGATTTGTGGACAAAAATTACCGATGAAAATTAATCACCACTGTTTGTTTTTATATTTGTAAAATATATACAGGGTGTCCCAAAAATCCGGGTCTACCCAAATATCTGCTGAACTATTGCAGATAACTGAACCATATTTGGTAGTAATCGATGACGTCGAGAGAATTATTTTATGCATACATTAACAAAAAAGTTTAAAAAATACATTAAGAAGAAAGTTATATTTATATTTTAACTATTTATTCGATTTTTATTTTCTAAAAAACACCCTGTTTCGAAAACGGAGCAATGTCGGACTAAAGTAGGTGGCTTTTAATTGTACTGACCTTTCATTGACACAGACTGTATAAGTAATTTTATCCATATTTCCATGCTTTTCCATTTTTTTGCCGGGTATGCTTTAATTGTCCAGAGGCAAACAACCAAAACCTTAAACTACATGGCAATACCACCAAAAAAATATGTGTCAAAAATGTCCACGTATGGGGGATGGCGGGTATAGCTATATTTAAAAATTTGTAAAAAATGGTAATATAATAAGTTTCACAGTCGATAGAATTTGACACGTTTTTTATCATAGGCAAGGGACAGTTGGCGTACATGGGTTTTCAAAGACATTTCAAACAAGATATCTCTCAATAGGGTTTTTGTTTAAAACAACAAACTTGTAAATTTTAACAAAAACTGAAAAAATTAGTTTTGACAGTCCATAGATTTTGACAGATTTGATTGTGTAGACAATTAACGGCTATATCAAAATATGTATTTAGTTGTCAAATACCTTTAAAAGGAGGTATCACTCGATAAGGATTTATAATTAAAATTTTTAAGTTGATCGCCCCTATGTCGCCCCTAATGCAGGAGCAGCACAACCGCCTCTTCATAAAATAGATCTCTTGATGCTAACGATTACTGCCAAATATGGTTCAGTTATCTTCAATAGTTCAGAAGATGTTTGAGTGGAGTTTTGGGACACCCTGTATATATATATATATATATATATATATATATATATATATATATATATATCTTGTTTTCGCTCACTCTCGTGGCATCTTCTTCTTACTCTCTTGGCTAATTTTAGTGCCAGGAAGAGAAGCGAATCTGTCAGAATAGTGCCCGGCACAATTAGTGCCTGGCACTATTGCAATAAGTCCCTAATACAAAAAACAAAGGATTTTAATCTGAGTAACCAGTTCAGGAAAGGAAAGACCTCGGGCAAGACTGCATTCCCGGCCGTTTTAACAAACAGTAAAAATAAAGAGCCCTCAAAAAGTTGGCGGCAAATTCAGTTGAAAAGGGTACACTAGAAGATTGGATTTTCAATAAACCAAAACATATTAACAAGACTTATTTTATAATAATTTTTAATGGGTTCAAAAAAACGTCATATAGAAATAGCGGTATATGATACCGGTAACAGCGTTAGTATAAGTTTTTGTGTTTGCCTCTCTGAGTGGGTACATGAAAAAAACCTTTTAAACTGATGTAACTCGTAAACGAAATGATCGATGGCTGTTTCGTTTCATCCATTTATCAGGGAAAATACTACGAATTTACTTTTTTAGGTGAAATAAAGCAAATATTTAACTGTATATAAGCAGGTACTAAAACTAAAAGAAAAGTTTAGGCCTATTAAATATAGTATGTAGTCCAGATACATTTACCTACTTATTTTATCGAGATTTATGTAAGAAATACAACTTTGGATAAATGCTAAAAAAGCAAAAACTAAAAATTGTCTTTATTATTATATATTTATTTATTGCTCGACATTACAAAAACCCCTGTAAATATTTTTAACTCCTATAGAGCATCTGTAGCATTTTAACCAAAATTGTATTTCTTACACATTTTTCGAAATCGAACTTTATCTGGGACACCCTGTATATTACAGTGTTAAAAATTCAAGGATAACGAAGTTAGAAATAGTGCCAATTGAAATAAGTGACAATCAGGGATAAAAAGTGGCAGATCGGGCCTAAAAAGAAGTAGGAAAAGTAGCGTATAAACCATTTTTTTTTCTTGGCGAATTGTAGAGGGTGACACCAGTTTTAAATAAAAGTTTCACTTCAGAAATACTACCGCAAGAACAAAGGGAAATATACCAATATCAACATTTTTATCAGAAAATTTCAAAAAATTAATTTTGAAAAGTATAAAATTTTAATTATGCAACAGTTAAAATATCGAAATGCGGATTCGACTAGGTATAAAATTTGTTTTGGGCGCCAGGCGGCACCGTATTCAAAATTTTTAAAAATATGTTTTGTCGTCAAAATTGGATAACTTTGTCTACAAATCAAAAAAAGAACCAAGTCTCTAGCTCAAACCATTAAGAAGTTGTCAAAATCACAAAATATGTTTTTTGTAAGATTTTTGACGCTAAGTTTAAATATGTAACTGCGGGTTCGCTTATCTGTGCATAAATTATTTTTTCCCTTAATGGACCCATGCCATTGTCGTACTTCTATGGAACGAAAACATCGAATTATGTATGCCGCATATTTTTTGTTTTTTTCAGGAAAACTATTAACTTTACGACAAAAAGTGTACTATCCTTTTTTAAAAATTAAATTGTCTTTTAGCTGAGGTACATTTTAACCTCGTAGGGGTTCGTTTTACATAAAAAAATTACCCTCAAAAATAAAATTGTAAATTACGCTTCGGCAATGTTTAAGCCGCCATATCTACATCAGTATCAGTTTCTGTTTGAAACTAATAGCCGTTTCTTATTTATCTTGACATCCTTTTTCGTTCTGTATAGTTTTTTAGTAACTTTCATGACTTTGGTGAAAATATGAAAATTTTGTACCTGGGGGTAGGTATAGGCCAATTTAGTGGTTTTTTGACTTTAACTCGAGAACCGCTTAATCTACAGAAAATATTAGACCCACCATGAATACACCTTAACAATCTGCATATTTTTTATATTTTATGTTTTTTTTGTAAAACCAGTAGTTTTCTTGAAAAAATCAAAAAAACCTAAAAAAAAAATAGCGTATTTGAGGAACTTACAGAATTTATAGTATAGAGACAAATAAAAAACAAAGTATTGATAGTGATTTGAAGAGGCCATTATAGTAGAAGCTAATCACAATTCGTTTGGGTAAAATCGATGTCATAATAAAAAAGTTACGTACATTTGATTCAAACTCGTTTTCGCCATCTTTAAACAAAGATGGCGGGTTGT
Source organism: Aspidapion aeneum (assembly GCA_963576565.1). Lineage (NCBI taxonomy): Eukaryota > Metazoa > Arthropoda > Insecta > Coleoptera > Brentidae > Aspidapion > Aspidapion aeneum. The sequence goes on from OY755045.1 coordinate 41,877,773, forward strand.
TTATGCAGGATTTTCGCAAGTATCTCCATTTTTTTTGGGACATGGTCTTATGACGAATCGATTAAAATAGATGACTGTCGGTTTGCAATTCAAGTCCAAAATCCTACTGGGCTCTTAGACTAATAGATTTTGACGAATTTTTACTTCAGTAAAAAAGAAAACAGTTAAATCAACGGTAGTTACAGACACAAGAATTGAAGCTGCCGGAAAATTCAAGAAAGAAAGATAACAGAGAAAATTCAAATTAATTATTTGAGTACGGACAGGTACAAAAAATATTGATAAAAATAGAGAATATAGTGAATTAAAAACCACAAGGGCTAAAAATAGGATCCATGACGGATCTGATTCCTTTCTAACCCATTAGCACACTCCAAGTAAACTTCATGCTATAGCAGCCTTGAAAACAGTGTTTTGTAAATATTTCAGAAACGAATGCTCCTCCGTTTAAGTTTTTGATTATAACACAAATTATGGAGAAAAATGTGTTTTACTATATTCCGAAAACTGCATATTGATGCTCCGTTAATGGATTCTGACCAAAATCTAATTAGCGGTTTGTAGTATTATATACTACATTACCTGAAAATTTCATGAAAATCGGTTTAGCAGTTTAGGAGCTATTGTGGGGACCGGACAGACATACACACACACACACACTTTAATTTTATAAAATTCTAAAAACAAAACAACATTAATTAAAACGGAAATGTTTCTATCATATGATTACGGAAACGGTGACTCGAAATATCTTGAGAAAAAATTCCTGGCCTGGATTCTTTTTAAGATTTAGGTCAAGTTGACTTTAAAAATAACGTTTAAATATGTATGTATATGTAGTGGATGAAATTAATATTTAAAAATAAAATAAAAAGAGAGTCATTTCATAAAACCCAGTTTACCTCAAAATGAAATAAAAATTCCAACTTTATGTAATGTTTTTAGTTATGAGCACCAGATTATTTTTAGATTAATTTTGACAGTAATAAAAAAGGTAATAACAAAGAATTAATAATAAAAAGAAAGTTACAACATTATGACAATTTTACAAATAAAAAAAGATATGGACGTCCTCACAAAATGCAAAATTTAGGAAAAGGTTTAATGTATCAAGATATAATTTTTACATTTTATCTTTTCAAATCTCTTAAAATTAGAGCGTCGCAAAGTGGAGTCAAATCTATTTGAAAACTGCCCAATTCTGATAACCCTGTATTTAAAGTCAGGAACTTAAAACAAGCACACACAGGTTCACTATTTTTTGGGTTTTGTTCAAACTAGTTTCCCTAATTTTAAATGAGGAAATGTTTTATTCCCTATAGCGGCAATTTAAAAAGTCCCTAACTGTACTTAGCTAACAGCTAACAGATGGTAAAACTCATTCTTTCGGGACAAAATTAATAAACTAAAAAATGACTAAGCTCTAACATTTTTCTATACATACATCAATACATCATAAATTTTGACGTCCTCATGTATTGCAACTCATCAATAAATGTGTAAAAATACAAAAAAAATCCGTTTATTTTTGGCCCGTTTGACTCGCGTTTGGGATCTATTCAAAATATTATGCCAACAAGAGACGTTGCAGACTTGTAGTTTATTTTAGTGAAAATGCAAAAATATTTGAAAACGTGTTTTGTCTAGCCAAATAGCAGAATCATATTTATTTTATTTCTACTCAACCGACAAGATGTATGTGTGTATGTATTCGAACCTGGTGGCAGGCCGTACTAGACCTCCTTGCACTGCGACCACAAATGGATCTATTGTGCCCACGTACCTACATACTGAGTTTGACTAAAGTGGCATATTTTTTTCTCCACCCAGCACATAAAAAACTCGGCAGATTACAACAATATGATTTAGGCTTAACACTTTGGCTCAAAAGATAAACCACTAAGGCCTCTGGATTATTAGCCAAAACCGACAAGATACAAATTTCTCTTGTTTTGGCTTTTTTTTTTGCGAGCATTTTATATCTTATCGTGGTTCTGATTATTTTAAGTTAACTCATTAAGAAAAGAAGACACAAGATTAAGGTATAATGTAATTTTTAGCCATTTTGTTCGGCGAAACTAACCCCCTATCCGCCACCCGGAGATGTGTTCAAATGGAGATCCCCAGTGTAACACCACTGAACAAAAAAAACTATATATTGTATTTTTTATCTCTATGCACAGTTATAGTGATTGCAAAGTCAATTGAACAAAGATAAAAGCCGACCATCGGCGTATCCTTTATAGAAAGTGACATGGGCGGCGGTAGATATACTCATGAAAATTATTTCATTTAATTATGGCGTAAACTAAAGAAATAAAAACAGATAATAAAACTTTCTACTCCTACACCTACGGGAACGACACTGATTTATTATCTAACTCTGCATACTGCCGACCAAAGACGTCTCGAAAGACACACCCGAAAGCAATTAAAAGTGCATCTCAAAAAAATCTGCCAATCAGGTGCCGTCCATCCACCTGGGCTCGGTCGAACGGAAAACAAATATCTACTTTGTGGTAGGGTTGAAATTATACCAGGAAGATTTTATATGAATTTGGATAACTTTTGAAGGGCAGAATCAAGTAAAATTTCATGAAATCGATAGAACCCAGTATTAGGAGGTTCGTCAATTGACTTTGCAAAGAGTATACCTTAAATATAGTACCACACAAGTTATATTTTTACCAGAACTAAAATTTTCTTAATCCACCCCCACTCTTTTTTTCGGTTTGTGTCCAGTGGATTTTGTTCAGTTTTAAATAGGATCATTTAGAGCCAAAACCCAACCTAGGCGCCAAATTTCATTAAAATCGGGCAAGTAGTTTTTGAGTTATGCACGTTGATCGTTACAGACAGACAGACAAACATACATTCAGACAGACAGACGGCGCGACAAAAAAGTTTCAAAATCATCTGAAATGCAAAGATATATACCTAAGTTTTTTTTTTAAATCGGAGCACCTTTTTGTTTCTTATTTTTGACACGATCACCATAGCTTACACTACTATGTTTTAGTATACATGTGAGCCAATTGGTGTAATTTTTTTAAACAATTATTGTATAATTCTTATCTACAAATTGTTTCCGGAATTGCGACAGAAATATTACATTTAATTGTTTAAGCCGGTATGGTGTTAAAATATACACGATTCTATAGAACTTATTATGTTGAACAATGCTGGGCAAAAGTTAATTCAACAAGAATGTGTACCTTTTTTAAATAAATTTATTAAATAAATTAATAGAAAATTTTAGTAAAACTTGTGCAGTGGTCTGATGGTTAGGTTACACCAAATCTGACCAAACTGACCACTGCACAAGTTGTTGGTCAGTTTCCAACCTTCACAAGGTAGCATCAGATGTATGTTTCTGTATGTTTCATGTCATAAGTGGAGGCGTATTTACGTTTCCGTGCTCATTTGACCTCGGCGCGGTTTTGAAATAGAAATGTTACAATATATTTGAACCTAAATTTATGTGTTGATTTTAAGAGTTTTGATCTCGAAATGAGCACGGATCTGTAAGAGAACATCGCTCATTAAACTATTACAAAAGCGTATTCAACTGTCAGGTTAAAATGCTAACATAACGAAAGCTAATCAATCAAATCTAACCGAACCGAACCAAAGCAAACTGAACCAATAATTAAAAAAAAAAACTTTTCTGACTTCCTACCCGGGATACTAGAGGATGTGAATCAGAACCGAACCGAACCGAATTGAACCAAACCGAACCGAATTGAAGCAAACCAAACCGAACCAAAGCAAACTGAACCAACAATTAAAAAAAACTTTCCTGACTTCTTTCCCGGGATCCTAGAGGGTGTGAATAGTGTTGTAGTTTAGTTTTGTTAGGTTAGGTTTGGTTCGGTTTAGTTAGGATCGGTTCGGTTCGGATTCACATCCTCTAGGATCCCGGGTAGGAACTCAGGAAAGTTTTTTTTTTTTTTTAAATTTTGGTTCAGTTTGCTTTGGTTCGGTTCGGTTAGATTTGATTGATTAGCTTTCGTTAGGTTAGGTTTTTGAAACTTTCTATTTTCATGTGGTTAGAAATCAAGTGAAAACCATTTAAATCATTAAAATTTATTAATAACAGAACAACATCTATCGTCGTAGTTGCCGGTGTAAGACAATGAACACTGAACTTTGCAGGTATAGTTAATGAAAGAGTATTCTTCAAACTTGAGTAATATTAGTAAAAATACTTTTAAACTTCTCCATAATTTTTATATTAATAAACATATAACCTCAAAATCAAACTAATAAACAACGTGAATCCAATTTAAGTTTCAAATGTGCACTAATAAGTAAACCCCTGCGCTGAGTAATTCAATACAAATCCGTGCCTTGTTCGAGCCTCAGCGCCTTAAAATCAACACGCATTTGTAACCAAATATGTTGCAACATTTCCGTGTCTATTTCAAAACAGCGCTGCCATGAAATCAGCACGGAAACGTAAATACGCGTGGAGCCTCATTGTTCAACCAAATATAATTCTCTATACAAGTATAATTTATTCGTAAACGCCATCTATATCCGGTAGTTCAAAAATTTTAAATTTAAATATTGTTTATAAAACATTGTTGATTTTTTTTACACAGTCTTTTTTGCAGTTTTTGTAGATAAACTTTAGACAATTTACCTTACACAAAACTATAGAAAATAATTGCTTACATTGGTAAAGATTTATTTAACAATTGTTAAGTTATTTTGCACAATTTTTCTCAGTGTATGTTTTATTTGAAAAACAACAAGAAATCATAATAATAGAGCGATTGTAGTTACCTATTTATTATGGCTACTGAAAAATTAATTAATTCAGTTTTGGATACATTTTATGGGAAATGGAGATTTGGGTCTCAACCTAAAATTAGTTAAACAAAAAGCGCACCAAACGGTAGGTTAAGGTCTGTTTTTTATTTCTGAGTAACGTTTTTTTTCTTTTGTTTGTAACAAAATATGAATCAGATAACTGAACTAATCAATACCTATTTTTGTACCTACTTTTAAATTCACTCATATCTTCAATATAAAACTACTAGAAAATCTTGATCACGGGATCAAAAAACTCTTGTTAAAATGCACTAAAGTTTATTAAAAAAAAGTCGCACTGTGTATCTAGAACGTAATAATTATTTACTGACTTGGTGCAAAAAAACTTAAAGTGAACAAATTGCTTATCTATTTTTTTTTTAAACGTGAGATCTTTAATATCTATAATGATAACTTATCTTAAAAAAATAATTGGTAATAAATATGATTGCAAAACTTCTAAAATTTATTTCAATATAAAATAAATAAAATCAACTTTTTGGCAAATTTATATCTGAGCCTTCCTGAGGTTAATATTTACCAGTTGTTTCGAAATCAAAAACTGGCAGAAAGAAAATTTAAATTTCAGTCGCCAACAATTTATACTTTAATATCATTTATACTTTTGAATTCAGAAAGAAAATATCTATTTATTTTAAGTGTAATATGTAGGGTGTTCTACAAAAGATTTACCAACTTTGCGACATTTATTTGTTTGATTAGATAACATTTTCTGCCGGTTTAGAATAAACTCTACAACTTTTGCGTTTACACTTTTTTCTATCTATTATAATAAGCGCATTAGACCTTGGTTGAAATATAGGGAAACACCTTGTATAGTTTTTGCAAAGTCAGTTGCAAAAGGTTAAAGCCGACCATCGGCATACCCTTTAAAGAAAGTGACATGGGCGGCGGTAGATATACTCATAAAAATTATTTTATTTAATTATAGCGTAAACTAAATAAATACAAATAGACAATAAAACTTTCTATTCCTATACCTACAGAAAGGACACTGATTTATTTTCTAACTCTGCATACTGCCGACTAAAGGGGTCCCGCAAAGAACACCTGAAAGCAATGAAAAGCGCATCTCAAAAAAATCTGCCAATCAGGTGCCGTATATCCACCTGTAGTGGGTCGGTCAGAAAACAAATACTTTGTGCTCGGCCCGCAAAGAGCGCGACTTTTCTTTTGCTTGCTTGGCTTGAAATTATACCAGGAAGATTTTATATGAATATGGATAACTTTTGAAGGGCAGATTGAAGCAAAATTTCATGAAATCGATAGAACCCCGTATTAGGAGCATTTCAGGAGACTTTGCAAAAACTATACATAAAACGTTTTTACTGCTCCATTGTAACTTCGAAGGCAAATATGTCAAAAACGAATGGATAGATTTAAAAAATTTTGAAACGGTTGAAAAGACATTTATGATAGCTTTGAAACAAGGTAACACTCGACCCACTTCCTCTCAAGCGCGGTTCTGGCTAAAAATCTAGAGGAGGGGGGTAATAGTCGACGAAAAAATAATTTATAATATAATTCTTTTTCTAAGCGGGGTAATTCTCCTGCTTTCCCATTAATTGTTGGCAAAAAGTGTTTTTTTTCTAGGGAGGGGGATAGTTTATTTTTCGAAGCTAGAATAATTTCAAAACAGCCAAAAAGTGTCCCTCTCGCAAATAACATCGAAGTGTCAGAAAGTTTAACCAAATTCCATCAAGTAATAGCCGAAAAAGTCTCTGTTAACTTTTCAATGGAACCCTCTGTATATACAATTTGAAAATTGAATTCTAAAAAAACATACATAAAAAAATAAGAGTGTTTACCCTTTTTAGTCTGTCAGTATTATCTTGTTGAAATGCATCATTTTCTGCAGAGTTCCTATCAAATTTTAAAATGAAATTTTTATCTTACAAGTTGGGGAAGCGAACATCGATAGACTTCGACTGGTGTTTTACACAATAATTGCAAAATTTTAACGATACTACCGGCGCTGTCGAACACACTACTAAATTAAAAACTTCATCTCCGGCAGTCTCCAGTTTCGAAGCTATTCTCTTTTTTTCCAGCGGAATGGAGAGCTATAATAAAAAGCTCTATTACGTTGTCTAGATGAAGGGCCCAATTCGAAGCAAATGTAGGGCGGCGCTGGACTTTTTTATCAGTTAAAGGCTCAAAAAGTTTTTCTTCTTTGGCAGAGAGTAAATTTTACGATTTTTAGTGTCGATCTTACCAATCCTCTATTGTTAGGTTTTCTTTTCGACGTCTTATTAAAAAGTTTTTATTTTAGAAATTGCTTTAATAATGATATTTTATTATTTAGTTTCTGCTCGGGATCGTATCTATCTATCTATCCATTTAGCCTTCTTCAATCCATTTTTGGACATAGGCCTCTCCAATATCTTCCACTCTTCTCTATCTGTCGCCGTGTTCATCCATCTAGTTCCCGCGTGTTTCTTCAAATCGTCCGCTCATCTCATTTGGGGTCTTCCTCTACTTGTTTTATTTTCCCAAAGTCTCCAGTTAACAGTAAATTTGTTCCAACGATCGTCTTTCTGTCTGATATTATGACCGGCAAATTTCCATTTTAATTTTGCTACTTCTCCTCTGACATCCCTTACTTTTGTTATTTCTTATCCATTATTTTTTTTAGCTTAACATGTAACATTTGTCTTTCCATTGATCTTTGGGCTTTTGTTATCTTATCAATGTTTGATTTTGTAAGTGTCCAGGTCTCTAATCCAATCCAGGTAAGTACAGGAAGGATACATTGGTTATCACGTTCGTTTTGTGGTAATGAGGATATTTTTTATTTTTTTACCTTAATTTACCGAATGCTGCACAGGCCAATCTATCAAGCCAGCTAATTTTAAGTTATTTATAGATATTTTCTAGTTCTTTTACTGATTTTATATATGTTGGACATAATATGGTGTGAGTTATCATTACGTATACAAACTATATTTCGTTAATTAACGTCCCTTTGAAACGACTTTGACTAGTCAAACTTAAATAATAAACAGAAAGCACCCTCAGCAAATATTACCATCATGCTACAAATATCGATCTTAATATTCTACTTTTATCTATATTCAAAATACACGAGTATAAAACCAAATTAAATCAAGGCTTGATTATTTAAAGAAGTGGTGATTTTCATAAATCATTTTTATTCTCAAGTAACAGTGGCAATTTTTTTTAGTTTTTGCGCCTTAAGCTGGTTCTTCGCTGAAAATTCTAAAGTAGAAAAATTTTATTTGTTTGCAGGCCTTTTGCTAAATGCACAACCCGTCTAATCTTTGTTATCTTAAGGTTCTGAAACTGTAGGCAATTGTTTGTGGGAGAAGCATACTTACCGATACTCTTCTACTCAATTTGATCAAGTTTTTTTATAGAATTAGATAAAGAACCTTTTACACAATAATGTAAAGCCTTTTAAACATTTTGCGCAGCATCTGTTGGAGAGGATATAAAATATTTATTAAAGCACTGTCGAGATGAATTTTTTAAATTTAAAAAGCGTGTCAAATAAATTTCACTTTGCAAAGGATGCACACCCATTAAAACATTTTATACCACCAACAAAAGTCCCAGATGTAAACGTAATAAAAACAATTTCCCGTATATAGTTTCCATACCACTCTGTATCTTTTGCCATAAATTTTCAAACTACGCTTTTAGAATATGTCCTAAATTGTTCTATCTGTCTTGGGTTTCATGTCGATATAGCCGATCTAAAGCAATTGGAATGCAATTTTAGTGGGTAGAATTTTGAATAATTTATATCCGGACCGTGCGAGCCTGTGGTGATTTATAACACGGCTCCACATTACCGTCGCATGACCTGGCCCTTCGATAAAGAGTATCGTATGAAAAGAATTTAATTGAATAAAAACAATGGGGTTTAGTTTGTCCTTAGTTCAATAATGTAGGGTCTTTCTGCAATGCACCAAGTTCCTTCTACTCCATTTGTGTAATTTTTCACCGTATTCGTGGCTCTACCTGCTGCCTCATTGTGGTGATATGTCCTTCTACTCCATTTGTCTAATTTATCGCCGTATTCGTGGCTCTACCTGCTGCCTCATTGTGGTGCTATGTCCTTCTGCAATGCACCAAGTTCCTTCTACTACGTTTGTCTAATTCTTCACCGTATTCGTGACTCTACATGCTGCCTCATTGTGGTGATGTGTCCTGCTCCGTTTGTCTAATTCATCACCGTATTCGTGGCTCTACCTGCTGCTTCATTGTGGTGATATGTCCTTCTGTAATGCTCCAAGTTCCTTCTACTCCGTTTGCCTAATTTATCATCGTATTCATGGCTCCACCTGCTGCTTCATTGTGGTGATATGTTTCCCACCCTGTATTAGATGAGGTGTCTTTACCACACTGCCATTCCGGACACGAAAAGTCTTCCACCTTTCCTGGTCTGCTTATTATCCCTGTCGGAATAAGCTATGTTTCTTACGATTTTTTCCAAAAGCCCTTTTGTCCGGGTTACATGTGGCTATAGACTATTTATATCCTAGTTTTCACCTCAACATTTGACCTTCCTTGTTACTAATAAGAACGAGTCGGGTCCTACCAATAAAGCTAAGTCTGCAAGTTGTGACAAGTTCATTTACGTTTTTGTAGTTTTATACCTTCTCGTCTGCCGTTATCAGCTTTACGTATAAATATCTTTCTTGGACGTTCCGCTTTTTGATTTATTCGTCAGGACTGGCATCCGTTGCTATCGATCTTTTCACCACCAGTTGACCGCTACTCTCGTCTCTTCCAGTGCTTTTCAACCATTGCTTCCTTCTTAATCCATCTCAAAAGCGGAACCGCTGCTGCCAGCCAGACACAGCCAATGGAGGAACCTGAAACTCATGGTTCTGGCTGCTCTTAATGGCTAAATAGCCGCTTGGTTATTGTTTTGAGCATATTAAGGGAACATCTTCTCCTTAAATTCCTCAAATTCTTCGTCATGAAGCATTATTGAATTTGTTGTTGGGGTTTCAGACCCAAACGCCGGTAGAGTCTTTTGGTCTGACATATCATATGCTTCTACTTGGTTGTAGGACAGTATCCATATTTTTATTGCACGTACTGCATCGCATATCTTTCCGAAAGACAACAGTCACTGCCGAAAGTCGACACCGCTACACATGACATCAAAATTTAAAATTCTATCCAGAAAATATTGAGGACTCTCTCTATTTTTTGCTTATTGGCAGCCTACAAATCTAGGGTTGCATAATGCATATTGAAAGATATGAAAAATTCAAGAACATCTTTTGTGATGAAAGGCTGTTATTACATTATTCCTTTTTTGCTTTTATCATTGTGTAGAGTAATTGTATATATATTATTTTCTTATTTGACCTTTTTATTCTGTTCCAGTCGTTTCTTTCACTTGTATGTTCTTATCAATTGTCTTATAATAGCACCATATTCTTTTATTATCTTAACAAAACTGTTATCGCGTATTTGTGAAAGTTAGATACATATACGAGCCCTGTCTCGGTAAAGTTGGCATAGTTTAATGCCTAAAAGTTTAACTTGAAATATTGTAGCCAAGTTGTCGAGAATATATTTACTTTTGACACCAACTTGGATATTTAAATTGCCAGATGCTACTTCTATCAAGGTTTCAAAAATGTCTTAGTGCTATTTGTCACGGTGGATATGACATCGAATTTTATGTCTACACAGACTTACTTAACTCTCTTTAATACAACAATCGATACATCTAATTGACCACTCTTTACACTAAAAAAGGGGAAAAACCAAGCTCTTTAAATTCTGGAATACGCCAGTATAGTGTTGTTATTATGTGGAAATTTTAAACTAAACAAACCAATCTCACCTTTAGCTATTGTTAGTGGCATTTATGCGGTTATAAATTGGCCTTCTAGTCGGTAGGTATATGGTGCCAGTTTCCTTTCAGGACTTCCGACAACAACAAGAGACAGCTAGAGCTTTCTATTGTTTCTGGTCCATTACCACTTTTAGTGTATATGTTAGGAAACAGACAAATGCTCTCTATATATAAAATGAATAGAATGTGTACAGAATCACGTTAGACCAGCTGCAGGGCTGCACGCTTTTGTAGATAATAACGTCTTTAAATAATATAGGGCGTTTTATTTATAATTAGTAAACTACGAAAGTTTTCAAAATGGATAATTGGGCACGGGATGACTGGTTCAAGCTTAAAACATTCTAATCATTCTCTAATTTGGCAATTTCAAGTTTTTCTAAAAAGTTTTCTACACTTTTGTGCATCGTGTAATATTTTAAAAATATTTTTTTTCTTCCCTAAGTATAACCAGATTTTCTCAAATGCATACCGAATGCAAACAGTTTATCAGATGAAAATTTTTGGGGTTAAGGTATTCTTCGATAAGTTTTCAGGCTCAATGAAAGCAGCTTCAAAAACTTTTTGCTTTTGCTAGAATGACGAATATTTTATTGGATGATAATTTGACCATGGTTGGAGATTCGTGGTATAGAAGTTTTGCTTCTTTGAGTATTTTTTAGTGTTCTTAGGTCTAAGAAAGTTTTCTTTTAGTTTTACCTAATGTTCGATTCACTGCACTTATATTGTCCGGCCAGAATAAAATGAGGCGCAAGAGAGATGGCTTTAATTAGCGCTACCTTTCTCTTTTTTTAATTCCTCATAATTAGGTATTAACTTTATATTTTACTCCTCCTAAACCTTTTTTTGCTGGAAAACTCCAAACCTTATTTTTCTTAAAAATATATATTTAAAAAAACTTTTATACTTATTATATTATATAGGTACCTACCTATTTCATTAGGTAGGCGCGTACGAATCTAGAAACCAACAAAAATACCTAATGACTTTCTAAAAATTGCAAAAATTTGAAACCATTCGTTATATCTTTAAAATTGGAACTAAACACAGTTTTATTAAAAAATTAAAACAGAGTAAACGATACGCCACTGTTTCTTTTTTGTCGTATAGAATTTGTATGAAACGTGCCTAGTCATCCTACTTGAGCCCAGCGACAATAATAGAAGCCCAATAATATGGTGTGAATTGTGAACGGGCCGGATTCGAGTTGAGCCAGCGGTAACAATAGAAACCCAATAAAAGGGTCCGAATTATGAACGGACTGGAGTCGATTTCCTTAAACGTACCAGACAAGTACCGTTTTTTCGTGTAATATTAAAATTTTGTTCATGGTAAATTTGCTAAAAATGAAGACACACCCAGTAAGACAAAAGTGCTGTAAACAGAAGGAGAAAGATTGAGTTGAGCCATCTCTTTTGCGCCTCATTTTATTCTGGTCGGACTATCTGAGACTTGGCGAATACATATGCACTGCATTTCTTGTTCTGTTTTTTTTTCGTTAGGTTCCACTGAAAAAACTTCTTAGAGTAATAATACTGGATTTAAATGGTTAAAGTTGTTGACTAGTCTTTTAACTGTTTTGGATGTGCCAATTTTAACAATAGGAGTGCTTTTATACCCAGTAAAACTTTCGAAAATTTTCTCTTCATACTTAACAGAACCAAAAAACCAACAGCAACGTAATTACCAAGATACGTGAGGGTGCATAAAACAGGTTCAAAAAATCAAAAAGTAAAGCAATCACAGCTTGCTTTGGAAATCATGGTAAATTTAAATTAACAAACGCAAATTTGCATGCGTTTGTTTTGGCACGTAGATACACAGCTGCCGTGTGGATGGACGCCATGTTTGTTGTTTTTTACATTTTGCAGTATTTTGCGTTTGTCGTGTAAAATTGCGTTTGTTTCTGTAAAAAATGGGAAATAATATGTAAAACTTGTGCGGTTTGGGTAAAAATGTCCGGGAGAAGAAAGAGAGTGCCATTCCATAGGTAAGTACTTGTATTTTTCTTTATAATTTGTTAATAAAGTTAGGAGTGGTTTACACTCTTCATGGTGTCCACAATAAATCTGCACAATTTTAGAAAAATTACAAACGCAATTTGATAAATTTTCACCCGATTAAGTAGTTTTTAGAAAAAAAATTTTTGTTGTCAATTGTCAATAATATAGTGACGTAACGGAGTATGTTCCAAAACTACCAAAAACTGACTTATGCGCAGTAACCAAAATACTGTCTACCCGAAAAAGAAACTTATGTAAAACTGAGACCACTTTCTTATTATTATTAGTAGAAATACCAGAGGTTTTTGGAAGCTGTTCTGTAAATAAACTAAAATGCTAAAACTTCGTGTTTGAATGAAAAAGGAAGAGGTTTTTTTATATTCATTTAGGCTTGTGCCTTCGGAAGTAATCTCATAACCAAAGATGATCAAATTTAGTGTATCGATAAAAGCGTTGCACGTTGTATATTCAAACGAAATTAAGTTCCAGATTGTTAGAACACGACACGTGAGGAAGATGAGCCCCTACTAATACGAACGTATATCATTAATCAATATAATAACGACTCCCCATTTAATAATAAACCCAATGCCCCAGTATCCGCTATATTAAACATGGACAAGGGCCTGTATGCACTGACCGGCCTGGTGGATGAACGTTAATTTGGCCATATTTCGTCATAGCATAGCCAAAGTTTCTGAATAGTATGGTCACATTAATGCAGTCTATTAAAATGAGTTTTTGGGCATCTTTCTTACGGATTTGGCACTTGAGCAATTTAAGGATTTACGGTGTTCCATACACTGGAGAGCCTAATATGGCATGCTTGCTTCACAAATGCTTCAAGTCCGATAAAGTCAGCAGATATTGTAAATGTGTCCCGGCCTTTAGGACTGGTTGGCTATCAGAGAAAATTTCTATTGTCTTTCTGCTTTGAGTGAGATTAATCAATTTATCTCGCATAGAGTTCAAAACAACTTCAGTAAAAGTAGTAAAAGCACCAGATCCCAAAGTCCTAAGCAACCTCACTGCCATATTTCAGAATAAACTTTTGAAAGACAACTTTAGGAAACTCTCAAGAAAACTAATATTAGCGTAACCCGAATCAAAGCAGTACACGGCTTTATAAGAAACACAGGAGTCAGATAATAATGGATAATAAATAAAAGCGCCAGATGTCAAAATTTGGAGTAACTTAGGATGCTCTTGAAAAATCAGTATTTACCCTGATTAAAGTTGTGCAACGAACAGCTCTCTAAGAACAATACGAGTTTACATCAACCAAAGGAAATCAAAAATCCAAAGACTTGTTGGAAATGGCTCGTAAACTAAGTAAGTGGAACCTGTAGGTAAACATTAAGAACGTCCAACCATATTAAATTTTAGACCCAACAACAAGAAATACAGAATTAAGGTATGTCCATTTAAAGATAAAAGCCACTGAACCACACCAGTGATTGTACTGGTTGATTACAATCGGCTTATTGGAAATGGTTTGTAAACTATTTAATGAATATGATAAGTGGGACAACATAACAACAGCAAGAACTACGGAATTAAGTTAATGTTAACTCAAAGATAAAGCAAGTATTAAAATGGGCAAGTGAAGGTACTGGTTGCGAAATAAAATGTTATTCGGTCTAAGAACCACACGAATCAACCAAGGACTAAAAGCAATAAAGATGTGGAAAACCTTTTTGTAATCAACATTTGTAGAAAATATATCGTTCCTTACGGAATCAAGGTATGACCATTCAAAGCCAGTAAGTACTGGACTGGATAAGTGAATGTACTGGTTGTTTAAATGAACTGTTCTTCAGTCTCTGTCACGAGATTGCCGACATGTTTTGAACCAATGAAGGACCCACTGCGCTGTTATTAATATGCATATTGGATTTTCGTTAGGTGGTCACTCAAACACACTCGATGGACTAGACTCGAATGGAACAGAGAAACGCCATACTACTACTATACTAGATTGAGTTTACAATTAAAATATATTGTGAAATTTTTTTTTTAAGTCACAAGCTTTTATAAAATGCACTAAAAATTAAAAAATAATTTTCTAACATTCTAATATTATCATAATAATAAAAGCGATGGCCGACTGATGGAAATTTTGACGATGTTAGCACGATAAGATATCCGTATCAATTAAATATCACTATTTGCAAGAATCAATCTAGCAGAAAAATGCAGAGGTACCAAACCCACCCAAGATACCCCAGAATTTCTCTGACATAGGTATGGCAATGGCATAACATTGCGGCACATCAAACATATCTTTGATGACCTGCTATGTTGAATATTCTTTAGGTGTTTTGATCACAAATTTAGATTAACTTATGCTTTGATTTGCGGCTAGCGCTTTTATTATTATGATAGTATTAGAACGTTAGAAAATTATTTTTTAATTTTTAGTGCATTTTCTAAAAGCTTGTGACTTAAAAAAAATTTTTAACAATTTATTTTCTTCTTTTTAGTCTCAGGTATCTACTCTATTAAATGACATAACAGAACAGAAGAGTTTATTCTAGATTATAATGAAATCGCTGATCGTTCGAGTTGTTTGGAAACTCATTTTTCTATTGGGGGAAGGAGAGGGTGGGGGTAGAGGTAGAAATATATTTTTTGTTTGGGCTGTATTGCCATCGGACCTTTATGCATATACCAAATTTTATAAAAGTCATTTGAAGTGAAGTGGGTCAAAAACGCATTTTTTATGAAAGGGGGTGGGGGGTAGGGGTGGGAGGAAATTTAATTTAATAAAATCTAACCTTAATCTTTACCTAACCTAAATTCAAAACGTCAGTTCAATACATATAGTTTTATAGCTGCAGTGAATTTTTTAAGTTAACAAATCAGTAGAAAAATGGAATCAAACCAAGAACATTTTTAGGCTATAATTCTTTACAACTTTCGAATGAAATCATCCTAACAAGAATGCCTTGCCGAGTAGATTTTTGTTTTCGGTAACGAAGGGTACAACAGTTTCCCGTTGGTATGGAGGATTCAAGCGTGGACGGATTAGCCGACGATCCAAGGCCAGCTGTTACCCCCAGCTGTTACCCAGGAAACCTTCATTGGGGATATCAAAAAATTTTGCATTAAGAAATAGGGATAAGAAAATTCGATCTGTTAACCAAAAAACAGAAAGAAGCTAGGGACAATTGGTGTCAGAAAACTATAGACCGCTTTGAGGCACGAAACTCCAAAAACGTGTGCAGCATTGGCGGTGGTGATGAATCGTAGATTTACTCGTATGATCCCAAAAATAAACGTCAGTCGTCTGTTTGGGTTTTCCAAGATGAAGAAAAGCCAACAAAAGTCATACGTTCTCGACGTGTATCCAAAAAGATGATCGTGTCATGTAGCAACCATTCATCTGGAAAAGCAAAGGACTGTTACTGTCGATTGGTACATCACCATTTGTTTGCCGAAAGTCATCGCTGAGCTTCGACAAGCGAACCCCGAACGAAGAATCATCCTCCACCAAGACAATGCAAGCACAAAGCACAAAAAAAGCCATTGCATATTTAACTCAACAAAACGTCGAATTGTTGGATCATTCTCTATACAGTCCCGACCTAAGTCCCAACGATTTCTATACATTTCCGAAAATCCAGAATGGACTGCGTGGTCCAAGATTTCAGTCGCCAGAGGAAGCAGTCGATGCCTTCGAGAATGCAATTTTGACAGTACCAACAAACGAGTGGAATTACAGCTTTGACAACTGGTTTGAGCGCATGCAAAAGTGCATTAATTTTCGTGGAGAATGCAATACTTAAAAGACAACCCTGGTATAAGAAAGATTTTATTTTGGTTGGAGTCTTCAATGGCCTTGTTACTAGGTTTACTTTAGAACCCACCCATTCCTTCTGGGTGAAATAAATAAATTGGTACAATAATAATCTAGAGATTGTTTATTGTGAGAGAATTATTTAAATTGCTCTTATTTTTTACATTTTATTCAAAGTTTTCCGAATCCATTTCAGCTATTTTGACTTATAAAAATTTTACGTATATTGACGACACTTTCGAATTGCAAATCTGCAGTCACGTGCCAGGCCACCACTGTCATTTCGGAAACGGCCCCAGGAAAACTGTTTGCCGACCTGTTACAGTCAGCGACAGCAGCATAATGGTAAATCTAATTAAAGTCAATCGCAAATTTTGGCTCGGGCATAGATCCAGAATCAAAAAGGCCAGTCCTTTCAGTTTAATAGTTTTTTTAATTAAATTTCAGTTCAAACTCCTGCGAAATATTTTGATTATTGCTTTTTAACTTTTTCTTGAAAACAAATGCAAATTATTAATATCCGGCTCGAAGGACCAAAAAAAAATTTTTTTGTTACTATTTACGAGTAGGTGGTACCTACACTGCTCAAAATACAATTATCTTCTTGATGTACAAACGTGTATAAATAATTTTAGGGATACCTTTAGGGGTAAGTTGGAAATCAAACTCAACACACAAAGTCATTCCTTTTGAAGTCGAAAATCGAGCAAGCATACCTATTATAAAAAATCAAAACTAAATAAGGACTAACTTTAACATGATCATGCAACTTACCGCTGTCATTTTCCAAATTGACCGCTGGAGGTTTCCTGGAGGGGGAGCCTCTGTTGACTGGTGGTTGTTTAAGTACTGAGAGCGGTACTAATCCTTCAGGAACTGTTTCTTGGTCGCTACCTCTTGTTGGCATCCGCACCTATTAAGGTAAAATAATTAAAATACTGCTTAAAAATTAAAGTAAGCCACCCCATTTTTTTGGAATTTTTTTAAATGAATTGAGTTCTTAACTATGAAAGAAATTTTTGGAGGTGTGGTCATAGACTAAATAAATTAATTTACGGGATGGTCCTCAAAACAAGGTAGTGGTAGCCGTATACATCGATGTTACAGTCTCCTTAACGGCTACCACTACCTTGTTCTGAGGACCAGCCCGTAAATTAATTTATTGAGTTCTTAACGTTACGGTCAATTCCCAAACAATTTTCTATGTGATATATATTTATTCATCCTTTTTTAATTTTTAGTTGGTAAATTCTTCTTATGACTTTTAAGAACAAAATCAAGTTTTTTCTTGTGTAGGTCATTTGATATCAACTCTAGGTAACTTTAAAACACGTTTTATTGAACTTTGAACATTTGTGCCCAGGCGGTTTTTTCATTTTTGTTAAAATATCACCATTGTCGGAATGATTTTTTGTAAAAAGTCCATAGATCCAAACGAATTTCCTCACTCCACTATAACTGATTTTGCTGCTGTCTCAGCCAAAATCGTAGAGCAGAGCTTATGCTTATTAGGTTGTAATACTATCTCAGAAACGAAAGTTTTAAGAGTTGAAAAAGTAAAATGTGAAATGCATTGGAACCAGAAATGTTATGCTTTGGTGGTGCTTGACGTTTTTTTCTCTGTAATTCTAATAGCCCGAAAAGTACTGGAAAGTTAGGAGTTGTAGGTGTATGTAAAAACTGAGTTACTATTTTTTTAATTTTCCAGTGATCCAACAGTACCTATAAATTTTAGTAGTCTCATTTTATCAGTCTCCATCTTCCGAGCATTTTAATGTATCGTTTACAGAAATCGGTTAAGAAATGAGAGCTCTGGGAGCAAAATTGTTTTGTAAACCATAAATAACGTCACTAAAATTTTGTATCGGTAGTTACTTTTTTAATTCAGCCCCAATAATTGCGTATGATACCTTACAATGCTCGAGACGCCAAGCACAACCAAAGCATAACATTTCTGGTTCCGACGCAGTTAATTATTATTTTTACTGAGGCAGCAAGACTGTAGTGAAGAAGTCACACAATTCGTTTGAATCCATGAACTGTGCGAAATAATTGGCATTTTTACAAAAAAATGAAAAAACTGTCTCGGCATAAATGTTTAAATTTTAATGCAGCGTATTTTGCACTTACCTAGAGTTGAAACTCAGATTTGGTCATAAAATGAAGAATTTATGAAAAATTGTGTTTGCACGCCCCTGATCGTGTTCAGTGGTCATCTAGGGCACAATGGCATACAATGTTCGAAAAGGCCAACATTTGGCTTGCCTCGTAGCAAATTTGGTGGCTAAACCGGGTAGAAACGTCAAACCAAAAATCAGAAAAAGTACAATTTTATAGAAAAAAAAATCATATCTCGGAAACTAAAGAGAAATTTAAGAAACTGAGAAATATCTTTCATTGGCGTTAGCAGACTGTCATTTTGTGTCATTAATTTATTTTTTAATGATCCTACGGGAAATCGGAGCCGTGCAAAACACTTACACACACATACTGCCAAGGGATGCATGGAAGGAGGACGAAGTTGAATTCCTTAGCGATGCCACGGTCTGCTATACAAACGGATCAAGGCTGACAGACCGGAATTCGACCGGTGCAGGAGTGTACGTGGAAAGCAAGGGTATTGGAAAAAGCTACTCGCTGAGATCTAATGCAACAATCTTCCAGGCGAAGGTTTACACCATACTGGCGGTAACATGGGAGGAAGAAATTAGGAACGAAGCAGGAAAACGCCTCTGCATCTGTTCAGACAGTCAAGCTGCGCTGAAAGCACTGTGCAAACCAACCATGTCCGCGGGTTTGATGCAGGAGTGTGCGGATGCACTTCAGGAGTTGGCCAGCATAAGAGAGGTGGAGCTAGTATGGGTCCCAGGCCACACGGGAGTCCCAGGAAACGAGAAAGCGGACGAACTCGCCAGGGGAGGATCCCGGCAGAAATGCGTCGGGCCAGAGCCTTTCCTAAGGCTCAGAAGAGGGAAAATGAAGTCGGCCCTAATAGAGTGGACCCAGAAAGAGATACAAAAGGAATGGACCAACACAGGAAGCGGCAGACAGGCGAAGGAGTATGTGACAGGATACAGCAAGTCCCATAGGGACTGGCTAATTCGTAGAACACGAAGATAAGTGGGAGCCATAGTGGGAGTCCTAACCGGACACTGCATCCTACAAGGACACCCGGCAAAGATGAGAGTGAAGGAGGACGCGAAGTGCGAGCAATGTTGAGCCGAGGACGAGACCTCGGCGCATTTCCTCTCATCATGTGAAGCATACAAGGAGGCAAGAAGAGGGGTATTCGAAGAGGAAGTCTTCTTAATCTGAGGTGGCCCGATATTCTGGCCTTTGTACAGAAGACGGGCAGATTCCTTAGCGAAGGAAGGACGCAGTAGGGGGGATGCCCGGGGGTTGAAAATGACGCTATATCATATAGAAAATTGCATGCGAAGTGATCGTATCGTTTAGGAATAAATTTATTTTCAAAATTTCGAAAAAAATGGGCACACTTTGAGCAGATAACGCAGTTTTTTCTGATCTTTTTTCATTCTACTACAAATCGCATGATTGTTTTAGTCACTCCGACGGTTGTTTCAGAAAAGGAGTTAAAAGAAAAGCACCACATAACTTTTTAATGTAATTTTTACAAAAAAAATATCCTAAAAATAAAATAGAGTTCAACCCGAAGGCAATAGCCAAATTATGAAATTACATTAACTCACGGGTAGTAAGTTAGTATATGAACTACACTTTCCCCCTTTCGAGCATTACAATTTATTACCAAATAATAGTACCTATTTGAATTCTTATTTTAAAAAACAAAACGCAAAACGCTCATTATTAAACCAATTAAAGTTCCGTAAACTTTAATGAAAACAAACTCACCAAACAGTAATCGGGTTTCGTGGCGCAAACTTCAACAACTTCGACTTGCTGGCCCTTTGAAACGCTAAGTTCCGAAGAACTGGTCGCCTGGAAGTCGCTTATAACCCAGGTCATTTCTAGGACTCCGGCCTGAAACAAAATAATAAGATTTATTTAAACAGAAAAATCTTTGTTTGGAAACTCGTAGACAATGATTGAGTAGAAACAAAATTTTGGACTTCCATTGTCTTTATTTATTTTAAAGATGACATTTCGGTAAATAAGTATTTCTAACCGTTTCCGGTATGGCTAAAAATGATTAACGGGTGTAAAGTTTAAATTAGGTACCTAGGTATCTGACTACACTATCTTTTATTTTAGTGTAGGATAACAGATACCTACATAAGTAAAGTATAATGAGTAAAAATTTTAGATCTCCCTGTACAATTTTAAAATTTTAATCTAAGAAAAACATTTTGATATTTAAACGAAATTCATGAAGGTGTAAAGTTACGACTAAACAAAAAGTTTAACGGGTAAATATTCCTTAACTGGGAGAATCTGCGTTTCTGATTTGTAAGGCTTGATTCAGCCCGAGCCTAACCAAAAAATGGAAGATGATGTTCATATTTGGAAGTTCGGCGTTTATTTATTTTGACATGTGTGCAAAGTTTAAAGTCATTATATAAGTTTGCTCTTCAACCATAATATTTCTGTTAATTGTACCTAATTTCGTAAATGTATCCCCATCGGGAGCTTGATTGTTATTTTTGGAACGAAAAGGTAAAAGAGCATTTTTTTTTAAAAAAACATGGCTTCTTAGAATAAATAATGGCATATAGAGCGCCATCGCAGACAAATGTGATATTTTTTATTTAGAAATGAATATTGCCAGATAAAATCCCCAGTTAAAATAGAAATGGCAATTTTATGAGGTAAAAGCGGACAAACTTGAAAAAAAATCAAAATACACAAAATAGGCATTTTTAATATTTCTGATTATTTGTAAGAAAAATAAGAAAAAAGTTAGTTATAGTTTTAGGTCCTTGCATTATTTGCAATTTGGTATTTGATAATTATATTGGCAAATCGCCCATTTGCGATCAGAAATTTTAACACACGAAAAGGTGATCTCATGCTTTCGGACGTTGATTCTTTACGTCTAATTTGAGTTATCATACCTTTGACAGTGGGAAAGAAGAATTTAGAGAGATCAGTTGGATGACTTGGTCGGGTTAATACCCTGAGGGTTTCTCGTTCTTGTATTGAGACACCGCAGCCTGCATAGGTGGAAGTATTCCGAAAATCTATGTATGGCTTCGGTAGTTCAGTGGTAGAATGTTTGCCTAGATAGCAAGAGATCACGGATTCGATCCCCGGCCGAAGCAGAAAACTTTTTTCTTATTTTTCTTACTTTAATTTCACTTGTTGTTTATAGTTTTAGGTCCTTGCATTATTTGCAATTTGGTATTTGGTAAAAAGATAAAAAAAAATTTTAATCGCAAATTTGTTGGAAAAACTAAATACAATGCAAATATTTTTCCTTAATTACAAACAAAATTGTAATAATGTAATACATCATTTTATTAGAAGTCTTAACAGCTTTTAAAACATGTAGGTTGTACAGGGTGGTCCCGTTTATAATGAATAAGAAACTTATGTTTGTACGAATCTCGTATATCAGTAAATCGCCACTGCGCCCCAGAAAAGTTAACAAAAAACTTAACAAAGTAGGTTTTTGGAACCGCGAAAGGGTACTGTATATGTGTAAAAAATTTAGTAAAGGAATACGATTGTTTGAAAATCCTAAATTTTTGCCTGGTCTAAAAGCCGCCCAAAAATAATCGAAAATCGAAGATGTCAATGTTCCGGAAGGGAAAGAGGTTAAGTGTGCCAGGATGGCATCAACCGGATTCTTCAATTATTAGAAACCTTGGTAAAACAAGATCAGTAATAAAATTTCTTATGGTACAGTCAGGTACTTCTTAAATTTCCGTGCTCGAAAATAAAAGATATTTGTGTTTGAAATTAACAAAACCAGTTTGAACCAAACCAAAAAAATAGTGAACCTTTCCTCCGTCTATGTACATACATATTTAAAAAAACTCTTTTTTCTAATATCTTTAAATAATAAATTTTGAAAAAAATAAACCGGCAATTTAAAAAGTCCGTGACTGTACCTTTAATATCTTCCTATTAGGCGTGAACAGTGTACTGTATTGTTTTCGCCGAATCTGATGAAGCAGAAAACCTATTTAGAAAGTGGAACTTTAGTTTGGCAATAAACCTAGCAATAACCCCACAAAGGGGGTTTTAGGATATAGCATCCAAGTGTTAAAAACCTGTAGTTTTATGGGAAAACAGTTTTATATTACTTTTTTTTATTAATGCGTGTGGGCCATATAACTTCGATGACGGCACACGGAGCGGTGGGCGCCGGCACCGGCGCGGCGTCTAATAGAGGCTCTTAATAGCAAACGCAAACACTTCTTCTCAATAGAATAGAATAGAACTATTTATAGATGAGGATGTATATAAGTGGCACCGCACCGCGTCATAGCTATGGTAAACCGAATTTTGCCGCAAAATCTAAGTAAAGAAGCCTTAAAAAATTAGTGTTTCACTTTGGAAATTTCCGAAGGTGTCTCGGAAATATTGGAAATATTGGGAATATTGGAAATATTTAAAAAATATATTATCTTTCATATTTTGTAACCTTAGGGAGCGTTCTTAAATTACGCAAAGCAAAAATTCAGGATTTTTGACCCCCATCCCCCTCTTAACGCATTTTCAAGAAAAAACACATTAAAATAATATTGCCCACATAGCACAAATCAAAGCAACGTTAAAAACACACACTTTTTTAGGTTTAATAGGTCGCTTTGTAACGTTATTTTCAAACCCACGTTATTTGGGTGTGATTTTAACGTGGTTTTAAAAATAACATTAAAAAGCCACCTATTAAACTTAAAAAAGAGTGTGTTTTAACATTGTTTTGATTTGTGCTATGTGGGGAATGTAACGCAAGGCCAAAACCCCCCCTTGAGCATTACGTAATTTAAGGATAGGCCCTTATAAGCATTAAAATTTCCGATCCTATTGAAGATTTTGAGGAATTAGACTGGCAAGACGATGTTATTGAGTGTGATGCTGATGACAGAGATGATGATATCCCTCTTGCTCGACCAGTGAGCAGTGTAGTGTGTCAAGAATGAGATTTTTGTTGTACAAATTTGACCATATTTCTGTTTGCAGAATAACTCCTGCTTGTGTTCATGTATAAGCCTTCTGCGTTTTCCGGTGTTTTGTTATGATTTTATAAATAAATATTTCCTTGTTTCTTATTTTTTTAATATTTCATATATTTCCAATATTTCTATATATTTTCAATGTTTTAGGAAATATTTCCGGAAATATTTCTGAAAATATATTTCTGGAAATTTTACCACACTATATGTGTATAATAAAACGCTGAGATATTTTGAATGATAGATAAATTAGGTATTTAATTAATAAATAAAGATCCGAAACATAAAAGAGAATCCAAAGTTATAAAAATGTGCGCAAATATAGATTTAGTTGCAAAAATGGGAATTTGTTTTGTGAAAAGCTCGGTCGTAATTTGTTTGACATAAAACAGTCAAAACAATAACGAACAGAAAGCGTCAAAGCCGGGTATATCAATATGTTCCTAAGAACCAGATAGGAGTATAGAGTTTAGAAGAAGACATAAATAAAAGTAAGTAAAATAGTAAGCTAATGACTAATTAGTGCAGTGCCTCGTGTTGGGAATCAATATCAACAAAAAAATTAAAGGAAGTCCGTGCCCCTGTATGTAATTATCTACTCCCTTCCCGCCCACTACGGTTTTGATGACGCGGTGCCACTTTAATACAATATCAACTATAGATATTTTTTTGCAATTATTTATTTCTTGATCGTTTTTTCTTTGGGGATTTTGATTTAAGATTTACTTTTAAGATTTATAAGCACAAATCTGCTCTTTCCAAGAGCAGAAATGCACTCAATTCTATGAATCTCAAAAAACCCTGAGTTCCTATTTCCGGTCGGAAAATGCTAAGTCGCACTGACGGATTTTTAAAATGAAAGATGATTATTTTGTTCAAAATTTCAATTTATTATCATTCTAGCAAGTTATTATCACTTCTTCAGTGCCTAAATTTCGTGATATTGTAAAATTCCTACCATCTGTATAATATGATAAACCTTTAAGTCTTTTTATCTGGTGTGATAAAACTTCAAGCCCTTTTATCTGGTAATTTTGCGCCAATTCCCGCTACTAGACTCATAGCTTCTTCCTTTTCTTCTTCTTCTTCTTCAAGTGGCATTACAACTTTTGGTGAGTTTTAGCCTGATTAACCACAGCCCTCCATTTTCCCCACTCTTGCAAGATTCTTTTCCACATTCTTATTCCCATATTCTTAATGTCACGTTTGATATCGTCTATCCACTTTTTCGTGGTCTCCCTCTTAGTCTCCTTCCTGCAGGCGGCAGGGTAGTCAAGTGGTATGGTCATCGGCTTCACATGCAGAGTACCCTCTGCAGGTTTGCGTCTCAAACAACAATTCAAAAATAAAAAAAAAGTCACGTTGCCCTGCCGCGCACTTCCTTTTCAGCGTTCAACAGTCGACATCGAAATGGTGTGCGATACACATGCACACCAAACCATAAGTTGACCTTGTACATCGAGAATAAAAGCAGGTGTAGTCCAGGAGCTCAACCGAAGAGCCAGGATTAATAACCCAGGAGCCTGCTATACAGTTGGAAGTAGGACGGCGCCAGCAAAATTCTCTTAAAGTCAACTCACGACGCACGCGACTGTTGCGCTGAAAAGGAAAGAAGTCTATTGTTTCCAACCAAGTTCTACTGGGACGATAGCGATTTTAGATAGATGCAAGTCTAACATGTAGCAGTACCACCTTACGGAAGGGGTATAAAGATCTCTGCCCTCGACAAAGAAGAGTCAGGCAAAATTAAGTCCTCTTAAAGAAGACTTGCATCCTAAGAGGCACGTGCTCAGTTTGGTGTACGAACAAATCAGGGTTTGCGAAGAGCGGGCGCCAGCGCCGTGTGGCTAGTCGCTAGAACAAAAATAGTCTCCACACCACTACTACTACTACTTTTTCCTGCAGGTCTCCTGTTTATAATATTTCTTGGTGTTCTTGTCTCATCCATTCTCAGGTTACTAGGTATAACAGCATACTATGTTTTTCTTTCCTGTAACTCCCGAGAATGTTTCAGCTGTGATTAAGTCTCTTCCCAATAAAAAATTAACCGGTTTTGATGAGGTGCCAATACATTTATTAAATACTCTGCCAATATATGGGCCCCTAAGCTCACACTAGGTACTATAGTTATAGTGTACGTGTGAGCTAATATAACTAAAAACTGTAATATATGTTATTCAACTCCAGACTAAATTACCTCTCGTTTGATACCACACAAGTCATGTTTTGACTTAAACTCAAATTTTTGAAACTTCCCCCCCCCCTTAAAAAAAACAAAAATTAAAATGTATTTTGTTCAACTCCAGACTCAATTACCTTTCGTTTGATATCACACACGCCATATTTTCACGTAAACTCTAATTTTTGAAATCTACCCCCACCCTTTTTTAAACTAACATTTATTTTGTTTAACTCCACACTTAATTACCTTTCGTTTAATATCACACACGCCATATTTTCACATAAACTCTAATTTTTGAAATCTACCCCCACCCTTTTACTTGGCTTGTGTTGGGTGGATTTTGTTCATTTTTAAATGGGACCATCTCGACCCAAGACCCAGGCTAGGTACCAAATTTCATTGAAATCGGGCAAGCGGTTTTTGAGTTATGCGCGTTGGTCGTTACAGACATACAGACAGACAGACAGACATACAGACAGACAGCCAGACAGAGACAGACGGCGCGACAAAAAAGTTTCAAAATCATCTGAAACGCAAAGATATATAAAAAATTTTGAAATCGGAGCAACTTTTTTTTTCTCGAAAAAATTAGGTCACCATAGCTCACACTACTATAGTATATGTGTGAGCTAAAAACTTTAGCGATCACATACTGAAATCTCTGGCAGAGTTGATGAATATTTCAGTAAATCAAGGAAAATTTCCAGAAAAGCTTAAACTGGCAAACATCACCCCAATTTTTAAAAAAGGCAACAAACAATCCTTGGAAAATTACCGTCCAATTTCAAGTACAAGCTGCATTAGCAAAATTTTCGAAAAACTGATGTATGTTCAACTCAATTCTTTCTTGCGGCGACATAAAATTTTAACCAAATTTCAACATGGTTTTAGACAGGGTCTCTCAACTGAAACCGCAACAGTAGAGTTTATTCAAAATATATATAGTTATATGGATGTTGGCGAGCATGTCATGGCTGTTCTCTTTGATTTGACTCGGGCATTCACTATCTGTCCGGAGTTTGTTTCAAGAAAACTGGACCAACTGGGAATAAGAGGTAATATCAATCAATGGCTAACTTCACTGATCAAGGGAAAAAAGTTCAAAGTAAAAAAATCAGTAACAAATTTTCCAATACATATGATTCTGACATAGGCACGCCCCAGGGATACTTCCCTGGGGCGTGCCTATGTCAGTCATTCTAGGGCCCCTAATCTTTTTAATATTTGTTAATGACCTTCCTAAACATATCCAGATTGGAATTATCTTAATGTACGCTGATGATACCACAATTATTATCTATGGCAAAAATAAAAATGATATCACGGAAAAATTAAATCTTATTTTATCCAAATTTTCAGACTGGTGTTCTTCCAACAATCTTATTATAAACTTTAACAAAACGGTTTATTTGGAATTTAAAACCAATAACAGCAAACCATTGGAAATTGTAACACATTTTGGCGACGTCCCTAGCTTTTGGGTGTTACATTTGATACACATCTGAACTTTAGTGAACATATTAATCAATTGTGCTCTAAAATTAACAAAAACACCTATGCCATAACATGTTTGAAGAACTCTCTAGGCAGGTCGACATTGCTTACTGCATATTTCGCCAACATACATTCCATTATCAGCTACGGTATAATATTGTGGGGTCAATCTTCAGATTTGGAAAGAGTGTTGGTCTCGCAGAAAAGGGTCCTGCGAATAATTTTTAACCTAAAACCATCGGATTCCTGCCGACAAATTTTTAAAGAAAACAGTATTCTCACTGTTACTTCATTATATGTTTACAAATTATTAATACATATACATAAAACTAAACATATATATTCTCAAAATGACTTTTTTCATTGTTACTCTACCCGGTATGGTAACAATTTCTGTTTACCATTACATAAACATGAGTTTTTTAAAAAGAGCCCAGTATATGCTGGAATTTCTTTATATAATATGTTACCAAATGATTTCAAACCTTTATCTTTGAATAAGTTTAAAAAAGTACTTAAGAAACTTCTTTGTACTGAAACATTTTACAAACTAAAAGAACTAAAATTGTTTTTGTCAAAAAAATAAATTAACAAAATCACATTTGGCGTAACAAAGCACTATTGTGTGCTATTAAAAGTATGTGTGTGAGCGTTTCTGTGTTTTTTTTTGTAATTTGTGTGTATATCTACCATTTAAATAAAATCTATATGTTTGTGGCGGATTCATTTTACAAACACAACTTTTTCTGGGTATTACGCCACTAGTAAGGAAAAATTACTTTAAAAAATTATAAAAAACCACTGCGTTTCTCCTAGAAAAATAAAAATCACTAATTTGTCAGTGGCTTTCTATAAAAATAAATAGTTGCCTAGTAAAACCTAAACCACTTATCTTTTAATTGAATTTGAATACGCTACGTTTCGATTGCCAATCTACAATCGTTTTCAAGCTTTTTATTTATATTTTGTCTCAAAATCTTAAATGTTTCTTGGCGTAATACCCAGAAAAAGTTGTGTTTGTAATATCTACCATTTGTTATACATATATACATATGACATGTTCTAGTGTAAGAACGCAATGTAATTTCATTTTACTATAGTACTCTTGTATGTACCTATTTAAATACAATTATTGACTTGTTACATTCTATTGTTAATAGGCGTAAGTAACGAATAAAAATTTTGATTTTGATGACAAGGTACCCCATTTTGCCCTCATGAAAAAACGCTGTTTTGCCCCAAACCCCCAGTTAAATTCAAACAAAAATCATACACAGTAAAAAACTAATTTTACGGGCAACGCGTTTAATTATGAATAATACATAAACCCACTAATTGCTCAATATAAACAAAATTTTAAAAGTCTCTAAAAATGTACTTACCGTCACAAAATGTGCAAGCTATTTTTACAATAAACAGCGCACAACATCACATGTTGCGCAAAAACCAACTTAAGCTCAGCCGACCGGCACCAATCAATCATAATGCAGAGAGTTGAACCAGTAATGGAGATAAAATATCTGATATTAAGAGGTTTTATTCTTGCGCTGTTTAGCTAAAATTGCGGCATCCCGTTACGCCGTGTCCCATTTTGCCCCCCTTTCCCGTACTTAACTAGACTAGGTATTTACAGAAATTTTATCGTAATTTTAATTAGTTTTTAAGAATGTTTTTTATGGATTCTTACAACAAAAAACAAAAAATTTAGTTTCTTGAGTTTCTAAGGATTTTTTAACATGTCATTGTCACTTGAATGAATCATACTTGGAACTTTTTTCGCAATCAGAAATGCACCCTACACAGGAGAAAAATAAAAGAACTAAAAGTATAGGTCCCGTATGATATTTTTATATCTTTTATATATTATGTACGCTTTTGAGATTCTCAATCGACGAAAATATATTTCTAACATAAATAAAATATAAGGTTTCAGTTCAAAAATATACCGCCTGTCCCAAAATAATTCTTAAAAGCTTCTCCTATTAAAGTGCGAGAAAGGAATCCAAAATATAGATGAATCCAACAAAGAAAGCCTGACTTTTCTTTTTTTTTCGTGATTCCGCCTTTTAAAGTAGCCTCTATTATCCCTACCAAAAGTCGGCAAAATCGGGGATGGCTTGCATCGTCGCGCGTCGCCTTGGCTTGCTTTACCGTTAGGGGCTTACTGTATCCAATCTATTAAAGGCGGGGTACAACTTTGGCTTTTAAAAATCACTTACGTACTCTACTACTATAGTTTTTTTAACCTTTATATCATAAAAATAGGGATACGAAAAAGATAAAAAATGTATGTGTTAAATAACTTTTGTGCTTTTTTTTATTAGTATTTTTGGATAAAATTTTCAATTTTCGTTTGGTTTTTATAAAAAATTGTTCTTGTTTAGTGTAATTTTTTCTGAGAATAAGACAAAAAATTCTAACCTCTCTAATATGTACCTCTTAAAATAAAAACTGTCACTTTTATCCCTTAGTACTAAGTGTATGATTATGATATACAATTGTTGTATTGTATTATTGTATTAATTAGAAGTTGGAAGTATAAAAAAAAAGTTTAAAAAATATACACCGTAAGGATTATCCAAGCTCTTAAAGCTCATTGCAAAGTTCTATAGCTCCAAGCCAGCTCTATTACTATATCCCTCTATATCCCTTTTCCTTACAGGATTAGAGGTCTCAGCAGGAATAGAGTTTGGGTAGAGCCTTATTAGAGACATAAAGATAATTGGCTCACGCTAAAGTTTATTGTAGGTTCGATAATATATAGTCCACAGTACATCGGTTTATTTTTTTAAGTAATTGGTAACAAGCTGAATTTTCACATATAGCTTTATTTTGCCGCGAAGATTAACTTTTTCCTCTCCGGAAATTCTTGAAAGTGATTCCTAACAGAGTGCGATGCTGGTCAACTGTACTAAAGCCTCCTTGTTGTTTTGATTGAGATCCGTCAAAATTTGTTTGTTGTTTGTTGTTTTTTAGGTATGTTCTATCGCCTTTCTTATGTAAAATAATGGTTATGAATTCTTTCCGGTGTTTTGGCATTATTTTTTCTTTTCGCATTTTATTCAGAAAAATATGGAGGGTATTAACTACAGCTTTCACATTTTAGGTTGTAGCTCTGAGTTTATGTTCTTTATTTTCGTTTGAAGTTTCTTCGTGGTTTCTCGCGATGGTTCCCTTTTTCTTAGTTATAATTCTATTTAGAATAGTTGTGTGATGTCAATAATATTCTCTTTAACGTTAGTTTCTATGCCGTTCATGTCCTTTATTTTAATTATTTCATATCTACCTAGAGTCATTTCATATTTCCGTTATTTTTTATAACTCTCTCAACTTTTATTTCTTTGCTCTTTAGTTTTATTTATTTCTGTGTATTATATCGATGTTCTTTTTCCTTCTTTCTTCAGGTTCCGCCTTTTTCTCATCAGTTTTTTATTTCTTCTACAATTTTCTCTCTTTTTATCTTTGTGTGCGATATCTTTTCCTACTTTGGTCGTAGCTCCTGTCAGCGTATCATTAATTACATCTATAATTTTATTTTCGTATCTTAAGTTTTGGGTTGGTGTTCCTTTAGCCTTTCTTTGTATATAGCTTTATTTTGTGTAAGTTTATTCATGTCAAGTTGTCCATTGTTGTGAGTAATTTTCCTTTTCATTTCGAAATTGCTGTTAAGGCAGATTTTTGTTTTGACCATCTTGTGATCACTGCCTATTGTAAAACTCGAACGAATTCATTGCATAAAGATGTCTTTCATCTAGATAATTCATTAAGATTCATTAAGGTTGTGCCCCTGTCATTCCATTCGCCATATTGAAAATCCCCTATTTTAGTTTCTTCTATGTTCATTTTCTTATCTAATTTGGCGTTGAAATCACCCATTACTATAGTTTAAAACGGGTTTTGTGTTCTTCCATGACTTTTGAGATGTCTTCATAGAATGCTTCGATGTGTCCATTATCGTAGGTAAAAGTGGGGTGGGGGCGTATACTTGAATAACTTTAATTAATGTTCTTTTCATTTTAAGTGTAAGATAGGCAATAATATGGACGTTTTTACTTATGGCTTTATTTATTATAAATGCTTGTCCGCAGTTGCTGGTATCTTCATTACATTTATGGTATAGGAGATTACAGAAGCTAGTTTTATTCGGTTTTCTGATTTTCGACGGGTTTCTGACAAGCTTACAATGTCCCGTCTAATTCTTCTCAGCTCTTCCTACAGTTTATTTATTTTTGCGTAGGTTGGCTTTTTTTTTTCCGGTTAAGCGCACTCGAGGATAGGAGATCCCTATTACGCTCGATAAGCGGCCAGTGCGCGGACATGTTGGTGTGTGTTGGTTTTGAAACGGTTCAGGTTGTAACCTGCAGGGAAAACTGTCGCAGGGAGTTTATTCTACAGCGATGCTGTTCTCCAGAGATATGAATTCTGATATAATGAGGTTCTTGGTGCCTCTATTTTGACAGTAAAGTGATGGTTACCGTCTGTTATTATGTTCCTATTGTTAGTTTTTCATAAGCGAATTTTTGTCTCCCCTAGATTCTGTGAGGCAGACCATAGAGGTATGGGATTCGGACAGTTTTCTTCCCACTTGGGGACCATTTCCTTTCGTTTTCAAATGCGGCATGATTTTTTCATTGCGGGCAGTGGCATTCAAACACCACGCTTGCCAGACGTGTTGGTGAGTTTCTATTCAGCCGCCTATTCTGGCACAGACGCGGTTTGCAGCCGCTCATTCTGCGTCAGACGCTGCTTTGTTTTTTCTTTTATATTTTTTCCATAAAGAAGGGTTGCCACCTACGCTATGTTCACCGTATGGAGGTCCTTCCTCTCCGCCTTTCATACCGGTGTGGTCTTCTCCCGTATCTCTGGAAAAGGGACCCTTGACACATACCAACCCTCATGGTCAGAGAGTACCTGGAAACTACGGAAGGCAGGGGTCGATTCATTTCCCCTGATAGACATCTTATGAGGTCTACCCGTATCTAGAATAAAAAATACCACAAAAAAAAAACAAAAATTTAACTTTTAAAAATGTTTCCCTTTTTGGTATCTACGCTTATGGCACGTGCACCAATGTTTTCAGAGGGAACTCATGTATATTGTTGGAAAGGAAATTTTATCTGCTCAAAAAATTATCTGTAACCGATTTTTAAAAACGTCACAGTTTTCGAGGTATTAGCAAAAAACTGACAAAAAGCACGTTTAAGGGAGACCACCCCTGCCAGTGGGGTGGTCTCATATTTATCTATACCAAGTGTGTTGCTTCTCTCTTCAACGCAGAATCTGAACCTGTAAGGGCTTGAACTATATCCTGAGAAAATGTCCGTCCGTATTTTACAAAGCACCTCATTAATTTTCCCAGTTATTATTTAAAAAAAGCTCTAATTATGCCCGCCCAAGGCATCGTTAGCGGCGAAATGTCACGGATTTCCTAAAAAGAAAATAGATTGCCAGCCTACACCAGAATTGTATCTGAAAATCAGTGATCGATTGTGGTCCGCCATCGCGGAATAACTTCTGTTGGCAACACTGGAGGAACCAAGCCAATCCGCATAAGAAGAGGTGTTAGACAGGGTGACACAATATCCCCTAAACTATTTATCCAGGCCCTAGAAGATGTTTTTAAAAATTTAGATTGGGCAGAAATAGGCATCAAAATAAGGGGACAATTCTTAAACCACCTGATGATGATCATCGCCTTTATAAAAAATAAAAAAGAAGAACATAAAAATGCTGGAAGAACTGGATACAGCAACTAAAAATATTTGCTTGAGTATGAACTAGACTTAAAGAGGATTATATCTCCACCTTAGTGCAACAACTAGATAACTCGAAATTTATGCATTTTGAGTTATCCAGTTAAAGCTGACCTATTTTTCATTCCTTCTCTGTCTTCTTTTTAATGCAACATCTAGATATCTTGTACGAGCAACCAAACTTGTTTAAAGAGTGACAAAAAATAGATACAGTAAACTGGCGCTAGTGTGAACACGAAACTAATCTGCTTGTTCATCTATGGAGACTGTTCCGGAAGGTCTGTTCTAAAACCGATATATTATTGCTAAGATATAATAATTCCATACCTTCCATCAACTTTTAAATGTAACTATTCTTATCATTTAGAGCAAATCTATAAGTTCCTGCTGAAAATAACAATTTAATGTATCGACTTAAACGATTAAAGTTTACATATCATTAGGTAAAATAGGATGTTATTTTAGTCCGAACTTATCTAGCAGACCAATGAGTGGCTACTGCTCGGTCTTAGGCTTACCTATGTTGTTTGTTTCTGACTATAATGTAACCACTTTAAGTGATTCCAAAACATACTTTACTGTAACTTTTTCAGGTGTCTTCATTTCGTTCTCAGATTCGCCTTCCAGACTTACCTCTGGGATCAAGAATTAAAAACTTCTTGGTTTTTACCATTTTACAAAGCAAAACATGAAATGGTACTAGTATTTACCACACTTGATTAACACCTCTTTTTCCTTTTCATACTATTTAGACTCGTTACTCTTTATACTACTATTATAATACATTGATCCTCACTGTTCAGACTACTGGGAGGTTCACACAAGCATGTGGTCACAACAGTGCGAGTCTACTGTAACTCCGAAGATACACATTTTATAAAAAGATATCTTGAGATTTTTTCAAAACTATCAATTTCAAGTTATTTAGTTGTTGCACTAAGGGGACGATATATACCTCGGACAAATTATTATTAAACTAAAAATATAAAACCAAACAGCTGAAATCAAGATTGGCCTGGGCAGCAATCGGGAAATTAAGCTACATATTAGAAAATAAAAAATATTCTCAGTACCTCAAAACAAAATTGTATAACTAATGTATCCTTCCTGTACTTACCTATGGATCCCAGAGCTGAACACTTACAAAATCAAACATGGATAAAGTAACAAAAGCCCAAACATCAATGGACAGAAAAATGTTACATGTAAAACTATCAGATAGAAATATAATATAATATATAAGAAATTAAACAAAAGTAAGAAATATCAGAGGAGAAGTAGCAAAATTAAAATGGAAATGTGCCGGTCATGATATCAGACAGAAAGACGATCGATGGAACAAATGTATTGTAAACTGGAGACCTTGGGAAAATAAAACAAGTAGGGGAAGACCTCAAATGAGATAGACAGACGATTTAAAGAAACAAGCGTTAACTAGATGGATGTCTTGGCGGAGGCCTATGTCAAAAGATGGATCAAAGAAGGCGACAGTCCTGATTCCCGGAACCATTAAGTCAAAATTTTTTGAGATTTTTAATAATCAGTGTTAATAAACTACAATTTTTTAAAGAATTTCAGTCTTACGGACAGAAATTGTCTTGCGATTTTTGAGCTCCTTTCAGCAGTGATTTCTTGGCCAATCAATTTTCTTTTTAAAAAATCCGTGCGAAATGTGGAAATCTGTCGTCCATAAAGTTAGTTCCGTGTATATCGAACTAGAACCAAACGCTAGATGAACTTGTGATTTCATACACAGAATTCGTCTTTATATAAGTTCAAAAGAAAAACTGCTTTTCCATGCACCAAAGCAGTGGCGTTTTTAGAAAAAATTTTAGTGTTTAACATTCACTCGTTGCGTAATAAAGTTGATGAATTGTGCGTGTTTCTTGAGTGTCAACAAAATCCGGAGATAATGTTGATAACTGAGCACTGGCTAAACCCTTCGGAGCCATGTAATATTCCAGGTTACTTTTGTGTCTCTCAGTATTGTAGAACAGTAAATAAGGGTTTTGGGGGAACAGCGATTTTCATAAGTGAATACTTCTCTCAGTTGAACCAATTGGAAGTAATCGACAAGTACGACAATTTATGTAAAGATGGCGAATTTGAGTTATCGGTCGCCTTAGGTAAAAAATACAATTTATATATTTTGTGCGTTTACAGATCTCCAGATTCCAATGTAGAAAATTTCCTCATAGATCTTGAAACTGTATTACTTGATCTACCTAAAAATAGTAAAGTTATTCTGGGTGGAGACTTTAACATTGACTTTGGTAACGAATCTTCGACATCAAACCAAAATTTACAAAATTTACTTACGTCATATGGTTTAAATATGTTAGTTCAATCTCCAACTAGAATAACAAATGTAACAGCGACGACTATCGATTATTTTTGTAGTAACTTCGATGGGGATGGCAGTGAGTGTGTTGTTATTTCGACAGATCTTTCCGACCACGAAGCTTTACTAGCAAGCGTTCCTCTTAAAACCCAAACTAAAAAAACTCCAGCCCAACTTAAAAGAATTTTTTCGGGAAGAAACTTCAAAATTTTAGAGAAAAATTGACAACGGTTGATTGGCATTCTGTGCTGGTGTCGGACAAACCTGTCGATTCCTTTCATTCATTTCTTTAAACACTGTTTAATAGTTGCTTTCCATTGGTGAAAATGAGACCACGTAATAAGAAAAAATCTTGGATGACTAAAGGAATCAAAACTTCAAGTCAAAATCTGCGCTCCTTGCATAAAATCTGCAAGCATATTAATAATAATTTTATGACTAACTATTACAAAAAATATCGCAAATTGTACAAACAAATTATAAGGGTCGCTAAAAGAAACTTTTACTCAAACAAAATATCAAATGCGAAAAATAAAGCTAAGGAAGCTTGGGCAATAGTCAATGACTTTAGAGGCAAAAATAATTCATCCAAACAATCAGCAAATATCGATCTCAATGTTTTAAATCAATTTTATTGCACTGTTGCCCAAAAACTTACAGCCGAATTAAGATCAGTAGTCAATCCTATGGATAACTTAAATAACATCGTTATCAATGAAAACTTTAATCTAGGCATCACAGATAGATTGGAATTAAAAAACACAATAAATGAAATAAAAAACGTTTATTCTTCCGGTCACACATAAAATTTTTTCAAAATTTGGATAACAGAACGTTGGATGCTCTTGTTGTTGCTATCAACTCATGTTTCTTAAAGGGTGAATTTCCAGATGTCCTCAAAATAGCCGTAGTTGTTCCTCTTCATAAATCGGGATCATTTGACGAGCCCACTAATTTCAGACCTATCTCACTGTTGGATACTATATCTAAAATTATTGAAAAACTGGTAAAGGTTAGAATGACCAATTTTCTTAAAAAACATAGTATCCTTAGCACTAATCAATTTGGTTTCCAGAGCGGAAGGAGTACTAACGATGCTTTGTTCTCTTTTTTGGAAACTCTATATTTTAGACTTAATGATAAAGAAGCTGCAGCAGCAGTATTCTGCGACTTTCAAAAGGCCTTCGACTGTGTCAGTCACGACCTGCTTTTAAAAGAGTTGGAGAGATATGGGTTTAGAGGAGTCTCGCAGCGTTTTTTTCACTCATACTTGACTGGAAGATATCAGATGGTTCGAAATGGTGGTTGTGTCTCTTCCTTATCCAAAATTACCTTTGGTGTGCTTCAAGGTTCTGTTTTGGGCCCACTGTTATTTTTGTTATATATTAACGACTTAACTTTAATAGGTATAAGGGGTACTCTAACACACTACAATTTTATGGCATCATAAAAACGCAACAATATTTAAAAAAATAGTGCAAGAGGACATACAACGAATTAAAGAGTGGTGTGATGCAAACTTTCTCTGTTTTAACATAGATAAAATAAAAGTCCTCAGTTTTAAATTTTCTTTTGATGACCTAACTGTTTCCAACCAAAGAATAACTCAGGATGAAAATACTAAATTTTTAGGAATGTATATAGACAATAGGTTAAAATTCTCCTCGCATATTCCCTATCTTAATAAAAAAATATCGATAGGTATTTACGCCGTTAGACAAACATTTTTCGAACTTGGTTGTGAAATGGCCAAAACAACTTATTACGCCCTTGTTGATTCTCATTTGCGCTATGGGATAGCCTTTTGGGGAAATTGCAGTCAGTATTTGTTCAGATCTGTGTTTGTAATTCAAAAAAGATGCATCAGATATATTTGCGGAGCAAAAATCAGAGACCATTGTAGGCCTTTGTTTATAAAAAATTTAAAAATCACACATTTGAACAAACCTACCACACAAGAAGTCAAAAATATAACAGCATACCACTGCCTATTCCTAGGTCTCAATTAACCCAAAACCCAAAACTCGATAATCTACCGCAGTATTAAAATTTTTAATAAGCTTCCAAAGACTAAAAAGCATTCACTCGGAAAAAATATTTAGGGTTAAGGTAAAAGATTTGCTATTGGAGAAGGCATATTATAGTCTTAATGAATTTTTCGAGGACCAGTTATAGGATAATTGACAAATATATTTAAACATTTAAATTTTTTTATTTTACTTGTGTATGTATCAGATTGTTCTGTTTGTTGTTTCTTGTGTTTTATATCTAACTTTAACATATTTTATTTTTAACATATTTTGACGTTTTAACATATTTTAACATGATTTGACATATTTTAACATGTTTTTACGTATTTTAACATATTTTAACATGTTTTAACATATTTTAACATATTTTAATTTAATGGTAAAGAATTTCGTTGTATTTCGATAATAGTAAGTGAATAGGTGTGATAGGTGGAAAGAGAGCATATTTGCATAGGAGAAATATTTAAAAAAAAAATATATATCGCGAAATTATAGACTGTTACACTATTTTAAATGACTATTCCGTACCTCAACTTAGACTTGTAAGCAAGTGTTTATCTTATATTTACAATTAAGGACCATTTTTTGCTTTGTCTGTAAAACTCTACTTTTTTGACATTAAAGCATAATTTGATTTGATTGATTTGATTTGACCAAGACAGTTTTGAAGGGGCGGCCGAGACCCCATGAGGCCGTTTTTTATGCTATTTTATATTTGTATGCATGAAATATGTGGAAAACTGCGTTGCCAGGCTGCAAAAAAAAGTGACCGTACCGGCGTATAGTAGTATTGGAGAAGGCATATTATAGTCTTAATGAATTTTTCGAGGACCAGTTATAGGATAATTGACAAATATATTTAAACATTTAAATTTTTTTATTTTACTTGTGTATGTATCAGATTGTTCTGTTTGTTGTTTCTTGTGTTTTATATCTAACTTTAACATATTTTATTTTTAACATATTTTGACGTTTTAACATATTTTAACATGATTTGACATATTTTAACATGTTTTTACGTATTTTAACATATTTTAACATGATTTGACATATTTTAACATGTTTTTACGTATTTTAACATATTTTAACATGTTTTAACATATTTTAACATATTTTAATTTAATGGTCAAAGAATTTCGTTGTATTTCGATAATAGTAAGTGAATAGGTGTGATAGGTGGAAAGAGAGCATATTTGCATAGGAGAAATATTAAAAAAAAAAAATATATCGCGAAATTTATAGACTGTTACACTATTTTAAATGACTATTCCGTACCTCAACTTAGACTTGTAAGCAAGTGTTTATCTTATATTTACAATTAAGGACCATTTTTTGCTTTGTCTGTAAAACTCTACTTTTTTGACAATAAAGCATAATTTGATTTGATTGACTTGATTTGACCAAGACAGTTTTGAAGGGGCGGCCGAGACCCCATGAGGCCGTATTTTATGCTATTTTATATTTGTATGCATGAAATATGTGGAAAACTGCGTTGCCAGGCTGCAAAAAAAAGTGACCGTACCGGCGTATAGTAGGTCTATAGAGGTCGCCGTTGAAAATAAGCAGTGACGCCCTGTTAAATAACTTTAATTGAGATCAGTGGCTTTATATGATGTTTTACCACGAGTTTAGTTCAATGCCGCCGCCCTTGCTTAATTTGTGAAAAAATGGCAAATTTCAATTTCTTCTCGTTTCCTCCAGTCTGCGCAGGCTTAACAAGCGTTCTATTTTTGTGGGTTAATACATTTTTTTCAGCCAAAATGTCTCTACAATCAAGGAAATAAAGCCTCTTAGTTAAGGATTACCATAGATGTCAAAACACTATGGTTGACCATATTTGTTGACTTCATGTTTTTTGATGCAAGTAATTGATAGTTTCTATAGAAGTGCACTATGATGCAAACATAAAAAAAATCAGTTCATCAATGAAAGAGTTGTGAATTTTCCAAAATTGTTCTGTACCTAGTTATCCAACAACTGAAATACGGATCCCAAAGTTCAGCGTTTACAACCGCTTAAGTAAAATTTGCATTAATGCAAAAAACATATAGGCCTTTAAGCTTCTAGAGTAAACAGACTTCTGCCTCCGAGGTTTTACATCTAAGGTTTCAGGCTAAAGAAAGCGCCATTCCTGCAAATTTGCATAGTGCATATTTTAGCAATTGCCGCAGCTCAGGGGCTTTAACCAAATGACCCAAAGCTTCAACTCTCAAAAAGTTGCAGCTGATTTGCACAGTATGTACAGTGTACTCTTAACGTAGATATTAATTTTCTTACTTTAAAAAGTAAATCTGAGGGCACGGCATCGGCAGTGCCCCGCCAAGTTCCCGAAACTGCTGTACCGTCTTTTCTTAAAACATTTCAGCCCATATTTGACCTATCTAAAACTCTACTTCAGAATGAACTACAAAACTCAACCTTTGCCCAGTCGCAGATCTTCATAGATCATCAAAATTCTACTGTACTTCCAGACATACTACAAAGCCGAAATTTGGCAGACTGATAGAACTTATGACCAAACTCTTGGAAAAAATGCCCCAAAATTCTAATTTACTCCCCTCCCCTATACATGTAAAGTGATGTAAAAGTAAAATTGCCCACGTCCAGAAGCTCTAGAAAGCTGAGCTTTGGCAGACTGATAGGAAATATGATAAAACTAAAGAAAAAAATTTAAATAAACTTCTCTCCCCTATAAGTGTCAAGATATATAGAAGTAACATTGCCCACTTCCAGAAACCCTAGAGAGTTGAGCTTTGGAAGACTGATAGGAACTATGATAAAACTATAGGAAAAATTTAAAAACACCAACATTTTAATTTACTTCTCTCCTCTATAA
This sequence comes from Aspidapion aeneum, assembly GCA_963576565.1. Lineage (NCBI taxonomy): Eukaryota > Metazoa > Arthropoda > Insecta > Coleoptera > Brentidae > Aspidapion > Aspidapion aeneum. The sequence continues at coordinate 41,917,989 of OY755045.1, forward strand.
ATGTATGTAAAAGAAATATTACCCACTTTCCAGGAATGCTAGAGAGCTGAGGCATAGGAAAAAATTAAAAAATCTCAAAATTTTTAATAAGGCATTGCAAAAGTTTTGAACAACATTCCGCATATTTTACTACTTTAAAACTTAAATATTATCCAAATCCTTTAGAAAAGGTACTCCGTAAAAAAAATTGAGATAAAACTAAAGCCAAGTTCTCGAATAAAAATTTCAAAATAAAAGGTTCTTCCTAGTTTGGAAGTTTTTCTAAACTCGGCTATTACGACTGCAAATGACTCTTAGGCACAGTGCCAAATTGTTCATTTATAAAGAAGCTTGGCAAAGTTAAAAAAAAAACATTTTCAAACTAGTAAGAACCTTTCATTTTGTATTGGAGAACTTGGCTTTACTTTTATCTCAATTCTTTTTACGGAATACCATTTTCGCGTACTTGGCTTTTTTTACGCGAAATGTTTTTTTTGTAATTTTATTTTTTGAAGTAGTTTAACTAATAAATAAATTCTAGTTTTCTACTGCTAGGCTGTTAAAATGAAAACGGATTAATTTAGATATTTAAATTTTACTGATTTAAAACACGTTAAACAAATTAATACCAACTGCAGTAATAGAAGTTAAATAAAATTTGATAGAGTAATCACTGTCTTTAAACAATGGTTTAACTTAAAATAGATTCAAGTGAAGAGAAAATCAAGACGAATTTAATAATCCCAAATTAATTCGATGTAGTCGAAATAATCATTTTATTATCATTTTATTTCATCTTACTGATTTAGAAACAAAAAATAACACATTCACCTGTACCAGCGCTACAATGCTAGGTCTACAAGTCTAGATTTTGGTTAAAGGTTTAACTTATTTTTCCCAGTGCAATCAATACCTTGCGATATGGGTCATCTTTTTTCGTTATAATAATGAATGAAAAGATAATGTCTTGTCCGCAAACAACTTAAAAATAAATAAAAATACTCTGCCAATATATGGGCCTCTAAGCTCACACTAGGTACTATAGTTATAGTGTACGTGTGAGCTAATATAACTAAAAACTGAAATATATTTTATTCAACTCCAGACTAAATTTACCTTTTGTGTGATACCACACAAGCCATGTTTTGACTTAGAACTCAAATTATTTAAATCTACCCCCACCCTTAAAACAAACAAAAACTAAAATGTATTTTCTTAAACTCCGGACTCAATTACCTTTCGTTTGATATCACACACGCCATATTTTAATTTAAACTCTAATTTTTGAAATATACCCCCACCCTTTTTTTACAATAAATTAAAATGTATTTTGTTACACTCCAGACTCAATTACCTTTCGTTTGATATCACACACGCCATATTTTCACATAAACTCTAATTTTTGAAATCTACCCCCACCCTTTTATTTGGTTTGTGTTCAGTGGATTTTGTTCATTTTTAAATGGGACCATCTCGACCCAAGACCCAGCCTAGGTACCAAATTTCATTAAAATCGGCCAAGCGGTTTTTGAGTTATGCGCGTTGGTCGTTACAGACAGACATACAGACAGACAGACAGACAGACATACAGACAGACAGACAGACAGACAGACGGCGCAACAAAAAAGTTTCAAAATCATCTGAAACGCAAAGATTTATAAAAAATTTTGAAATCGGAGCAACTTTTTTTTTCTCGAAAAAATTAGGATCACCATAGCTCACACTACTATAGTATAGTATATGTGTGAGCTAAAATATAATATTTTGGTTTTGGCAGCGATACTTAAACCGCCAAACATCACTAGGAGATGACCAACAAAGTCAGTGTCAGCTGTCCGCTATATTGTCGTTGATCTTACAAACTGACGTATCTCAAAAAATGCAGTTTTGGGATAAGACCATAATACTACCTTATTTGTGTCGTTCTTTCATCTCACAAAGTGTCGTAACTCATAAAAATCCTTTAAATAGACAAAAATCATTAGATCCAAGAACATTTTTAGTGATATAAATCCAATATAAACTTTCCCTAAAACTTGAAATTGCTCTCTTGTAAAATTACAATAAATGAGTTACGTCAGTTTGTAAGATCAACGACGATATTTTACATGTTATTTATTTAGTTAGCGATGATAAAACCGATTTTATATATATTTATATATATATATATATATATATATATATATATAAATATATATAAATATAAATATATATAAAATCGGTTTTATCATCGCTATATATATATATATATATATATATATATATATATATATATATATATATATATATATATATAAATATATATAAATATAAATATATATAAAATCGGTTTTATCATCGCTAACTAAATAAATAACATGTAAAATATCGTCGTTGATCTTACAAACTGACGTAACTCATTTATTGTAATTTTACAAGAGAGCAATTTCAAGTTTTAGGGAAAGTTTATATTGGATTTATCTCACTAAAAATGTTCTTGGATCTAATGATTTTTGTCTATTTAAAGGATTTTTATGAGTTACGACACTTTGTGAGATGAAAGAACGACACAAATAAGGTAGTATTATGGTCTTATCCCAAAACTGCATTTTTTGAGATACGTCAGTTTGTAAGATCAACGACAATATAGCGGACAGCTGACACTGACTTTGTTGGTCATCTCCTAGTGATGTTTGGCGGTTTAAGTATCGCTGCCAAAACCAAAATATTATATTTTAGCTCACACATATACTATACTATAGTAGTGTGAGCTATGGTGATCCTAATTTTTTCGAGAAAAAAAAAGTTGCTCCGATTTCAAAATTTTTTATAAATCTTTGCGTTTCAGATGATTTTGAAACTTTTTTGTTGCGCCGTCTGTCTGTCTGTCTGTCTGTATGTCTGTCTGTCTGTCTGTCTGTATGTCTGTCTGTAACGACCAACGCGCATAACTCAAAAACCGCTTGGCCGATTTTAATGAAATTTGGTACCTAGGCTGGGTTTTGGGTCGAGATGGTCCCATTTAAAAATGAACAAAATCCACCGAACACAAACCAAATAAAAGGGTGGGGGTAGATTTCAAAAATTAGAGTTTATGTGAAAATATGGCGTGTGTGATATCAAACGAAAGGTAATTGAGTCTGGAGTGTAACAAAATACATTTTAATTTATTGTAAAAAAAGGGTGGGGGTATATTTCAAAAATTAGAGTTTAAATTAAAATATGGCGTGTGTGATATCAAACGAAAGGTAATTGAGTCCGGAGTTTAAGAAAATACATTTTAGTTTTTGTTTGTTTTAAGGGTGGGGGTAGATTTAAATAATTTGAGTTCTAAGTCAAAACATGGCTTGTGTGGTATCAAACAAAAGGTAAATTTAGTCTGGAGTTGAATAAAATATATTTCAGTTTTTAGTTATATTAGCTCACACGTACACTATAACTATAGTACCTAGTGTGAGCTTAGGGGCCCATATATTGGCAGAGTATTTTTATTTATTTTTAAGTTGTTTGCGGACAAGACATTATCTTTTCATTCATTATTATAACGAAAAAAGATGACCCATATCGCAAGGTATTGATTGCACTGGGAAAAATAAGTTAAACCTTTAACCAAAATCTAGACTTGTAGACCTAGCATTGTAGCGCTGGTACAGGTGAATGTGTTATTTTTTGTTTCTAAATCAGTAAGATGAAATAAAATGATAATAAAATGATTATTTCGACTACATCGAATTAATTTGGGATTATTAAATTCGTCTTGATTTTCTCTTCACTTGAATCTATTTTAAGTTAAACCATTGTTTAAAGACAGTGATTACTCTATCAAATTTTATTTAACTTCTATTACTGCAGTTGGTATTAATTTGTTTAACGTGTTTTAAATCAGTAAAATTTAAATATCTAAATTAATCCGTTTTCATTTTAACAGCCTAGCAGTAGAAAACTAGAATTTATTTATTAGTTAAACTACTTCAAAAAATAAAATTACAAAAAAAACATTTCGCGTAAAAAAAGCCAAGTACGCGAAAATGGTATTCCGTAAAAAGAATTGAGATAAAAGTAAAGCCAAGTTCTCCAATACAAAATGAAAGGTTCTTACTAGTTTGAAAATGTTTTTTTTTTTAACTTTGCCAAGCTTCTTTATAAATGAACAATTTGGCACTGTGCCTAAGAGTCATTTGCAGTCGTAATAGCCGAGTTTAGAAAAACTTCCAAACTAGGAAGAACCTTTTATTTTGAAATTTTTATTCGAGAACTTGGCTTTAGTTTTATCTCAATTTTTTTTACGGAGTACCTTTTCTAAAGGATTTGGATAATATTTAAGTTTTAAAGTAGTAAAATATGCGGAATGTTGTTCAAAACTTTTGCAATGCCTTATTAAAAATTTTGAGGTTTTTTAATTTTTTCCTATGCCTCAGCTCTCTAGCATTCCTGGAAAGTGGGTAATATTTCTATTACATACATTTATAGAGGAGAGAAGTAAATTAAAATGTTGGTGTTTTTAAATTTTTCCTATAGTTTTATCATAGTTCCTATCAGTCTTCCAAAGCTCAACTCTCTAGGGTTTCTGGAAGTGGGCAATGTTACTTCTATATATCTTGACACTTATAGGGGAGAGAAGTTTATTTAAATTTTTTTCTTTAGTTTTATCATATTTCCTATCAGTCTGCCAAAGCTCAGCTTTCTAGAGCTTCTGGACGTGGGCAATTTTACTTTTACATCACTTTACATGTATAGGGGAGGGGAGTAAATTAGAATTTTGGGGCATTTTTTCCAAGAGTTTGGTCATAAGTTCTATCAGTCTGCCAAATTTCGGCTTTGTAGTATGTCTGGAAGTACAGTAGAATTTTGATGATCTATGAAGATCTGCGACTGGGCAAAGGTTGAGTTTTGTAGTTCATTCTGAAGTAGAGTTTTAGATAGGTCAAATATGGGCTGAAATGTTTTAAGAAAAGACGGTACAGCAGTTTCGGGAACTTGGCGGGGCACTGCCGATGCCGTGCCCTCAGATTTACTTTTTAAAGTAAGAAAATTAATATCTACGTTAAGAGTACACTGTACATACTGTGCAAATCAGCTGCAACTTTTTGAGAGTTGAAGCTTTGGGTCATTTGGTTAAAGCCCCTGAGCTGCGGCGATGATAAAACCCATTTTATATATATTTATATTTATATATATTTATATATATATATATATATATATATATATATATATATATATATATATATATATATATATATATATATGTATAATTTAGTTGGTTTCTTGGGAATGTGGTCCATAAATTAAATAGCAACTTTTAGTTTAAATAAGTTTCGGTCAGAGACCTTCTTCAGAACTAAAAAGAAATTGAAAACAACGTTTTAGGCTATTTGTTCTGGATGTCATTATTTTTAAGAGAGAAAAAAATTAATTAATAATTAAAAATTAAAATAACAAAAAGTACTCACCAGTCACTCGTTTATAATCACTCATTACATTACATAGGTCAAAACAAACAAATTCAAAACAGGCATATCACAATTTACATCTGTGAGTATTAAAAAAATACACTAAACCGGTCAGTATCAAGTCTACAGACTTGATACTTAAACCCGGTCTAACAGTGTTAAGGTCTTAGTAAATACTGGTGAATACGTCTGAAAATTTAAAATCTTTAGCAGTCATTTCGAAGCTTCCACACGTCGCAATGCAGTTAAAATTGTCTTTCCTAATAGCCCATTAAGAAAAAGTCCCTTAAAAGTGCCTGACGGTCTTTTATCTCGGAAAACTGTCGAAACGGTAGAAAAGAAGAGCAGTAAGGGCTATCCATTAGCCTCCACACACGTACAAGCATTTAAGTAACAAAGCTCTTAACAATAAGAGATAGAAAATTAGTCACGTCCTGACTACACTTTCGCAGTGCATGTTTTACTTTTTCTAAATGGCAAAGTTGAAAACTGAAAGAGCAAGACATAGAGGAATAATGCGGAAACTTTAATTTTATAGGTTTGATTCTGGAAACGTTAAGCATAAGTAAAAATTAGTTTAAATATACTCTTTCAGTCTAACCCATAGCAGAAACTAGTATTGAATTATAATCGTTTCTTTACAAAGAGTTCCCTCAAAAGTTTTTTCATAAAATTTAAAACCTAGAAAACATAATTCATAAAAATCGAAATTAACATAAACAAAATTTGTAGAAAACAGAATTTATCAAAAAATAATTCATAGAAAATATAAAACGTAAAAACCGTAAAGTAAAGAAATGGTTCACGGTTCTACCTGTAGAGGTCACCGTCAGCTGCATCGGCTATGGCCTTAGATGAAGAAGGGAATGGGATACCCTTTCATCACTTAGCGCCAAATACGTTAGATAAATATGGAGCATACCCATGCAATCTCACACGCGATGCTTGAAGCCAGGACCCCTATTTAATTCTTAATGTTCCTTTTTCGGGTAGGTCGGGTTTTGGTGGTTTTGGCACATACTCCGTTACGTCACTACATTATTTGACAATTGCCATTGTTGTTTGTTTTTTTGTTTTATTTTTTTCTGAAAACTAGTTGATTGGGTGAAACTTTATCAAATTGTGGCAAAATTGTAGTTTTTTCTAAAACTAATTATGCAGATTTATTGTGGACACCATTAAGAGTGTTTCATGGCATCTATAAACCACTCTTATCTTTATTAACAAATTATAAAGAAAAATACAAGTAGTTACCTATGGAATGGCACTCCCTTACTTCTCCCAGACATTTTTCCACAAACCGCACATGTTTTACGTGACTTATTTTTCATTCTTCACAGAAAAAAAAACACAATTTTACACGAACAACGAAAAATACCGCATAATGTCAATATGGCGTCCAGCCACACAGCAGCTGTGAATGTGTCGATTATAGGATGTAAACAATAAAAATATTTACACGGGATTTTTAAATTATATCTTCCCTGTCCTCCTTTTGGGAGGTCAGAATCGGTGTTAACATAAAGTGAGGATAACCTAACCGTGGTCAATTGATCGCAAACGTATCCTAACCGGGGCGCGCCTGAACAGGTTAGGATTTCGACCTCTCAAAAAAAGAAAAAAAAAGTTATACATAATTTTTAAAAAAATTGGAAAAAGTTAAATTATTTCCAAAAATTATAGGAGTGGAGTGCTGTCTTTACGTATATTATTATACTCTAATCGGCTTATTTTTCAACGGCTACAGTTGACGCAGTTGGCAGCGCCCTTCATTGGTGGACTGAACCATTTCTATATATTACGGTTTCTACACAGCGGCGTAGCGTGGGGGGTTCTTCGCCCCACCCCGCACCGAGGGTACTGGCGCTCCATGGGTGCCCTAAGCCGAAGGGGTGGCTCGGTATTTCCTTTTGGTGTACAGGTTAGAGGAAATACCTGGAAATACTTGGAAAGTACTGAAAAATATACTAGGAAATACCGGGAAGTGTTTGGGAAATACTAGGAAATACCATTGAAATTTCAGGAAATACCATTGAAATTTCAGGGAATACTGGGGAATACGGTATTTCCTTTTGGTGTACAAACATCGGCGATCGAGCCACCCCTCGCCTTAAACTTTATTAAGTAGCAGGGCCGCGTAGGGCCCGAGCGAACCGGGCCCTTGCCCGGGGCGGCAAATTGAGGGGGCGGCAAAGGCAATCGAGGGGGCAGGAAATCGGCTGTCTAATTTATAAAAAGAGAGTAGACCTTTGTTTTTTCTTTTTAGTTGCAAATTTTTTTAAGAGAGCCCTTTTCTGCCTTTGACCCCCCCCCGCCCCCAAAGTCACGTTACGCCGCTGTCTCTACATTTTATATTTTGATCAATTACTTTTTAAAAACTTCAGTATTCTACGTTTTATTTTTCGCTCGCTCGCTATTTTCTTTGTTTTATCATTTCTACTAATTTTTCTTTTACAAATTTTGTTTCTATATTTTGCTTTTTTATAAATTATGGGCGTCCGCAAGATCTACGTTTGGGAACCCTGTATTTGACTGTCACTAGCTTGTGATCAATATATCTTATTTGTAGTTGTATTATTACAATTGGGATGTGCCCGGCTTATTTGCTTTTCTGCCCCAGGATATGTATCGTATTGACCGCAAATAGCCTTGTTCGGACAAGGATTCGAGAACTCGAGACGATCTACAAATACTTTATACAGATTGGTTTTAAGAACGGGACCCGTTTTTCACTTAACCCTACATTTGTTTGTATAACGAAATAATGGATTATGGGAAAAGTTACATTTTGCCGTTTTCGTCTCACGTTTAGTATTTGCCATTTGTTATTTTTTAAGTTTTTTTTATTATTGCCCTTAACTCATATGGAAACAAGCAGTGGCGTATTTAGAAAAAAGTTTCTGGGGGCCCAAGACTCCATGCAAGCGCGGATCAGGGTCAAAATCTAGGGGGGGGGGGGTAATAGTCGACGAAAAAATTATTTGTAATATAATTTTTTTTCTCGGGGGGGGGGGGTAATTTTCCTTTTTTCCCTTTAATTATGAGTAAAAAGTGCATATTTTATTTTCTAGGGGGGTATTTACCCCGTTACCCCCCTCAAATTCGCGCTTGACTCCATGAGGCCGTATTTTATGGTATTTTATGTTTGTGTTCATGAAATATGTGGAAAATATATACGCCACTCGAAACAAGGTATGGTGGTTATTATGGGTAAACATTAATTTAAATCTAAGCAACTCATGGATATCAAAAAAAAATATATTAAAAATATCGGTGATAAATTTAACGTTTCACTCATACAGTGTTTATCAGTCAAAGATCTTTAAAAATTACAGCGGATATTTCACGTTGTCATGAAATTTAACACATCAGAAAATTGAAAGTCATTGAAATTAAATACATCTCGTATTATTCCCTAAAATTTCAGACGTTCACTAATTTAAGAAAAAGAATGAGAGAGAGAGAGCGAGAGAAAGAGAGAGCGAGAGAAGGAGATAGAGAGAGGAAAAAAAATTTGATTTTTAGTCGCTAAAATCATGGAATAAATATATTTCTTCGATGCTAAAACCGAACTAAAATGATGCGTAAAATCAATAACCGTAAATATTAATTTTTAGCTAACGACGGAATACAAAGAAAAAGTGTACGGATTTCAGCAATAGAGACTTATTGCCATAAGGCCAGACAATAATAGTGCCGGGCACTATTCTGACATTTTTCCTTTGAAACCTGACAGATGATCTTTCAAAATTGACATACGAAAGTCCATTTTATAAATCCAGTCGTTTATTTTCCATAAATAGTGGCGTCACTATTAATTCCGGCTCTTAAAATATACAAAGGCCTAATTTTGAAAGAAGACAGCTGTTCGTATAATGCGAAACTGTCAATATAGTGCCCGGCACAATTAGTGCCTGGCACTATTGCAATAAGTCCCTAATGAAGGGAAATGTATTGATTCAATGGACATGATCATTAATATAATTAACACTAAAGATTTCATAATACACTGTGTTTCACGAACATCGAAACAGAGCCCTTTATAGGTATTTAGAGTGCGAATTTGTAGAAACGCTTGGACACGTCGATTTTGTTTGCGAGGGAGATTTTTGTAGTCCGAACCTCCTTCGAGAGGTATACTTTACCTCTATATTTTGAATAGGGAAAGTGGGTCAAGTGATACCTTGTCTTGAAGGCCTTTTGAATGTCCTCACAACCGTGTAAAAATTTCAAAAATATATCCATTAGTTTTTAAGATAAATGCCTCCACCGAACCAAACTTTCAAAAAATTTAACGTGGACTGATAAAATAAAAATTTAATTAGAATTTTATATTTTTCGGATTTAATTTTTATTTTATTAAAATTTGAAAGCAAATATCTCAAAAACTAATCGATGGACTTTCGAAATTTTTACACGGTTGTAAAGATATTCATGAGAGCTTCAAAACAAGGTATCACTAGACCCACTTTCCCTATTCAAAATATAGGGGTAAACTATACCCCTCGAAGATGGTGCGCGCTACAAAAATTTCAAGATAGGCAAAAGGTGTCCCCCTCGCAAACAAAATCGACGTGTCCGAGCGTTTCTCCAAATTCACACAAAAAATACCAAAAAACACGTCTGTTACCTTTTAGTTGGAACACCCTGTATGAAGTTTTATGAAGCCTAAAAAAATATATGAACATTTTCATAAAATATGAAGGTACTGAGAGCCCTGGCGTTGACTTATTTTTTTAAGATAACTCCGCGTAACAATTTTCATAAGATTTTTACGAAAAATAGACACTATCACGAGCTGATTAGATATTGGTCAACAATCCATTAATGCTAATAACCACTAGGTCTGTGCTCACAATTTTTTGACAAAAAATTTAAAAAATTATAACTTTTTGAAGGAGTTTCGCAGCAATATGTGGTTATATAGTAGAAGGCATTTTTCTCAATAGTTTGTGTTATAACCAAAATTTTTGTGGGAGCTTTCGTTTTTTGAGATATTCACAAAAAACGGTTTTGGAGGCTGATATAGCGTGGAGTTCTCGAAAAGACCCAAGGGAGTGTGCCACTGGGCCAGGAATAAAATTTTAAAAATGTCTAGTAAGTTTTTGGGACATCCTGTAATTATATTTATTTGTTATTTTATTTTAAAACGACCTGAAAAATTGCCCGAAAATTTTCCAAATTATAAGCGTATCGATGAAAATTTAGTGTGCCAAATGACAGTTTAATAGTAAACTTAGAGCTTAAACGTTTAGGAAAATGGGAAAATTGTATATTTTCCTTTGAATCTTATTGTCTGAGACAAATATTGACTAATCGATACGCGGATAAAAGTACACGCATTCCAGTTGTATTAGTCACAAGTGCTGGAAAATTTACTCTTGTGGGTCAAGTGCTACCTTTGTATGAATTCTTAAACGAGTGAGAAGGAGTACTCCCTCAAAATCGGGTGAAAGTCACACTGCGCAAGCGATTTCACTTGATTTCCGCATCTCTGTTGGTCTTCGCTCGAATTTCGAGGAAATTTCAAGAATAACGACACTTGTTGGAAAGATTTTTTAATTAAATATCTCAAAAACTATACTTCTTGTGAAAAAATATAAATTATGCTTTATTGTAGAAAATATAATTTCCTTTTTAAACCTGCAATATAATGTGGAGTTTATGTCACAGGAAAGTCTCCAGAAGCATACTTATAAAAAAAAATTTTTAAAAATAACCAAAATAATCAATTTTTGTTACGTATTTTATGTATTTTTAAAGAAAAATAACCTTCTTAGGAAAATAAATTACTTTTTAACTTATTCTATCCTATAGACCTTCGTTTATAAGAAAATTTTACAAAAATTTTTTTCGTAATTTTCAGAGTGACCCTAATATACGGAAGTCCCTGGAGAGTTAGCCATATTTTCTATCACATTTTGTGGTAGACCGTTTAAAAGCAAATTTCATTATCCAACGAAAACTTAGAAAGATATTTTGTTGTAAGAAGCTTAGTTTTTGAGAAAATTGTATAAAACGTTTAAAAAAATTGATTAGTTTAGTGATTTTAAATAATTACTTTAAATTACGGACACCACTGGAGCGGCAACTGTGAAATAACTTTCACTTTGTTATACACTGTTTGAAAGAATGAAGTATAAAACACATTTTTACCTTCCTAGCCCATGTAGCAATGGCTCGAGAAGGTATTATTTTCGACGAAAAATTTTTTTTTGAGATAACATCAAAAATGTGTTTGGATGTACATGGTAAGTGTCAAAAGTCACAACGACTAAAATATGATAGATCGAGAAATCAGAAACTTTTCTGCTTTAACACTAAATCAACTGAAGTAAGGTAAATTATAAACCGTAGATAAACGTATTGGTTAACTGTATAAAATAGCTATAACAACAAAGAAAAGTCTCATTAATTAACGAAAATCGTTATGTTTAATAACGATGAAGGAATGAAGGAAGTTGCTACTGCGCAGGCTCATTAATAACCATAACAATAACGAAAGTTCAAATAAGCATTTTAAAAGTGTTTAGAATGATACGTAGGTCCCTAATTTGCTACGCAAAATGATTAAAATAGTATATTTTATCATGACTACATTTAAAATCAAGTTTTCTAATTTCCGATTTGAATTTGCCACTAAAACGCTCATTTCTAGCATGGCGTTACAATGACGTCACAGCGCAGTAAACGCGCGGACCGATACACGGCATTCAAGTGTTTATTTGTTTTTGGTCTGTGTTTTTACTGTTTTTATGTAAACAAATGTCCTATAAGTTGTGTGTAGTGCCTCAGTGTTCGAATACTGTCGAAAACACCTGAAAAACTATTTATTCATGTGCCTACAGCAGTAAAAGAACGGAAAAAGTGGCTAGAACTTGCTCGAAAAGACCCAAGGGCCTTATCTAATACATCCATACATTTGTGAAGATTACTTTGATGTGAGTATAACTAAATTGTTTCTATTAATTTTTCTCACGTTGTCTATAATATATATATATATATATATATATATATATATATATATATATATATATATATATATATATATATATATAGATAACTATTTCGTAAATGACGATGAAATTTTTGAGGTTATTTTTATTACAATGGGTGAACAACTATAATGGGCAGAAAGGTGTACAAATTTTTAGGCGGTGCTAGGCACTTATTAGGCAGGACTAGGGAGTACCTCTAAATGCAGGATTAGGCAGTGCACATGCAGGCTAAATGTAGGACTGAGCAGTGCATATGCAAGACTAGGTAGTACCTACGCAGGACTAAGCAGTGTAACCTATGCAGTACTTCAAGTATTGCTGGTCGTTGTATACTTTTTGCCTCCCTGTCCTGCAATTCTAAATTGTTTCTTAATGCTTAAAATAATAATGATTGGGTATTTAATTGAATCTATTGTAAGTGGCATATTAAACAAAAAAGCAAAACATATAACCTATATAACCTAACCTCAAAATCTAAATGAGTAAAAGTAGGTGAAGAATATCATAAAAGAACTTTCAGTTATATCCAAAACAACTCATCAAATACCTACATCAACATTTTAACGTTACTAAATTCCGCAGAACAAAAATCACTGTTGTTGGCACAGAAGCCTGCCACCATAAAGGAATGCAGCATTGGCAAGTTGGAGCTATCGGCTTTGGAGAATCCGTTTTCCATTGAAAATATTTTTTATAAGCAAAACACAAAATAAAATCTAATTTAGGACGATAATTCGCTCTTTAAACCAAAGCAAACATTACTATCCATAAGAAAATAACACAGAAAATAGTTTAATTTTGTGACGTCACTCGCAGCTGATTGGTAGACCGCCTCTTTTGAATCACGTGGCTAATTTCTTTAATTCAATAAATTTATTTAATTAAAATAACTATGAATTTGAGAAAAAATTAAACAAAAAAGTTTGTTTTTAGCATTACCAAGACCTAAAGAGATATCAAAAAATAAATATATATTTATTTTTTAATACTGTCAAACACCCTATTATAAAAGGACCATAAAAAAATATCAAATTTATGTAATATCTCTACTAAAAGTGATAAATGAAATTCAGTTCGAAAAAAAGACTATAAAAAGCAATTCATAAACCACAATGAAATTTTCATAACTATTAAAAGTTACAGATTCCCTCCCAGAATGCAGACTTATCCAAAGGCCCCTGTACTTTTTGTCATAGCTGATCCCAAGCTCAATTTTGCCTTTTCCATTTAATAGCCCATGATTTTTAATGGGAAATTTTCCTGGAAATGTACGTGACCGCAACGCGTGACGATTGGTGTAATCAGTGGCGGTTCTGGGGGGGGGGCGGTTGGGGGGTTGCTTGCCCCTCTTCTTCCAGACAAGACGTATTTTTTAGTTCCGCAAGGGCACTTTAAATTAAATTAAAACAAACTTTACTTGATTTTTAAAAAAACTTCGCGCCTTATAATCTCCTTTCAGTGCATAATTTTACAGCGCAGACCTATCCAAAGCCGCTTGGTGTTTTCTGCTACTTTGGCCCCTCCCCCGTGACATCCTGGCTCCGGCACTAGGTGTGATTAATTTGGGGCATATTGTCGGTCACTCTCGGAAATTAACCTCAGTTTTGCAAGGTCCCTCTATGAAATTAAAGCTCTTTTTATACAGAGCATTCCAAGAATAATTTTACTCCGCCCTTTATGTAAGTCCATCGGAGAGAAATACTCTCGAGAGTGATGATGATGATTCATATGTAAGTGGGCCTTGCAGCACTTCCACTGCGACCACTAGTGGGTCTATTGTGGATCACTTTTCACCACTGTATGCCTAATCCTCCAAAAAGGTTAGCTATCAGTTTGGGTGAGACACTGTTGAGATCTTCTGAATAAATCTGAGGTTTACCGAAAGTGTTTTGACGTAAACGTGCAATAGCCGGATATTCGCACAGAACATGTCTAACTGTTTCGGCATTCTCCATACCAAATCTTCATTCGGTCTCTTCTGGTATTCCCATTCTGTCCGTGGGTACTCTTAGTTCACAGTGACCCATAAAAAGTCCAGTCACTATTTACATATATGGTCACTATACGGATCTCCTGTCTGGTAAGTCCAATGATATTCCTGGCTCTCTTTTGACAAGGTCCTTTAATGAACTCTTTAGAGTGAGCCAGTTCTGGTATATTCATCCAGTATTGTTGGAAGCTGTTCTCCATCATCTCGCTGCCTGGTCTGTGGCCTCATTTCCCTCGTGCTCAGAATGCGCATTCAGCGAGGCTCTGCAGTTCCTCGCGGTTCTCTGCTTGACTGTCGGAGACGATTTTTAATGTCCTGTTGGTTTATTCGTGATCAGTAATCCACCGGGTACACAGTTCAATCGTTACGAGTTCGGCCTGAAATATAGTAGCCAATTGGCCGAGACTATGTTGAATCTCGAATTTTGCTTGGATACTAACAACTCCAGATCCAACGCCTGATGGCATTTTGGATCGGTTCGGATCGGTCCTGTTCTTTAACGAGTCCTCCCTCTCCGGAAGGATATTGTTGTATAGCTTTCTGGCTCTTATTCTATAAGTTGTTCTTCGTGCCTCCGCCTTTAAGAAAATGTGAAGCGAAGGCAAGTTTCGTAAGCATTCAAGCGCAGTCGATGGGCAAGACCTCATTGCGTCACATATGGCAAGAAGTCTAGCATTCTTTTACAAGTTAACAATATAATGACTGTTTTGCTGGTATTAACAGACATCTGTTCCCTATCACACCAGTCTTTTACCGTGTTTAGTACTTGTTGTATCTTTCCAGAAAATTCTTCTTCTGGGATGTCTCTAATGATTTCTCCTACGTCATCCGCGTAGCCCAATACCTCTACAACCAGCGATTCTAAGATGGCAAGAAGATCATCGACCAGTAGAGACCACAGGAGGGGAGACAAAACTCCTCCTTGCGGACAGCCTCTAGCAGCTCTAAAACTTACCATCACATTGTTAAGAGTGGTTTCAATCACTCGATTTTCAAGTATGCACCTGATGAACACTGTGATGGTGGATTCAATTCCTGGGGCGAAATGCTCCTTCTATATCAATGAATATGATATGTACATCTATTGTCTTTTCCAACCCTTTCAACAGAAAAGAGGTGGGGCCTATGGGTCGGAGAGATTTTTTAGTATTATCTACCCGACCCGCCTTAAGTATGTAAACTACCTTAACTTGGGTCCAGCTAGTTGGAATATAATTCCATGCTAGGCTGTCCCTGTACAGTTTCTACTAGCAAGCACTTCCAGGCCTTTTGAGAGTAGTTCTTAACAGTCTTTTCCTTTGGTGGACACACACCTTAATTTGCACACAGCAGTGCATCTTGTAATTATCATGTTTACGCTGGAAATAGTATTTTACTGTGACGCATATGCATTCTAGATTCAAAAATAGACGTCAACATTAAATGTAGAAAACGCTAAAAATTTTATTGAATGAAAATTTAATTCAGTAATTCACAAAACAATGTATCGGTAAGTGAAATCGTAAAAACACAATGATAGTCAAATGCCAAATTATGCATTATATAAGTTATGTTATATACAACAACAAATACAACCATAGATAAGTCATTTGGAAAAGAGAATTTCATTCATCTGTCAAAATGAACATGTAACCAATAAAATGACAAGTTTTAATTGTTCATTTTGACCAACCAGAGCATTTCTTATGAAAGAAAATATTTTTTGCGCTTTTTTAATTTTTAATTTCAACACCATTCCAAGGTCTATTGGACACCTATCAAGTGTTGACAATTAACTGTTTCGTCTTTAAGGGACTCTTCAGAACACTGCATAGTCAATGTGAGACTTTTTAAAAGCTGCCACCTGAACAATTATGCTTTGAATGATTTTAAAATTTGATCCATGAAATTTATGTACTTTTTAAGATGACATTTCAACAATTTGCAGTTTTTAGTCTGAAAGTCTCCTATATGCTGAAATAAGAAAATTTCTCTTGATCAATATTTTTATTTCTTGATCCATTTTGATAAAGCAAAAAAATGCCTTTTTCTGCAATTTCGAAATTCAAGATAGCGACACCGGCTGAAATTTTGTGTATGCATCTACAGGTGTACGAGTAAAGAAATCCCAAATTATTCATAAATATTATGTAAACCAGATCTATAAAAAATTAAACAAGATATTCACTATTAAAATCGGTAAAGTAATTTTTGATATGACGTTATTGCTCTTTTCAGTCGTAATCCGTCAATAAACTTTGTTTTGATCATCACTTTGGTATTTTTGAACCGATTTTGATAAAACAAAATGTGTTTTTGCTTTTAAAAACAGCTTTTAAGATTTGGGTAAAATTTTCTGCCTTTTTAAAATTCATGGTGGCGACCACGACTAAAAGTTTAGATTTGTGAACCTGTACGTTTTATTAAGTCAGGTGCTCTTTTCAATCTGCGAAAACTTATTTGTTATATTTTTTGCTGCAACTCTATGGTCGCGCATACATCATCCACGTGGCAAAATTTGCTACTGACTGTTACTTATTTTCGCACTTTCTATGACGCCGGAATAACCACAAAATATGTCAAATTGGCCCGAAAATAGCATCACTCAATCCTTTCCACCTGGAAATAAAGTTTTGCCAGGGCCGACTAACGACATTTATACGACGGCTATCTTATATTTTGCATATAGGAACATAGAGGGCGAAACTGATCAAATGTCGTTACTAAAGCTTAACCTCAATATTTACCTAACCTAAATTCAAAACGTCATGTCAGTGCTATATAGTTTTATAGCTACAGTGAATTTTTTAAGTTAATAAATCACACGAAAAATAGAATTAAACTGAGAACATTTTTAGGCTATAATTTTTTACAACTTTCGAAGGAAATTATCTCAACAAGAATGCCTTAAAGAGTTGATTTCTGTTTTCGCTAATGAAGCACCACATCAGTCGACAGTTTCTCGTTGGTATGGAAAATTCAAGCGTGGACAAATTAGCCTTTACGGACGATCCAAGGCCAGGTGCACCAAAAACGGCTGTAACCCAGGAAAACATTTGAAAAAAAAAAGTTGTATGTGAGTAGACCCCTTTGCGGGGGTCTATACAAAAAAAATTTGACCAAAAATATTGGTGATTTTGAGAATGATGTAAAAATTAAATCCGCTGTCAAATTTATTCCATTTGGCTGTTACACTGACTGTATAAAGACCTCGTTCATGGCAGTGTTTAAAGTACCCCTAAAAAAACGGAGCAGCTAGGAACAGCAATTTTTTTCTTTTTTAAGTAAAATAGACCCTCCTCTCTAATATTCTGGTAGAGATTTTACTAAGCCTTGCTAAGCTTGTTTTTGCAGGCTTTACAAAGAAAAATAGAGACGAAAATAAACTTGCTATATTACAAAAATTTTAAACCATAAAAAGGATTTTGGAATTAGAAAATAACTAGTAGTTTTCAAAAGTGCAGTTACTGGTTATTATTATACCCATATACTCAAAAAGTGCTGTTTGCATAGTCATTTGTTTAAATTTAGAAATACTGTAAAAAAACGTACAGTACAATCCTGATTATCCAAATCGCGATTTTCCAAAATCCGGTTTATCCGAAACAAACTATTTAAAAACAAAAATCCCGATTAACCGAAAAACTTCGCATTATACGAAACGCGTCTGGGATTCACCTATACTGCTAGGTGGTTCCCCTCGGGGTTTTACGGCAATACGACGGTGTAAAATGCGAATTGTTTTAGTTAGCCTACAGAGTCTTACAAATGTTTTTAAGTCAATCTACTGATATAGGCATCCTAAACTCCTATTTTCGAAAAAAAAATCGGATTAACCGAAAATTCGATTATCCGAAATCACTTTGGTCCACATTTTTCGGATAATCGGGACTGTACTGTACATTAACTTTTTTCCCAAAATATTTTTCAACTTTGGGGCTCTCTTACAGAGAAATGCATTATGACTTTTTTTTTCAATTGCATTTTTTTTATTAACTGGACTATCTACAAGACATTTGGGTGGGTTCGGTTATCATAATTTAAAAACCATATACAGGGATAATGTCGTGCTAGCTTCCCCATATAACCTAAGGACACTCATCGTAAAGGCAAGCTTGCTTGACGATGGGTGACCTTAATATAACCCATTGTGCGACCCCACCTGAAAACTGGGGCTAGCTACGCCGATGCTTCTCGTCCTGAGCAGAAGCCGTATTCTTGACGGTCCGTGAGTCGAGTGCAGGGTGAGTGCAGCTATCCTCTCTCACAATCACCTGGGTTAAAGTAAGTAAGAAGCTACTCGCTCACGGACAGGAGATTCAAGAATACAGCACCTGATGTTCGGTTGCCCAAACTCTGGAGAGGACCCTGATGGCTTCAATATTTTTCAGAGCGGGCGTATTTAAAATTGAAAAATTAATTTTGTTTTTGTTATAAATATAAAGTACGTACGTATTTTTAGTTTCCAAAAAACAGGAAATCGAGTAAATAGAGAAACAGAAAGACTAGATTACAAGGCGCGGATTTACGGGAGGGGAAAAAGGAAAAATTCCCCCCCGCCTCAAATCTCAAACTATATTTAGTTTTGACACACACAATACACCTCCTGGTCACTATGCAAAATAGCTTTATGCAATATTTATTTTGATATTTACCCCCCCCCCTCCCCCAAATAAAGTTTCTAGATCCGCCCCTCTTAATATCTGCATATACAGCTGGAATAAAACAGTAGATAACTTTCAAAGACTTTATTTCTCAAAGTATTCTTCACGAAAATTAATGCACTTTTGCATGCGCTTAAACCAGTTGTCCAAGCTGTAATTCCATTCGTTTGTTGGTACTGTGAAAATTGCATGCTTGAAGGCGTCGACTGCTTCTTCTGGCGTCTGAGATCTTTGAACACGCAGCCCATTCTTGATTTTCGAAAAAGTATTGAAATCGTTGGGACTTAGGTCGAGACTGTATGGAGGATGGTTCAAAAACTCGACGTTTTGTTGGGTCAAAAATGCAATGGTTTTTTGTGCTTTGTGCAAACTTACATTGTGTTGGTGGAGGATGATTCGACGCTCGTGGTTCGTTTTTCGAAGTTCAGCGATGACTTTCGGCAAACGAATGGTGATGTACAGTCTTTTGATCTTCCAGAGGAATTGTTGTTACATGAACTGCTTTTGAGACCATCTTTTTGGATACACTTCGGAAACGGTTGACTTTTGTTGGCTTTTCTTTATCTTGGAACACCCAAGCAGATGACGTTTATTTTCGGGTTCATATTATGAGTAAATTCACGATTCATCACCATTAAAAATTCTCTAACGTTTTTCGAGTTTCCTGCCGTAAAACGGTCTAGAGTTTTCTGACACCAATTGACCCTAGCATCTTTCTGTTCTTTGGTTAACAGATGTGGTATCCAGCCGGAAACTTATTTTCTTACCCCTAACTCTTTATGCAATTTTTTTTAAATTGAGGTCTTTGAAATCCCCAATGAAGCCTCAATCTTGCGATATGTCACACGTCGATATTCCGTGATGAGCATGCGCACATACATCAATGTTTTCCTGGGAGACCGTTTTTGGTGCACCTGGCTTTGGTTCGTCGCTAAGGCTAATCCGTCCACGCTTGAATTCTCCATAACAACGAGAAACTGTCGACTGATGCTCCATTACAGAAAACAGAAATTAACTCGGCAAGGCATTTTTGTTGAGAAAAGAGAAAGTCCTTTAAAAATTGTCAAAATGATAGCCCAAAAATGTTCTTGATTTAATTCCATTTTTCGACTGATTTGTTTTTAGGTTAGGTAAAGATTACAAATAAAAACAAATCAATTTTATTTTAATAAATAAAAGATTAGTCTATAATTTTCTTTGAATAGAGGTTTGACAAAATCAAAACCTGTCCTGGATGGACAGGTGGTGTTACAAGCGTGTTACCAGGGAACACCAAATGGTGATCCATGGTGCATACGGCATGATGGAAGACAATTAAAAAAATATACGAATTAAAAAATTAGACATATTAATAATAGTGACGCGAGCCAAAGCCGAGTGTGGTAATTGATCTGAGTGTGTAATGATGATGTTAAAAAAATTTATAATTATTTTTGAAAAATGTTTGGAATTTTAAAAAGTTTTAATACTTAAGAATTTTGAAAATTTTCATACCCATAAATTTTTTTTTTTTTTAAATTTCGCTAATTTTTAAATCTTTTGAAATTTTGGAGATTTTGGAAAATAATAAGAATTTATGATTTTTTCGGATTTTCTCAAATCTTTGAAAATTTTCATATCCATAAATAAAATTTGTGGAAATTGTTTATTAATTATTGCCCTTATTTTTCTTCAATTGATTGAATTTAATTATATGGAATTTTTACAAAATTTCAAAATGTTGTGAAAAAATTAATTTTGTTCAAAAAATTTGACTAATTTTTAAATCTTTTGAAATTTTGGATATTTTGCTTTTCAGATTTTTAAAAATTTTGAAAAGTTTCATATCCATAAATAAATTTTGTTCATATTTTTTATTTGCGCCCTCTTGTGATTTACGATCTGAGCTTCATTATTATCCTAGGAGTGTAAATCAGTCAGAACCGTTTTTTTTTCGTGCTGCGACACTCATAGTATTATAATTATTTGGTCGCAGGTAAAGAAAATTACCCATCAATTAACCAACAAGATCGATGAAATAATAACATTACCTGACTCAAATTAAAATGCTATCAAAAACATAACTATAAAAACTGTTACAACAAAACTGAAAATAAACCCGAACAGAAATAAAGCAAACTCCAATAACCGTTGATAAAATTTTTGATAAAGGAAAAGTTGCCCTTTGTTTTATTAAATTACACCCAACAAGTTTCGACATTCAAAAAGAAAAATTTTATTGAAACGTTGTGAATCAAAATATTATCCGATCTAAAATTTATAACACAAAACTAATACTGTATTTCTGTTATCACCTCATTCTTGTGTATTTTATTTTGATCGGAGAGGTACAAAATTGGTTTGATGACCATTTGACCTTTATAACGACACGGAAAAATGTCCAGGACACTTTTGCCGCAGCGAAAAATTTAATAACAAAAAAAATTGCTTTTTAGAATTTTCAGGGCAATAATTTTAACGTACCTATCTAAAAGTGAACAGAATATGAAAATGGCTGTTACAAAAATCGAATTATTTTACAAAGTAACTTGAAGAGCCACACAGGTATACAACCATGTTTGGAAAAATTTATACAAATGCAAAGTATAGAAACAAGAATTGTAACATAATATTTAGTAGAAATCATAAAGCAAAGAAACCGAATCGAGCGAAAAAGAAATCTTTGAAAACGGGATTGATAAAAGAGTAATTTATTAAAATGTATAATGTAGAAAAAAGAAATGGTTCAGTGATCTATCGATAGAGGGCGCTGTCAGCTACATCAGCTGTGATTCCGGTTTTGCCGCCAGCTGAGCCAAACCGGACTGCCTAATTTATAGAAATGCAAAGTATAGAAACAACATTTGTAACAAAATATTTACTAGAAATGATAAGGGAAGGAAACCGAATTGAACAAAAAAAAATCCTCAAAAACGGAATTCATGAAAGGGTAATTTATCGAAATGTATAATGTAGAAACCGTAAAGTGTAGAAATGGTTCAGTGATCCATCAATAGAGGGCGCTGTCAGCTACGTCAGCTGTGGCCATAGAAAAAGAAGGTAATAAGAGTGTAATTTCCCACAATTATATTCCAGTTTTGCCGCCGGCCGATTTTGTAGATCGATTTAACCTTAAGGATAGGGACGGGAAAGCTAGTTTAAGTGAAAAGTCAGAATATGGTGGGAATAGTTAGGTTAGGTAAGGTTTTAAGTTAAAACCCAGATAAAAAAGTATTCCATTTCTTAATTTATCCAAGACCCCAGATGACGCACCTGACAGCTCCCACTGTCGAATTTTTACATATTACATTTCTATATATATTTTTTTATAACTTGAGTTTCATACGATTTTCGTTTTTATCCAACTGCAGCACGGCGAAGGGAAGGGTAATGTTTTTCGATTGTTGTATGTAAGTAAATATGTATGTTTGTGTCACGCTAGAGACTAAACGGCTGAACGGATTTTGACAAAATAGGTGTTGATGAATTGCTACAGATCCTGAAGGTGCTATAGGCTATATTTTTTTAAACAGGAATCAACATGGCGTTCTTTAGACGCCATTTTGTCACATGATGTAGGCTTTAAGGCATACAAACTATCTAAATTTCAGGCGATTTTATTGAAATTCCTTTGATTACCAATTCCAAATGTTCTCTAATTTTCTGTAGTTACTTTGTAGTCCTCCCTGCTCCCATTCATCTCCCCTCCTGTCATTCCCCCCACCCTATTCAAAAACCATATTCGCATAATTTTATCAAATATAGAACGATTTCAAAAATTCTTTTTGCATACGCTTTCAGATTTTTTTCCAACACCATTTTACTAGTTCCCCCCCCCATCTCCCCCTCTCTCCTTGCCACCATCCTTATTAGTAATATTTATAGCTATAACTTTCACAAATACAAAACGATTTCAAAAGTTCTTTCTGCACACGCTTGAAGACTTTTTTCCAACATCATTTTACTAGTTTCCCCCTGCCTCTCTTCTCCCCTTCCTCCTTATTAGTAATAGTTGTAGCTATACCTTTCACAAATTGAGAGCGATTTCAAAAATTCTTTTGGCACACGTACTTTTTGGGTAAAGCTAAATGAATTGTAAATTCATAGTGCTTTTTATAAGGCTCAATAAGAATTAAACCTAAAAGTTGGAAAAAAAAAAAATTAAATAAAAAAAAACACCTAACTGCTAAATTTACTTGTAACTGCTAGTCGCAGTTGGGTACAAAATTACCCAATAAGCTGATTCATGAAAATACAAAACTGTATAACTTCGTAATTGCGCTTTGACCATCAAAACTAAAAGTTGAGGCATGTCGTACATTATAGGTAAACCTATCAATTTTGTACTCAACTGCGACTAGTACTTAAATTTAGCAGTTGGGTGTTTTTTTTTATTTAATTTTTTTATTATTATTAATTCCTATCTTTACAAAGTATAAAAAATATAATTAATTTTACACTTTTTATTTCATTAAAGTTGCAATATTTTTGTAAAACGCTTCGTTTGCTAGGTTTATTTAAAATCATTTTAAAATGTAATACTAGTGATTGACGTTGCAAAGCTCGGGTGAGGGGCAATTTCATTGCGCGAGATTGAAAATTTCAGCCATAATCGGATTTCGGTCTATACCGGATATTTTTACAATTTTTATAGGCTAAGAGTAAACGCTGGTAAAGTAATATGTTCATTACTGCAAGGGGTGTTGCCATCGGGACAAGAGATTCTCGCCTCTCGTCTTGTCTCGCCCTTTTTCGACAAGACGAAAGAGATATTTTCTTTCGAATGAAAGCTCGAGACAAGCCAAGAGAAATACCCTCTCTCGTCGAGAGATTGTCGTTTCTCTCGAGCAAAAAAGGTTGGTTTTATAAATTTTTATGATTTACCATCTGTTCGTATTGACCTATTAAAGAGTTAAGCTGTTATTTATGTACTGTTTTTTTTTTAATAAAAGATATCCAATTTTGTCATTTATTCCTTCATTGACAACATGTAGTGTGGCATTCGTTTACTTGAAATCAGAGGGAGAAAATCCAAAAGTGTAATTAAATTGTACTGTTACTGTTGATGCTTATGAACTGAAATTATTCATAAGCGGAAATTCTAGTTTTCTTTTCTCGCTTTTGGCGTGAATTTTTGTTATTTAGAAATCTGTTGATTTAAAAAAAATGTTTTTGGACTATTCTTTAAAGAACTAAAATTCTGAAAATCAAATAATTTTCTTGCGCAAATCAGTTTGTTTTTTGTTTTGAAAAATATTGAAAATTCAGATGAAAAATATGTTAGATAAAAAAAGTTTTAAGGTATCTGTATTGTGTATTTATTTTTTAAAAAACATAAATTTCTTGCAAAAACATGTTTTTTCCTGAAAAAATGCGAAAAATTAGGATTAAAAGAAAGTTATTTTAAAAAAGTTTTGTTTAATTTTGAGAAAAACTCATTGCCGCAAGGAAAATCTTTGATTTCCAGAATCTGAAAATTCCATAGAGATCTTAAAGACCCAAATTTTAAATAATAGATTTATTGCTTTATTTGTAAGGATATTTATTACTGGCAAAAGACAGAATAACCTTTTATCAACAAACACTTTTTTTTATTTTAGCTATAGTTTTAAATAAATAAAGCGATGCAAAACTTTCACAGCTTTTATTTCATCGGCATCAACCATGTATTGTATTTACTTCGAGAAGGCCTTCTCTCGTCTCGTCTCGTCTCGCGGCAACACTAAATGCAAGTTATAATCTTTTCTCGAACCAATTAGTTCTAGCAAACATGTAGGAACTTCACAGGTTGTCCCATAACTTACCGACCATAGCGAAATAAATACAAGAAGGCAAAATATACGATTTATTTAATGAACGTGGTGGCAAGTATTAGTCGTTAAATAGAAACAGGGTATTGAAAGTAAAATTTAATTTTGAAAAAATTACAATAATTTTAAAAGGAATAAAGATATTAAATACAACATTCGGATACTAATGTTTTCGAAGGTGCGAAATTCAATACCGGTGTTAGTTTAAGCCTAATTTCTAGAGATCTATTTCTACATAGCTACTTAAACATAAATTATTTTTTGTAATAAAAACCTAGTTTGAACTTTGTTTTTACTTTTATTTAGTATTTAGCGGTAAACCCTTGGTCTATAAAATAAAGTTCGCGATTTTTAATCCTCTGCCAGGTTTAATTTTGATTTTCAATTAACAGATAATTTGTTTTACAGGTAGGCCAGAGGTCGCTTCCCGGTCGAAAAAAAATACACATATTGAAAATTATATTTTGTTTCAACCAATTTGGTTTTTCATATTCATTTTTACCCGAAAGATAGAAGTGATATAGATATTCTCAACGAATTTTTCACATTATACTTTATTTGAGGCATGCGCATGCATTACTAAAGAATAATGTTTGACCTTACTTGTGACCGAAAAACGCCGATTTAAGTTCCTTTATTTAGAGACAATGCTGCCGCGCATATAACGTTATGACAATACCAGACAATTATTTCAAGAGCTATTAATACATGGTAATCGGCAGATTTGGCAGCAGTGTTTACCAACTAACCAAAAGTCATCATCATCTGTGAAGTGTGTAAAAAAAGAAGATGAAGCAGTGGCGCACCCAGGAATATGTGTTGGGGGGGCGAGGCCTTTTGGGGGGGGGCTAAAAAAATCTAAGGCTTGGGGGGGGTTCGGTTGAGTTTTAAGGTAAAATTGGTTAAATAATACTTTTAACTAACCCTTTTTTTTAACCAAAATCAGTATCATATTTGGTTAAAATCGTTTGAGGTGTTTTTGAGTTATCGTGTATTGAGACAGACAATTTATTTTATTATCCGATCCAGGTGTTTTAGAAACTAAATAACTCACATTTAATAAAATTTTAAAAATAAAATGTTCACGTTTTTAATAGTCCACTTCTTGTATGGTGACAAGTCAAGTAATAATTCTCGCCCTAAAAAAATGTTTTAGATTTTCCGCCCCTTGACGAGTGCAACCGCGTGCGCCTGTAGTAATTTATCAAGGTTACCTTTAACAACGCTGCAAAGCTTTGTGCGGGACTCGGGCGTATCGAGGTCTCTTTTTAATAAATGCTATACTCTATCTGTTTTTTATCCTCTTATGGAAATTTATACCCCTAGATCAGTGGCGTAGCGTGGGGGGGGGCGAGGGGTTCGTCGACCTTTTTAGCAGTCGCCCCCCCCCCCCGCCCCTTCAGGCACGCTACGCCGCTGCCCTAGATGTGAACTTGTTCACGCGGTATAACTCAAAAATGGCGTACTTCAATATCAAAAACCTTTAAATCAGGGCAAATATATCTTTAGTTTTTGTAAATAATATACAGGGTGTTTAAAATGTATTTCTTTCAACTACATTCACCCCTGATAAAGGCCATGCACGAAAAATAATCAATGACTCTGTATACAGATTTAAGCTCATAATAAAAACAGAGTTTTATTTTGACTTTTGTTCTTGCGTTACATCAATAAAGGAACTTGAACTTAAAGAGTAATAAACTAGATAACAAAAAATTAAAGTTAGTTACCATTGGATCCCTGCTATGCTGCCTTCTAAGCCATCGAGCCTGGAATGAACCGGGCGTATCAATAGTGTGTTGCCTGGACAATCCAGGATGATGCTGACTAATGGAACCCTGTTGGCGAAACCACGGCAAAGAGATCTTCCTTTTCGCCTTTTGACTTTTGGTCGCTTTCAGAAGACCGGTTTGGTCCGCTGAGTGATTGGGACTGGACATATTGTAAGTTGTGTATGTTTTCTTGCTTACTTGTTATTATTATATGTTTTATTGTGTCTTATTATTACTTTGTTCTGTATATCATTGTCTATTTTACTTGTAGCTTCTGTATTATTTTGTTTCGTTTTTCTTCTTTTAGTTTTTTTCTCAGTTATTTATTTATCTGTATTATTGTTACATATTTGCAGACCATACATAAATTTTTGTTTAGTTTAGGATATGTTTCTTGTCTAATTTATTTTTCTACGACTTATTTTTTTTCTTGAAATTATTTGGTTATGCTACAATAACTTTATTTCAATAATTTTTTTTTCTAATGTCGTTTACCTTTTCTTATCGAACACTAGTTCGATTTTCTAAGCCTTTTCTGGTGTCAAGTGGTTTTAATTTAATATTATTAATACTTATATAATAATATATATTAATACATAATAATCTCAACTAATTTGAAACCTGAAATATTCCAATAAAAATCGTCCATGAAATGATGATTTTTTTCTTTTTAAATGTATTTTTTTCCTGGAACCTCTATTTCTCGTGTTAACTTAATTAATTTGTCTTACAAAACAACAGTCTCTGCTGTATTTCTTATTTGAGTTTTTTGAAACCAATCGTTAGTGTCTCTATCTGGCTCTTTCGTTCAGGATAATTTTTACAATATTTATTTTTTCTATGTTGAAAATATTTCTAATATTTTTTAATGTGCATATTTGTTTATATAAGTATGAACTAAATATGCAGAATAATATCTTTATCTTTAATTAATGTATTTATAAGGTGATATTCTAAGTATAGTAACTTTTGTTTATTTTACAAACGTATTTCTCTGTTTAATAATAGTATCTTTATGGCTTCTAATTAATTATTTCTATCTAGCTTTAGATATTTATTAATATATTTTTCTTCTTTATGTTTCTAAGCACCAAAACACTTAAAAAGCGGTGATCACAGCGCGGGTTTCTGATAAAATGTCTTATTTATATAACTAAATGTCTTTTATATATTTTCTTAAATAGTTTATTATATTACAAGTCTATGAGTATAATTTATGATTATTTGGGTTATATTTATGTATAGGTTAGGTCACAGTTTTTGAAAGACGAGGAAATTTTATATTACTAGTAACGTAAACTTTAATTTAGAAAGGACCTACAAAAATTGATAAAATACATTTCCAATCCTTTATAAAATTACAGGGTGTCCTAATTTCGATGTTTTATTGTCTCTTCTAGATATACACCGATGAAACATCCTGGTGAGAATTAATTGCTTTTTGAAGATCATGATCAAAATTTATTGCCATCTTAAAATTTAAGATGGCGGACAGAATCATACTTCATTCTTCAAAATGGCGTGTTTATTTTTATTTTCTGAAAATGTTTTAGTTTTTTTTAACTTATAGAAAAGCATTAATATTCTCCCGTACAACGAGGTACAAATTAATAAAATCGGTGTGGTGGTTCTCAAAAAATCTATTTTTGTTTCAGCAATTTTTTACAGATTATACGATTGCATTGGCAATCCTGTCTGCATTCATTTTGTTATAAACTCATTATTACTGAACCGATCTTAGTGAAATAAAATAAATCATTGTGACAATTGATAGTTCGTTAAAGATTAGAATCGAAATTGCCGCCTTCTTAAAAGTTAAGATGTCGGACAGAATCATACTTGACCCTTCAAAGAAGCACGTTTATTCTTATTTTCAGGAAATGTTTAAGTCTTTTTTTTAAACAAGGTAATAACAAAGTAATAAAATCGGTGAAGAGATTCTCACAAACTCCGATTTTGTTTTAACCATTATTTTACAAACTATACGATTGTATTGCCAATCCTGTCTGCATTCAGTTCTTTATAAATTTATTATACTGAACCGATTTTAGTGAAACAAAAAACATCATCACTAAAATCGGTTTAGTAATAACGAATTTATTAAGAAATAAATGCAGACAGGTTTGGGAATGCAATCGTATAATCTGTAAAACAATGGTTGAAACAGAACTAGATTTCTTTGAGAACCATCACACCGATTTTACTAATTTGTTTCTCTTTGTGAGGGGAAAAAGTAGTTCTTTTCCATGAATTAAAACAAAAACTAAAACATTTTCAGAAAATAAGAATAAACACGCCATTTTGATGAATCAAGTATGATTCTGTCCGCCATCTTAAATTTATTTTAAGATGTCGACCAACTTTGATAATGATCTGTAAAAAGCAATTAATTCTCACCAGGATGTTTTTTATTTCATTAAAATCGGTTCAGTAGTAATGAATTTATAAGGAAGTAAATGCAGACTTGATTGGCAAGGCAATCGTATAATATGCAAAACAATAATGGTTGAAACAAAAATAATTTTTGTTAGAACTACTAAACCCATTTTGCTGATTCGTACCTTGTTCTGCGTGGCAAGAATGCAGCTTTTTTACTAATTTAAAAAAGTAATTAAGACATGTTCGCAACACAAGAATTAACGAGCATCTTTGAAGGGTACATTTTAATTTCGTTTGCCATCTTGGATTTTGAGTCTGCAGAAAAAAAAATATAATTAGTCAAAACTTTGATCTATTCTCTGCCAAGTAAAGCCTGTCCCATTAAAATTGATTCTATAGTTCAAAAGTTATCATGAAAAAGAAATTGTTTTTTTTTGGCCCACCTGATATATGTTGACATATCAGCCTAAATCATCTCTTGAAGATCGAGGCTCGCAAGTTTGGATCATTTTTTTTCTATATCGTTAAGAAATTCCTGAAACCCTCCAAAAACATCGTTGGGACACCCTGTACAAAATTACCCTGAACATAAACTCTATATCATAATTTTTGAGATAACTTTTTGACAGTTATTAGCTGTTTACCATAACAAA
The DNA here is from genome assembly GCA_963576565.1 of Aspidapion aeneum. Classification (NCBI taxonomy): domain Eukaryota; kingdom Metazoa; phylum Arthropoda; class Insecta; order Coleoptera; family Brentidae; genus Aspidapion; species Aspidapion aeneum. The sequence goes on from OY755045.1 coordinate 41,947,621, forward strand.
TAGCATAGGCCAACGAAAAAAAGTTGTAAAAAGTTGTCTCAAAAATAATGAGAACTACTAAAAAATGTTAAGGGGTGTGTATGTTTAAATAATGAACTTTAGTATCTGTCTGCTGTAGCCGTATTTTAGTTTATAGGTATAAACAAATCAAAATTTAAATTTATACATATATTTTTTTTCTGTTGCTGGGTTTTCTTAAATACCTCTCTTAATGTCAAATAAATCAAAAGGCGCCACGGATGCAATATTAAAAAAATAATAATATTTTTAGATTTTTCAAACGAAAACCTGCAAAATTTACAAATTTGACCGGACAATATTTTTTATTGGAAGCAAATGTTGGTTAATTATCGTATATCTATATCATATCCTTTACGTTTTTTTTGAGTGCTTGCCAAATACGTCAAAATTGAAAAAAAATACAGAACGTGTATTTTTTCATCATACTACAAAGACTGTCAAAAATACTTCTAAAAGAAATGCAATAGGTAAAATGTTTACTACAACTCTAAGACTCCAACACTTCGACAGTCAAAATATTTGCTTACAATGTAACTGATTTATTAATAAAGGTAAATTTTAGTTTAAATTATTAAATACATAGTAGTAGATTTCAATTTTTTTTTTATAAAACTAACTGATATTTATTTTAAATTATATTTTAAAAAAATCAATTATTAAAGAACTTTTAAAAAGTAAACGAAAAAAAAAACTAAATAATTGACAAATTACAATTCAATCTCATTTTTGCTGTTAGGTTTTCCACTTTCCAAAACAACATGTAAACTTTTATTGAAAGTAATTTACTTTAAAACATTTTTGAGGAACCTTGTATTTGAATCTGCCTGTTCTTAAAAAGTTATGACTTTTCCAAGCTATTATTAATACTCAAGCAATAAAACCCACTTTTTATTGGTGTTTATCCAGTTATGTCTGAAATACAACCTTGTAAACTTGAATTCTTGTCATCCAGACTTCAAAATTTACAAATTTTATTAGACTGTTAATTTTTTGGATTCTGGAACAACGCAGTCTTTTTGTTAATATTAATCAAGACCACCCGATTTGTTTTTCTTCTTGATCAAGCTTCATTGACACTTTTGAGAGCTCTCATAACAAAATATACAATAGGCGTCAGTTTAGCTGCGAAGACCAGATTAAATGAAATGTATACACCTACTAAACCAATATATAAATCGGCTTAGTTGTTTAGGAGCTATCGTCGAACGGATATACCTACTCACGGGCAGACAAACAAACGTCGAGTCGTTAAAAGATTGCTTATTTATGTAAAAGAAAACATATTATTAATGTTAAATTTAAGAAAAATAAAAGCAGGCGTGCCTCGTACTGGGCCCTTATTTATATTAGTTATTCACTTGCGACATCCCAAATCCAGAAAATTTACACAATTGGCAATATTTGCCGGTGACACGGGTTTATTGACAGAAGATAAAAGTATATATAAGGATCATTATTAAAACTTAAGGATGCAGTTACCCAAGTTCAGAATTGGACCAAAAAATATGAATAAATTTATATGAAACCAAATCAATTCATGTTAATTTTACAATACAGAAATGTAAATCACATACAAATAACAACATTCCCGTACCATAATAAAATCAAGCAAAATATCTGGAAAACAAATTTTTAAAGAAAAAGAAGAACTTGAAACATACTATACTCTGAAGTATAGAAAAATTGGAAGGAAGTCCAATTTAACAAATTTATTACAATTTATCCCTTTTTAAAAGCCCGGTAGAAGCGAAATTGCAAAAAAAGAAATAAGCAATATCTTTTGAGGCGCAGGCTGTTAAGTGGTCGTCAAGTTTTTTGCAAAGCAGTTTTTGTTACGTTTTTTTTATCAAACCTATATGGCTCCTTAAGGGCTTTGCCCGGCAGGTCCTTAACGTTCCAGTGACATAGACTTAGACTACAGTATGGGCATTGCTCTGAAGAGAGTACCATACTAGTTGTACAGAGACTTTAAAATAAAGTACTAAAAACATTATGAATGCTATGGAGTCGATAGAATCGTGTCATTAGGTGTAATACTTAAGCTGGGTTTATACAGAAACATAGCATAAAATAAGACATAGCACGACAGAAAATAACATTACAGAAGCAAAATGGCTGTTTATTTTGCTGAACAATTTTACTTTTGTGTACGTGATTTTGGAATTTTACTCTGAATTGATTGAACAGGTGAAGGGCTTCCCTGCCATGCAAAAAAAACAAACAAGGGTTCTTCATCCATCTAAAAGAAATAAAAAACACCACTTATGAAACTAACCAAAGGACCATCACCACATGTATTAGAGCTGAGCCCCAATTAACTGCAACATTAATGAACAGCCCATGTATAGTTTTTACCTGAAATGCTCCTAATACGGGTTTCTATCGATTTCATGAAATTTTGCTTCAATCTGCCCTTCAAAAGTTATCCAAATTCATATAAAATCTTCCTGGTATAATTTCAACCCTACAGACAGAGAAAAGGCGCGACTCTTTGCGGTCCGAGCACAAAGTATTTGTTTTCTGACCGACCCAGCACAGGTGGATAGACGGCACCTGATTGGCAGATTTCTTTGAGGTGCGCTTTTAATTGCTTTCAGGTGTTCGTTTCGGGACCCCTTTAGTCGGCAGTATTCAGAGTTAGAAAATAAATCAGTGTCGTTTCTGTAGGTGTAGGAATAGAAAGTTTTATTATCTATTTTTATTTCTTTAGTTTACGCCATAATAAAATGAAATAATTTTCATGAGTATATCTACCGCCGCCTATGTCACTTTCTTTAAAGGATATGCCGATGGTCGGCTTTAACCTTTGTTCAACTGACTTTGCAAAAACTATACCTAAATATCAAATATCCCACGTTTTGCTTATCGTTTTTCCCTAATTAGTTTTTTTTAAACAAAAAAAAACATCAAAACCATCCAAACACAATAAAAAAGTAGGATTATGGTGAAAAATCGTAAATAAGACATGACATAAAAAGATAAAAGTTCGGCATCCTTTCATGTCTCTATGCTATTTTTCTTTATAAACACCAACAGGGTTTGTCATAAGCTCACTTATGTTATGTTATGTTATGTCTTATGTTATGCTATGTTTCTGTATAATCACAGCTTTGGTCAATGGATTGTTGCTACTTGGTACGTTCGAAATGTTACCTTTATCGGGACCTAAAAATCGAAACTGTAGCAGATACTAGAAAAAAGTACGCAAAAACTATAAAGATAGACTCCATCAAAATATAGATATGAAAGGGATTGAGCTTCTAGAAAATACATTTGTTCGAAGACTAAAAAGAGTGAAGCAGTATGAGCTTTTAAACTAAATAAATTGAATAATACACAATGATGCTGGACACAGAGTGTAAAATAAAGTTAAAGCAAAGCAGAGAGAACTTTTAAGTGAATCCTAACTTTAAGTTTAACTTTTCAAGTAAATTAAGTTAAAACAAAAATGCTAATTAGTCTTACTGATTTAATACAATTAACAAAATTTTTACCGAAAACAATACCTTCTCTGTATTACTTTGTGGACAAGGCAAGTAAAAATAAATAATAATATAGGCTGTAATAGTACCAGGCAGTATTTTGACAGTTTCACAGTGTGAGATCAGATGTGATCTTTCAAAGTAAGGCCTTTGTTTACTACAAGAACCAGAATTATTACTACCTTCCTTTCTTAAAGGAAAATAAACTATTTATTTTTCAATTTAACTGTGGTATGTTAATTTTGAAAGATCAAATGTCAGTTTTCAATGTAAAACTGCGCGGCAATATTACTTTTTAAAATATATATCGCAGGAGCTCTAAAAAACTGGAAACGTAAAGCATGAGAATACAACTTAACAACCGATTTACCATATACACACTACAGTTTGCTGATGACCAAGTAATTTTAGCTAATGATAAAGAAGACATGGAGTATATGACGAGAAAGTTAACGGAAGAATACCAAAAGTGTGGATTAACAGTGAACGTGGACAAGATACAGTACTTATGAATTGGAAACGAATCAAGTGAGTTAGAACTAGACAATGGACAAACAATATTTCCACGCAATGATTATGTATACTTGGGTGTCACATTTGATAAGACAGGAACAGACTGTAAAGAACTGGAAAAAAGAATAGTAATGTTTTAACAGTGTTTTATGGAGCAGCGAGATAAAAAAGAATTTAAAATTTAACATATATGAAACAATAGAGGCTTGTCGCGTAACAGAAAAATACAAAACGAGAATGGAAAGTGTGGAAATGGATGCAATGAGAATATATAGAACAGATCACATAAGAAATAAGATCATAAAAGAAAGAATGGGAATCGAGGGAAGCATAACCGATGACATCACTAAAAGACAACTGATATGGTACGGCCATGTCAATGGACGAATCACGAAACATTACCCAAGAAGGTCCTAGAATGGCAACTAATAGGGCGCAGAAAAAGAGGGCGTCCTAAACTAGAATGGCAACAGTCAATCCAAAGATCAATGAGTCAAAAAAACCTGACAGAAGATGATTGTCAGATTTGAAGGAGGTGGAGAATAGGCGTCGGACAACGTAGAAAAACGTTCTAAATCGACATATTAGTACTATTACTGCCTGGCTTTATTGCAATAAATCCGTAATATTGCATAACTAAGAGCATTGTTTAGACAGTGCTAAAAGATTCCAATAAAAACTTTCTCAAAGAGCCTGCATAAATCCGGCATGAATCAATAAAACCATTATTACCATCAAGTAATTACGCTTATAAAAAGTTATTCTGTATAAGTGCAAATAAACTTCGAAATAAAACAGTCTTTGTAAAAACTTTTTGCTTTTTTACCCATTTAACTTTAGCTTGAAAAAAGTTTGTTGTATTCGCAACTTTAGTTTTGTGAAAACACAATTTAAAGTTTGAGGCAGGATAAAAGGGTGACAGAGAGGCTTTGTTTGCTTTGAAAATGTAGGTGCAAAAATGTGATGCTCAACGCCGGAATTTCTATTTTTATCCTTTGTTGACTATGAAATCGCATTTGACAATGTAAAGCATGAATAGGAGAAATTGTATTCTATAAAAAAGACATAAGATTCATATAAAATCTTTACTGTTTATGAATTACTGAATTAGTAAGAAAAGGAGTACTCCCTCAAAATCGGAGCTCACTTTTTTCCGCATCTCTATTGGTCCTGACATAGACATAGATACAGTGAATCAAGTGAATTCGATTCGATTTTGAGGAAGTACTCCTTTTCAGGCATTTAGGAATCATACACTGGAAACAAACAGCAGAAGTCAAAACAAAAGAACATCTAATGACTGAACCGTTTGAGTTATTATAAGAAGTGCGCCAAGGATATATTTTGTCAACACTTCTCTTTTACATTTTTATAGAAAAAGTCGGAAACAAAAAGAAAAAAGTCAATGAAAACCCTATAAATGGTATTAGATGTGGAGCTGATACAGTGATTATAGCTACATACATAACCGCAGTTAATAAAATTGCAGGTACTAGCCCTAAAGTTAATAAGCTACGTCCAAACCGAGCAACATTTGCCGAAAACATTGTGTTTCTTGTTGAAATAAGCGACTGAACAACAAGATGGGTGGATGGTTCGGTTTGGTTCGGTTCGGTACAACATGATGGGGGGAAGGGCGGGGGGGTTCGGTTCGGTTCGGTTTCGGACAAGACATCAAAAAATTTTGTTGCGCCTTGCAATTTTTTGTTTTTGGTGTGCACGAGGTATAGATTTATCTTCAGAATTCTTGTTCGATGAAGGACATGAGCTATGTATAACAAACAGAAAGTCTCATAAAAAAATTGGGTTTAGAGGTCATATCAGAATGTTCAGGAGTTGTCAAATAACAATTCTCCCACAAGTTCAAAGCACAAAACACCAATATAAAAAGTAAGGTAAGCAGCAGCCCGTTAAGAAATTTCTTTTTGGTAGTCCACCGCTTCGCGCTCTGTGAATGTCACATGAACGACATATGTCAAAATTCGGGCTCCACAACTGGTGGAAAATTGCTGAATAAAGGATGTTGCCTATACATGCCAGATAGAGTTGCCATGTGACGTTTCTCTGCATCGGTGCATCAGAGTCTCATTTGAATTTTACAAAAGCTGACAAAAAAGCGGCATTATCAAAGTGTAGAAACCTAAAAGCGATGTTTTCTTCTCGTTTAACTTTCTACACAGCTTTAATTAAAGATTAAAAGATAAACTTTAGAAAGTTTGTTCAACGTTAGCTGTGTTAGTTACAAAGTTTAAAACTTCTTGATACCTAATATTAGAGTAAAAAATTAATTATTTTAAAATGAAAATTGTCTATTCAACTAAAAACTAAAACTTTGAGCTGCATAGACGAATAGTGTATACTTTGTTATGAGGCCTATCAAGAGTATCAAAAAAGTGGGTCACTGCCCGTTTTTCAAAAATACTTTTTTCGAAGACATTTTGATCGAAAACCTAAATTCCGAATGACATTTTTTCGAATGACACTTTTTTTGAAAACATTTTTTTCAAAAACAAATATTTTGAATGAAATTTTTTTTGAAAACACTTTTTTTGAAAACATTTTTTTTGAATCATATTTATTGAAAACATCAAATACCCTTAAGCTGCCAACCAAGTTTAAATGATTGATTTTGAATTCGTTTCGGATCGGTTTGGTGTGGTTTCGTTTCTCACTCTCAAGGATCCCGGGAAAGAAACCAGGCAAGTTTTTTTTTAAAGAAAATCGTTTAGTTCGGTTCAATTCGAATATAGATTAGACTTTCTGTGGTCCTAAAAGAAGGTCAAAATGAGTGTTATCCTAACCTTCATAAATTCATTCCAAACATATCCTAACCTGTCCATTCGATAAAAATGTTTTCGATCAAAATGTATTCGAAAAAAATGTAATTCAAACAAAATGTTTTTGAAAAAAATGTCATGTGAAAAAAATGTTTTCGAGAAAGACGTCATTCGGAGAAAACGCCATTTGAAAAAATGTCGTTCAAATTTAGATTTTTGATGAAAATGTCAAGTGTTTTCGGAAAACAGTGACAAAAAAGTAGGATTAAACAGAAAGAAAACAGACACTTAAAATTTTTGATGAGATGGTCCCAAAAAAATGAGTGTAACTAATTTCAAAATAATTTTTTTTTAAGTTTTTCGGACAAAATGGGAAACTCAGTTATCAATAAAAATACAGATCTGCGGATTTCACCGTACTCTGCTCTCTTTTAGCCACTAGAAACGGCGATTCGGTTTGGTTGTTTTTTGCCATGCCCCATAGTTTTCTGGATACGGGGGAATTTTGAAAACAAATAATTTCAACAAATCATTATAGTATAATTTTGCTTAGTCACTTTAGATATTTTAATATGGTAAAACACGTTTTATGACCATTTTATTTAGAAAAAATGGCGATTTCAGTACGAACCTGTACTTTTTATTTAAATTAAAAATTGTTTTAAAGTAGAGACTATGTTAAGATGTTTTTCTTCATTTGCTTTCTTCGCGTTTTTAAGAATAAATTGTAATTTTTTAAAAACAAAAGTCAAAAACAAAACGTTAATAAGTATGTCAAACATTTGCCAGCGTCATTGTTTTCCTTAAAAAAAAGTATCGAAATTACAATTTTGAGATTGTTTTAAATATCGTATTTTTCACAATATTCCAAAACTTGCATATATATTCAAATTCTGTAAAACTATTTTTATGTCAATATTTTGTAGCATATTGTTTTAGTATAATCTTATAAAAAAAAATTCTAAAACGATCCAGAAAACAACAAAAAACATTTAAGCATAATGAAAACTTGTGGTTATCTACAGACAGATACATCGACAAATATAATACTTTGTGTGTATAAATGATATATATGTATTAAAAAGGATAAGAAAAACATAGGTAAAGTTTAGAGGTTATATACCCAGCTACATTGATTACAAAACAATCGCCCGGTCTCTGCTGTATGGCTGTTGAACACAGCTATATAAAAAACCGGTTATTCACACACAGAGACAGCTTTGGGACGCGTAGCGCGGCGTCGATTTGGCGTCGCGTCGCTCAGATGCGCCCCGGATGGCTTGATATTGCAGAGCCCACGTTTCGCCACTGAAAGGACCGGGAACAGGCTGGATCTCATAACGTGTGCCAGGCAAAGAACGAGCCGATGAAGAGAAGGGTTGCCCGGACCCGGACGCACGCAGGATTGTTTAAAATAAGGACACTATCCTTGTTCAAACCCTCACAGATTCTTTTTAATATCAAGACAAGGCAAATGGCATCGATTTAAAGTTGAAACTGGTTTCAGATGCACCAAATGTTTTTTTGTTAATATTTTTACATGGTTATTAGCAAAGATAACCTCCATATTAGTATAAAAGAAAAAATAAGCCCAAACAACTGGAAAGAATCCGTAAAAGTTATTTTACACAAGAAAGGCGATAGAACAGACCTAAAAAACTATCGACCTATAACACTCCTCACGAAAATATTAATAAATAGACTATCAACAAAATTTGACTAATATCAGTCAAAAGAACAAGCAGGCTTCAGAAAAGGTTTCAGTACAGTTTACCACCTATTAACCATCAAAATCCTTATAGAACGAGCCAACATTCCACATATTGCGTTTATAGACTTTAAAAAAGCTTTCGATTGCATTGGGCACTGGGCAGTTAAAGCATCTTTAATTAATAGCCCAATAGATCACAGATACACAGACTTAATAGCCAATAATAATAACGAAGCAACAACAAAAATCAAAATCCACGAAGGAACCCAGCCAATCCTCATAAGAACTGTTAGACAAGGTGACACAAATAGGCACCTAAGATATGCTGACGATATCGCCTTAATAACAGATGAGAAAAAAAAACTGATAAAAATGCTGGAAGAATTGGATACAGCAGCTAAAAACATAGGCTTGAGTATGAACTACACTAAAACCAAAATCATAACAAACACAGAAGAAGACATCGGGATCAGAATAAACCAAGACAAAATAGAACAAGTTAAGGAATATTTGTATCTGGGATGTTATTAAACTAAAAAAAGAAAACCAAACGGCTGAAATAAAGAAACGAGTAAGTTTGGCCTGGGCAACATTCGATTCGGTAAATTAAGCTACATATTAAAAAAGATCCTCAGTACCTTAAAAGGAAAATGTATAACCAATGTATCCTTCTTGTACTCACCTGGATGCCAGACCGAGACACTTACAAAATTAAACATGGATAAGGTAACAAAAGCCCAAATAAAAAAAAGGACTGAATGGATAAGAAATATAACAAAAGTAAAGGATGTCAGAGGAGAAGTGGCAATATTAAAATGGAGATTTGCCGGTCATAATATGAGACAGAAAGACGACCGATGGAACAAATGTATTGTAAACTGGAGACCATGGAAAAGTAAAAGAAGTATGGGAAGACCCCAAATGAGATGGGCGGACGATTTGAAGAAACATGCGGGGACTAGATCGATGGACACGGTGATGGACACAGAAGAGTGAAAGATACTGGGGGAGGCATATGTCCCCAAATGGATCGAAGAAGGCTAAATAGATAGATACATAGATAGCAAAAAGATCTCATTTAACAGCAAGTGTGGAAATTCGATGACATATTAGTGTCCTTAATTAGAAATCCGACGAAATGACGCGCGACGGGGCCGTTACTGCCGGCAAGATCCCGGTGGTGACGAAGACGTCATAAAATTATGGGCGAAATCGTCTGGAAACCACTAAAATGTCAAGTTTATTGGATTAAAAAGTTGATCTATCTCTCTTCACAACAATGAAATGTATCTTCAATATCATTTCTACTGATATCGTGGAATGCTTAAGATGTTGAATGAAAGGTTTATTTAATAACAAAAAACAAAAGCTCCAACATTTTAGCCCATTTTAGGAAATGAACAGTACGAATTCTTATTACTGATAACAGTTGAAAAGAAACAAGAAAGATCTGGATCATAAGAGAATATTCTGGCTTAAAAATATCTGGGGATAGTAGGGTAGCCATATAAGGATAGTTACCAGGAAAGCATTAGTAAAAATGCAAATATTCTAATCTAGTCAACGTTCTTAAATAAAAAGAAGCCTTCCTCACGGGGTTAGTCAACAAACTTAAAAAACATAATGAAAATTTTCTATAGAACATGGCAAAACTGTCAGAAAGCAACTAACTATGCTAGTTTCCAGCTATTTATATCTCGTTTACCTGAGGATGTGCAAGCCAAACGGCTGAGATTGGATTTCAAGTTCTGAACAGAACGTCAATCAATCAAAACTAAACCAAATAATAGAAGTCAGTTTTACCTATATCTATATGAAATTTACATCCCTGTGTACACTTGAATTGAATTTAATTTGAATTATTATTATATCGTCGGCCCAAAGAGCTCAAAATGTCAATGTTTCAGGAAACGCAAAAAACAAAAAGGCAATACGTATATTAACATAGGAGTATAGAGGAGATAAGCAACATTTTTGGCAGGAATTGCGACACTTCAAAATGTAAATATATATCTAAAGCCAAATAGAGACCAGAAATAATAATTGATGTACTCTAAATCAATGTAAAAACATAGCTAATGCCAGATAGAAAACGGAGTTCGTTTTCTAATCCCAAATTGTATTAATAATTTACTTTAGCGGATTGAATTGAATTCTACCTTAGATTGATTTTAGTCCTGAATAAACGTAGAATGTATATCAAATGTCAGATAGAGAACAGGGCTCATTTTCTAATCTCACTTTGTGTTAATAATTAATCTTAGCGGATTCTCTGGGGATCATTCTGATGCAGCAGGCAGACACCAAAGATGCATGCCTTGCTCCTCATCCTGAATTTAGTATAATCCTTCTTGAAAGACATTGATAACGATTAAACAAACTAGATAAAGACTACGCTGGTGACAATGTGGACTGGATAACTAAAAATCCGCACTTCGCAGAAAATGTTGAGGACTTTGATGAATTTACAGACAGATAATCTAATTATTTTTGTTAATTTTCATTGCATTAACAATTTATTATAGCAGATTGAATTGAGTTCTATCTAAGATTGATATCAGTCCCGAACAAACGTAGAATGTATATCTATCTAATGCCAGATAGAGAACATGACTCATTTTCTAATCTCACTTTGTGTTAATAATTTATCTTAGCGGATTCTCACTTCGCAGAAAATGTTGCGGACTTTGATGAATTTACAGAGAGATAATCTAATTATTTTTGTTAATTTTCATTGCATTAACAATTTATTATAGCGGATTGAATTGAGTTCTATCTATCTAGTCTTTTTGTTGATTTTCTTTGTATTAATAATGTATTATAGCAGATTGAATTGAGTTCTATTTAAGATTGATTTCAGTCCTGAATAAACGTAGAATGTATATCTAATGCCAGATAGAGAGCGGCTCATTTTCTAATCTCACTTTGTGTTAATAATTAATCTTAGCTGATTCTCTGGGGATCATTCTGATGCAGCGGGCAGACACCAAAGATGCATGGCTCGCTCCTCATCCTAAATTTAGTATAATCCTTCTAGAGAAAGTCATTGATAACGGTTAAACAAACTAGATAAAGACTACGCTGATGACAATGTGGACTGGATAACTAAAAATTCCCACTTCGCAGAAAATGTTGAGGACTTTGATGAATTTACAGACAGATAATCTAATTCTTTTTGTTAATTTTTTTGCATTAATAATTTAATATAGCAGATTGAATTGAGTTCTATCTAAGATTGATATCAGTCCTGAATAAACGTTGAATGTATATTTAATTCCAGATAGAGAACAGAGCTCATTTTCGAATCTTATTCTGTGTTAATAATTAATCTTAGATTCTCTGGGGATAATTCTGATACAGCGGACAGACACCAAAGATGCATCCTGAATTTAGAATGATCCTTCTTGAAAGTTATTGATAACGTTTAAACAAACTAGATAAAGACTACTCTGATAACAGTGTGGACTGGATAACTACAAATCCCCAATTAGCAGAAAATATTGAGGACTTTAATAAACTATAACAGCGTAACAGGATAACTCTTTATGGATTTCAAAAGTAATGTTAAAAGAAATTTCAATTACAAGGGTAGTTTTTTGAGACTCTTAATCAGTATCAAAGTGAGTTGGTTTTTTAACGAAGTCATGACGAGATGCTAGCTCGTGAGATAAATATAGAATGGTTCAATCAAAGGAGTTGAGCACGACAGAAATACACCAAATAATCAACTAAAATTATTCTAGCTAGCATTGACCATCAAATTTTGATTGAAATGTAGACATAATAAAGCTTTGCTCAAGATAAGTGGTTACGTATGCTTATGATGGAACCAAGCAAGGCGGGGTCGTAAGGAGATTTTGATCGGTTGAGGTCGGATTAATTTGTCAATAATAAAAAAGTAAACAGGTAAGTTCTGCAGTAAATGATTATTTTGGGCAGCTTGACGATCTAAACACGTACAATGAAAATTATGTGGTTCTTTTGTTTATTTCTTTGCGGGGTTTCTACTTTATTTCTGTGAATATTTTTAGTTAATAACAAGTACATAGCTATTGTGAATATTGTAGCCAAACGATTTGTTATTGGAAATAAACTATTATTTATTTATTTATAGGGTTATACAACTCTGTCAGGAAAAGTGCGAGTATCGTGTAGGTGGAAATATCTGTGGAACACATTGTCCAATACGCCTAAACAAAAATAAACCATTTTGCATTATTCAAAAATTTGTCTGTTAAATGTTCAAAGAATTGCATTATCTATACCACCTTGCTTATCCAGAATTTATTATAATGTTTACGGACGGTTTCTAGAAACTGGCTATCCCTGGAGAAAGATTTTCTTCGCTACCGCTACCGTTCCCGGAATTTAGAATTTTTTATTTGATTTAAAATGCTATCTGGCTATTCTGGTTGACCACCACTGATATGAAAAAGCTGTTACTTAAAAAGTAGGAGGGTAGCATGAAATAGCGCAGCATTAGAGACTTTTTGGACCAGTAAATCGCTTCTAATTGCCGATTTCTGTGGCTGTTTCGCTTCTGATTAGGCGCAATAATTAAAAACTAACTGTACAAATTTGCATTAAATTTTTTAAATTAAGAAATCAGTGAAAGAATGGAATTAAACCAAGAACATTTTCAGGCTATATTTTCTCAACAAGACTGCCTTGCCGAAAACAAGAATGTCTTGCCGAATTAATTTATGTTTTCGGTAATGAAGCACCAAATCAGTCGATAGTTTTTCGTTGGTATGGAGAATTCAAGCATCGAGGGATTAGCCTTAGTGACGATTCAATGCCACGACATTTGCCTCAAAAGTAGGTCATATGGCAAAAATTCCTCTGGAAGATCAAAGGACTGTTACGACCGATTGGTATCTCACAATTTTTTTGCTAAAAGTCATCGCTAAGCTTCGAAAAATGAACCACAAAGCCAAAAAACCGAGGGGTCATCAGCTTTCAACAGTACTGTACAAATTTCACAACAGGACCCGACAGTACCACGACAGGATCCAACAGTACTCGACAGTACACGACAGTACCCAACAGTACTCGACAGTACCACGACAGGACCCAACAGTACTCGACAGTACACGACAGTACCCAACAGTACTCGACAGTACACGACAGGACCCAACAGTACCCGACAGTACACGACAGTACCTAACAGTACACGACAGGACCCAACAGTACCCAACAGTACACGACAGTACCCAACAGTACTCGACAGTACACGACAGGACCCAACAGTACTTTCGACAGTACCCAACAGTACACGACAGGACGTTACAGTACGATAGAAGCCAACAGTACACGACAGTACTCGACACAACCGTCTAACCCGGAACAGTGGCGTAGATGCGAACAGACAGGATGACCTTTTTTTTTTTTTTGGTCGCAAGATTTGTGAGCGCGGTGCGGTTCCCCAAAGATGATGACTTGTTTTTTTTTTTTTTTTGGTCGCAAGTTGTTTGAGTGCGCCCTAAGGCCCTATCGGCCTTCTCCAAACAGGATGACTTTTTTTTTGAGCGCGGCGCGGTTCCCCAAAGATGATGAGCTTTTTGTTTTTTTTTTTTTTTTTTTTTTTTTTTTTTTTTTTTGCTCGCATGTTTTTTGAGGGCGCGCTTTGTCCTTGTCGGACCCCCCCAAGGCACGACGACAGTACTCAACAGGACCCAACAGTACTCGACAGTACACGACAGTACCCAACAGTACACCGACAGGACCCAACAGTACTCGACAATACACGACAGTACCCAACAGTACTCGACAGTATACGACAGTACCCAACAGTACTCAACAGGACCCAACAGTACACGTCAGGACCCAAGTCCTGTTGGACGCTGTACAAAATTTTCGGGTGCCGATGACCCCTCGCAAAAAACCCATGTTTCAACCAACAAAACATCGAATTGTTGAACCATCCTCGCCTCCGTCCTAAGCCCCAGCGATTTGTATACTTCAAGAAAGGACTGCGTTGTCAAATATTTCAGTCGCCAGAGGAAGCAGTCGACGCCTAAGGTCTTTATACTTTTACGCAGGTTGCCTACAGAATTTGACCCATCATGCGAACTTAACTGGACGAATGTAGCCGCGTCATCGGTGACGCAGATTTTTTAATATGATTACAGTTGGCCAATCAGGTTCAATGACCTTTCAAATTCTCTAGATAGCTTGTGTAAAAGTAGAAAGACCTTGATCGACGCATTCAACAATGCAATTTTGACAGAACCAACAAACAAGTGAAATAACTGCTTTGACAACTGGTTTAAGCGCATGCCAAAGTGATAATAACGCCTTTAGAAGTTATCTACCACTATATGCAAAACTTACAAGACAAGCTTCATAAAAATAACAGTTGCAGCTTTTAATAAACCAAAATGAAAAAAAGAAAAAACAAAGGTGTTTTGTGTGTTTAATTGTTTAACTATTTGTTGTACATAAATGTTCTTTGTTGTTCTTATTTAATTTGCACAACCATCTAAATCAAAGAACATGAATAACTATAGTTTTCCTGATTTTTACTTGAACCAATTTGTTAGCTATTTTGTTCTCTACATTTTTATAAAGACCTTTTCAAGTAATATCATCATGTAATAATTAGATTTCTACTGCATCGGTGGAAGCGAAATTTAACACTGTTAGCTGTGCACTAGTTGCAAGTCTTAATTAGCTTTAAGATTTCCACTTCAGCTTCCGATAAATTGGACCATAGACTATTAGAAGGATATGTGAGATAAAATATACAATTTATGCAGTTTGGAGAATTAACAGGTACTTTAAATCCCTCATTTCAAAGATTAAAGTAAGATTCCTCGGGATTTAAATTTTGATCCATCCTAGTTGAAATAAACAAAGAAAATTCAGGTGTCTTATCTACCGAGACTCACGAGCAAAGCAAATTTTGTAGGAATACGTTTGTTTTTTAACAAATGTTTTTGTTTTGCTTATACAGCTGGAATAAGACAGAAAATAACTTTTAAAGACTTTATTGTTTTCCGAAGTATTCTCCAGAAAATTAATGCACTTTCGCATTCGCTCAAACCAGTTGTCAAAGCTGTAATTCCACTCGTTTGTAGGTACTGTCAAAATTTCATTCATGAAAGCGCCGACTGCGTCCTCTGGCGACTAAAATCTTTGACTATGCAGTCCATTCTTGATTTTCGGAAAGGTATAGAAATCGTTGGGACTTAGGTCGGGACTGTATGAAGGATGGTCGAACAATTCGACATTTTGTTGGGTTAACAATTCAAGGGTTTTTTGTACTATGCGCGAACTTGCACTGTCTTGGTGGAGGATTATTCGTCCTGCGGGGTTCGTTTTTCGAAGCTCAGCGATGACTTTCCACAAACAAATGGTGATGTACCAATCAGTACAGTCCTTTCCTTTGATCATCCAGAGCGATTGTTCCTACATGACCTGCTTTTGAGACAAATGTCGCGACCATCTTTTTGGATACACTTCGTGAACGGATGACTTTTGTTGTCTCTTCTTTATCTTGGAACACCCAAACAGACGACTGAAGTTTATTTTGAATTGAGGTCTTTGAAATCCTTAATGAAGCCTTAATCTCGTGATATGTCACATGTCAATCTTCCGTAATGAGCATGCGCACAGTGTCGATGTTTTTCTGGGTGACAGCCGTTTTTGGTGCACCTGGCCTTGGATCGTCGCTAAGGCTAATACTTGAATTCTCCATAACGACGAAAACCTGTCGACTGATGTGGTGCTTCATTACCGAAAACAGAAATCAACTAGGCAAGGCATTATTGTTTAGATCATTTCCTTTGCAAGGTGTAATAAATTATAGCCCAAAAATGTACTCGGTTTAATTTTATTTTTCGACTGATTTGTTAACTTAAAAAATTTACTGCAGCTATAAAAGTGTCTGTATCACCCTGCCGTTTTGAATTAAGGTTAGGTAAAGAGTGAGGTTAAGTTAGTAACGACATTCTATCAGTGTCGCCATCTATGTTTCTAGATGCAAAATATAAAAGACATCCTTCGTATGTTACCCTTTGTAATAATCTTATAATACAGAAAAAATCTATAATCAATATTATTTAATAGAATAAGAGACGAGAAAACCTATAAGATTTTATTGGAAACTGAGAAGAGGTTTATACTGGATTGCGGTAAATTGGAAAAGTTAAGGCAAAGTCCACTATATTTATGTACACACAAAACCCTTAGCGTTATTACCCCATAAAACATGGTGACGTAACGTATTATTCTATAAATAAAATAATTCACGTACATTTACTCCATATAATGATATCGATCGAGAAAAAGAAGGCTGGTTTATCTTTCAGTTATCCTTGTGACACCAAAAAACTCTAAAGAGTTTTTTTTAACGAAAAGATTGTCAACTTTTCACAACTAATACGTCAAACAACGAATGAAAAACAGTTTGAAAGTTCAATAGTATGATCTCCATCTGTCCAAAAATATTTTCTAGTATGATCTCGATCTGGCCAAAAATCCTTTCTAAATAAAGTACCTCAAAATTAATTATCTTTATAATCTTATTACCGGGAAAGTAATATAAAAACTTCCAAGAGAACCTATCGTAAATATATGCAATGTTAGCAATGCCTCATTTAGGCTTTAATCATCATCAAAAGTGTGGAAAGTTGCAGAAGTTATCATGATTCCAAAACCGGGAAAGCCACCCCATGACGTGTCATCTTATTCTTTCAGGCCAATATCTTTACTACCAATTATATTCACGCTTCATTAAAAAATGTGATGTAAAAAAATAACACCAATCATAGAAAGACAAGTAAAGAAATTATTTCATCACATCAATTTTGGTTTCGCAACTACCACTCCGGGACGGACCAACACACAGAATTACTAATTAGCAGAAACAAGTATAATATAGACTCGTTTCTGATATTAGTAAACACTAGAAGATAGTAAAATTTGCTCTGCAGTTTTAATTTTAAACTAAAACTATTTATGCCAAAACAACATTTTCATGTTTTATATTGATATTTTAGAGCAAAACTGAAAAATACTACTACTAGGCCCTTATTAACGTTAGTCATCTTCATTGGGACCTTTAAATGGAAACTCTGGCAGAGGCTATTTAAAAGCCGCAAAAATCTATGAGAAACCACTCCATTGATGTCAATGTGGAGGCATTGAGCTTCTTGAAGAGTGAAGCCGTTTTAGATAGTAAACTAAATAAAATTAATAAAACAAAACAACGCTAAAATACAGTAAAATAATGATTTACAGTTGAAACGAAACTTCAAGTTTAAGTTTCACTCTTTTATTAAATTAACATAAAACAAAATTGCTAATTACACAGTGTGTTTAACCAACAAAAAATACTATTCTTATTAGTTTATAAAAACTTGTAAATTATATTTGTTTTATTTAAAAAAATTATGTCGTTATGATTGTAGGTATTGCCCCATTAAAATTTTTTTATTATTATATTGTCTTGATATTTTTAAATCAAGAAACATGTGATTTTAAAAATGTGATATTTTTTCTTTTGTGTGATAGTTTAATTTTAGTGTGTCATTGTTTTATAGTGTGATTTATTTACCTTATTATGTAACATAAACCTAGTATTTTTTATTATTACTTTAGCTTTAGCCTGCTTTCTCAAATGATTTTTGATGGCAATAGAGTATATTTTGATTGATTGATTGATTGATTGATGTGGTATTGGAGGCACAGTAACTTCCGTCTTATGATAATATATCGTGCAAAAAAGCGGAAGGCGTGGGTAAATAGAAACCCAATCGTTTTCTTTCCACAACGCTTTCCCTGAGGCAGGAAAGCGACACTATACAAGTCATCCAGAAAGCGTTGACAGCTAAACCCATACAATATGACAGTTGTTTTTGTTTTACAATAATGTAATTTAATCGTCTAGAAGGTCTAGAAAAACTATATATTTACCTTCCTATCTGGCGCACAGTGATCTGGGTCATAAGTGGTTAAATCTGACATCCTGATAACATCCTTAACCCATGCTAATTGAACCCTTAAATGACCCCAGAGATTCGACGCATTAAAAGTTAATTTATAAATCTATTCTTTTCTTAAGTTATAGAGGGTTCATTTAATATAATTTTGGTGCATAAACACCATAAGCCTAAAGTAAAAAAATAAAACAAATTAGAAACATAGAAACCGCAATAAAATGTACCTATTTGTTTATTTTGAGTACCTACATAAAAAATAACAGTTTTAATTTGATCATAGATTGTTGTAAAGGGGCAGATTTGAAGGTTTTCCTTCAATATGAAGGTTTTTGAACAAAAATTTTGACTATTGAAGGATTGAAGGTTTTTATCCGAATTTGAAGGATTTTGACCACTTTGAGGCAAAGTTATATTTTGCAAATATTCCAATAATTTTACCAAACTTAACTTATGTAGGTTATATAATATAATAAAAATGACATACGGACAAGAGCTGCGTCGATTTGCAGAAGGCATATGATAGTATACCACTAAATCTACTTTGGAAAGCGTTGGAAAACACAAACATAAGCGTACAACTAATTAAGGCCATCAAAAAGTTATACCGCAATAGTAAGGCAAAAGTTAAAATAAAAGCAAAACTAACCAAAGGCTTTCGGTTTGGAACAAATTCTTAAAGTATGGAAGAGAAAATGCCAAAACATGGGAATTCCG
The DNA here is from genome assembly GCA_963576565.1 of Aspidapion aeneum. Classification (NCBI taxonomy): domain Eukaryota; kingdom Metazoa; phylum Arthropoda; class Insecta; order Coleoptera; family Brentidae; genus Aspidapion; species Aspidapion aeneum. The sequence goes on from OY755045.1 coordinate 41,966,783, forward strand.
TTGGACGAAACCACCTTGTATACTTTATGTTTCGCCGATGATCAGATAGTAGTGGCTCAGTATTATGACGACCTCGAATATATGACACGAAAACTAATAGAAGAGTACAATAAGTGGGGACGGAATGGGACAACTGGGCGCCGCCAACTCGGCGCCGCCAACTGGGCGCCGCCAACTCGGCGCCGCCAACTCGGCGCCGCCAACTCGGCGCCGCCAACTGGGCGCCGGGCCAACTGGGCGCCGGGCCAACTCGGCGCCGGACTAAAAATTTTTTTTTTGATAAAATGTGTGGATGAAAAATAAAATATATTATTTATATAATAACATCTTTAAAAAATCCTTTACGCAATTTTTTACAAGCTTTTATATTTAGCTTCAGATGTTCTGTCTAACTAACTATCTATCAAATATTGTGAAGCGTTTTTGACACACTTCCCTTTATCCGATTTGGATGAAATTTGGTACACACGTAGTGGTCCCATGACAATACAACACTAAGAAAAAAATATCCTCCCACCCCTATCCCCACCACTTCTATACAAAAATGTGTTTTTGACACACTTCCCGTTATCCGATTTGGATAAAATTTGGTATACACATAGTGGTCCGATGATAATAAAACAATCAGAAAAAAATATCCTCCCACCCCTACCCCCACCCCCTTCACATGAAAAATTTGTTTTTGACACACATCCCGTTATCCGATTTGGATGAAATTTGGTATACATATAGTGGTCCGATGACAATACAACATTGAAAAAAAAATCCTACCACTCCTACCCCCACCCTCATCTATAGAAAAATGCGTTTTTGACACACTTCCCGTAATCCGATTTGGATGAAATTTGGTATACATGTAGTGATCCGATGACAATACAATATTAATAAAAAAATATCCCCCACCTCTACCCCCACCCCCTTTCATAGAAAAATGAGTTTTTGACACACTTCCCATTATCCGATTTGGATGAAATTTGGTATTCACATAGTGGTCCGATGACAATACAACATTAAAAAAAAATATCCTCCCACCTCTACCCCCACCCCTTCCATAGAAAATGCGTTTTTGACACCCTTCCCATTATCCGATTTGGATGAAATTTGGTATACATATAGTGATCCGATGACAATACAATTTAAAAAAAATATATCCTCTCACCTCTACCCCCACCCCCTTTCATAGAAAAATGAGTTTTTGACACACTTCCCATTATCCGATTTGGATCAAATTTGGTATACATATAGTGATCCAATGACAATACAATATTAAGAACCCACCCCTACCCCCACCCCTTCTATAGAAAAATGTGTTTTTGACACACTCCCCGTTATCCGATTTGGATAAAATTTGGTATACACATAGTGGTCCGATGATAATACAACAATAAGAAAAAAATATCCTTCCACCCCTACCCCCACCCCCTTCCATAGAAAAATTTATTTTTGACACACATCCCGTTATCCGATTTGGATGAAATTTGGTATACATATAGGGTAATTTAGATTTAAAAAGATCTACAGAGTAGGTTAAAAAAATTTTAAATAAATTCGTGGCTAAGCGGGTATAGAAAGATTTTGTTTCTCTTGTATTTTCCGTGGGCAGCTCGAAAGCTGTAAACCGACAGGGGTCCACGATCTAATGGTGTGATCTTGGACCTCCGTAAGTGTACAGCTTTCGAGCTGCCCACGGAAAAAGACAAGAGAAACAAAATCTTTCTACACCCGCTTAGCCACGAACAATTTTTGTTTTCTTCATTCACGAGTACTAAACTTTACGTTTATAAAAAATTTAATTTTTGTCATTTCTGAACTAACGAAATACTATTGAATCTTAATAATTTTTAAAAAACCTGGTACCTACCTACTATTTTTTTAAAAGCTTTGTATAATTTTTTTTTTAGCTTACCAACTTATTGTTCTCAAAAAAATGCAATATTCTGTCTCATAAAACATTTTCGTATAATTTCAAAAACAATGATGAATAAATAAAAAAGTCCGCCATTTTGGAGCTGCCATTTTGTTTTTTTAAAGTTTGAGTTAAAAATTGTGTTAAATGACCTCAAGCAATGTAATATTTCAAGTTTGAGACAAATCGGTTGGTAAATAAGAAAATCCGCCATTTTGGATCCGCCATTTTGATCTCTGGATCCGCCATTGTTGTAATAAAAAACGTAAATTGTAGTATTACCAGGTTACCAAACACTACAACTACCAAGATTCAACAGTCGACTTAATGGATTTAACTTTACTTAACAAAAACAAATTTCAAATAAATTAGTTAAAAAAATGGAAATTTTGACGATGTTAGTACGATAAGATATCCGTATCAATTAAATATCACTATTTGCAAGAATCAATCTAGCAGAAAAATGCAGAGGTAAATAAATAAAGAAGAGTTTATTCTAGATTATAATGAAATCGCTGATCGTGAATTATTTGGAAACTCATTTTTCTATTGGGGGAAGGAGAGGGTGGGGGTAGAGGTAGAAATATATTTTTTGTTTGGGCTGTATTGCTATCGGACCTTTATGCATATACCAAATTTTATAAAAGTCATTTGAAGTGAAGTGTGTCAAAAACGCATTTTTTATGGAAGGGGGTGGGGGTAGGGGTGGGAGGACATTTTTTCATTATTGCTGTATTGTTATCGGATCACTATAGGTATACCAAATTTCATCCAAATCGGATAATGGTAAGTGTGTCAAAAACGCATTTTTCTATAGATAAGGGTGGGGGTAGGAGTGGTAGGATTTTTTTTTCAATGTTGTATTATCATCGGACCACTATATGTATACCAAATTTCATCCAAATCGGATAATGTGAAGGGTGTCAAAAACGCATTTTCTATGGAAGGGGTGGGGGTAGGGGTGGTAGGATATATTTTTTTTAATGTTGTATTGTCATCGGACCACTATGTGAATACCAAATTTCATCCAAATCGGATAATGGGAAGTGTGTCAAAAACACATTTTTCTATAGAAGGGGTGGGGGTAGGGTGGGAGGATATTTTTTTCTTAATGTTGTATTGTCATGGGACCACTACGTGTGTCAAACACGCTTCACAAGATTTGATAGATAGTTAGTTAGTTAGACAGAACATCTGAAGCTAAATAAAAGCTTGTAAAAAAAATTGCGTAAAGGATTTTTTAAAGATGTTTTTATATAAATAATATATTTTATTTTTCATCTACACATTTTATAAAAAAAAAAATTTTCGTCCGGCGCCGAGTTGGCCGGTGCCCAGTTGGCGGCGCCGAGTTGGCCCGGCGCCCAGTTGGCGGCGCCGAGTTGGCGGCGCCCAGTTGTCCTAGACCGAAGTGGGGACTAGGGGTTAATCTCAATAAGACAGAGTATATGTGTATCGGTGGAATGAAACAGGATCTAATCTTAATTACCGGGCAGCGAATTCAGTCCTGTGATGAGTATAAATACTTAGGTCTAAAAATTACAGCTGACGGAACACTAGACAAAGCTATAAAAGATCGAAACGTACAAGGAAGAAAAGCAATAACTTTATTAAATGAAATAATTTGGGACCAAAGTATATCAAAACATAACAAAAAGCTTATATATAACACCATTGTAAAAAGTATTATTACATACGGCTCAGAACTATGGCCAATCAAGAATAGAACAGAAAAAATGCTTTCCGCTACGGAGATGGACTAGTGGAGAAAAGCAGCAGGGAACTCAAAAAGAGAAAGAGTTACAAATCAAAAATACGAGAAATTATGACAGTGGGTGAACGTACTTTAGTGGAACTGGCCGAAGAAAACGAGGTGAAATAAGAATAAGAGGCCTAGATGATGAATTATGGGCAAACAGAAACGAGTGGAGATTGGGTATCGGAAGACGTAGAACGTTGTGAAACCGATAAATATATACTTATATTATATTATTATTATATTAATATTATATATATAATATAACTTATGTAGGTAAATTTAAATACTTTATTTTTAATTTTGGTTTATTTGTTTGGTTTTTTCTTCAATTTTTATTCAAAAAATTGTTCATGGTATAAGGTTTTTTTTGGTTTGGTGTCGACCACCCACCTGTTACTGTCTTGAAGGATATTAAGGTTTTTTGTCACTGAATTGAAGGAAAGTCGTCGGAAAAGTCTGGCAAAACTGTAGAGGGGCCGCCGCTGCTTTTTCTCAATAATTTGTGTTATAATCAAAAACTTAGTAGGGGCTTTCGTTTCTGAGATATTTACAAAAAATTGTTTTTAAGGTTGGTATAGCGTGAAGTTCACTTGGACTGTGCTAATGGACTAGGAAGATAATTATCATTATCATACAACATACAACTTTATTCCAAAGATATTTTACTTATAATGCTGTAAAATTGTATAATGAATTTCAAATATTTTTGGTGAAATAGTTCTATATTAGTGTTTAAAAAGGAGCTCAAAAAACACATCTTAACAGTGCAGAATGCATAGAAATTTACGATAAAGTTTTCTCGTGCAATATTACTATTAATATATTTACTTAGATAATAAACATTTTCACTCTTTTCTATTTTCTATTTTTAGGTTAAGTTAGTTTCTGTTTAAGTTCGGGTTAAATCTGAATAGCTGTTCTTTTTAGGTAGATTTCGCCCTTTCAGAGTTGTTCTTGCAAAACGAATCCTGAATAAATACCTTATTTATTTATTTATTATAATTTCCTTCAAAATACATTTTTATATAAAATATGGCTCATAAACATTTTCACTCTTTTCTATTTTCTATTTTTAGGTTAAGTTAGTTTCGGTTTAAGTTCGGGTTAAATCTGAATAGCTGTTCTTTTTAGGTAGATTTCGCCCTTTCAGAGTTGTTCTTGCAAAACGAATCCTGAATAAATACCTTATTTATTTATTTATTATAATTTCCTTCAAAATACATTTTTATATAAAATATGGCTAGCCTATTAGCACACTTCAAGTAAAGCTGTGATATGTCAGCGTTAAAAACTCATGAAAATTGGTTCAGCGGTTCGGTTCATACACCTACACACAGAGGGGCAGACGTCACGACGAGCTTGCTAAGATAGACCCAAATACACCCAAATAACCCATCTACGGCTCTAGGCAGTGGCATATTTGGAAAAGAGTTTTGGGGGGGGGCGAGATCCAAGCCGTATTTTATGCTATTTTGTTTGTATTCATGAAATATGTAGAAAATACCTAAAAAATCTTAGCTTCGGGGGGAAGGGCTTCGATTCCTTATATACCTACGCCACGCAAATTATAAATCTAAAAATATCCATAATCCAGAAAGATTTGAATTTCTCGTCCAGAAGCTGTGATGTCTTATCTGCTCTTACAAACAGGAGAGGCGCAGGTAATTTAAAATTGAACGCCTGCTTGGTGCTAGAGTTTTCCACTTCGGAGCACTTTAGATTTGAATATACTTCCACTTTCGAACACCATTTTTTTTACCCTGGTATTTACTTAAAACTAAATTCATACATATTCATCAATAAATGTTAAAACCACAAGAAAAATTAAATAAATTAATAAAATTAAAATAATTTTTCATTATTTAATAAAATAACTAAAAAAATTTGTAAATTTAGCTAAACTTTTGTGTAACTTCTGTTTTTGAGAGAAAATAAAAAAATTAAAAGCTTTTAAAGATGTCCAAAAATAATTTTAGACATTCGATAATATTATTGTCAAAACAAAACGGTTGTAACCAAAAATGTTATCAGAAGTTTCCTTTTTGAGAAAACTACTTATCCGCACTCGCCAAAAAACCTAAACGATATTTAGGTTTTACTTAATTTTTTTTTTGTGTCCTTAACAAATATACTTTTAAATAGTTGTCAAGAACCGCTCATATCAAGGCATTGTAAAGGTTTTAATGCTTTATCTGGATGACAACGATCTGCTAAATAGTGCCGTCATAAAGTCTCGTAATATGATACATACAAATACTATGAACATTTTTTTATAATTCTAATCGCGGAATATACCAGAACATATTTTTTTCGATAATTCGTAGGAGCTTTCGTTTCTGAGATAATTACAAAAAAACTGTTTTTAAGGCTGATTGGAGTTCATTTCTAGTGTGCTAATGGGCTAGGAGGATATCGAATCCGTCATAGATCCATTTATTTTCTAACAAATTTTGTAAAAAACAAAAATATTGTCACAACATTCGTTTTTGAGAAATTTCAAAATGTGCATTTTTTAAGATTTATTAGGCTTTGTTTTTTTTTTGCTTGATTTCATCACATGGCTATATTTTTTGTGATTTCATTATTTATTTGAATTCTAAAATAAAAGTTTTTAAGTGTTCCACTTTGAAAATATCCAGCTAAAATAAATATCCTAAAATTGAACGCTATTCTAGATGCTCAAAAGATAGATGAGTATTCAGATTGCAGCGGCCGTAACTTGATGTTTGAAGCAGTGTCGGCTGCTACAGGAAGGGCAACGGGGCAGTGCCCTCCCAAAACTAGACAACAAACAAAGTCAGTAGTTAAAAGCATCGCCGATCGCGTGGCATTGTTTTTGTTATCGTTTGTTTATAAAATGGGAATAAATACCGTCGATAACATAATTAACTGTGCAAATTTAAATACGTTGACATATGAACTTCGATTATAGATAAAATCTTTAGGGCCACATAGACCGGACCTAAAAATCCCCAAAAATTAACCAAAATTTTAGTGCAAGTAATAAAAAATTATACGATGCTAAAAACTGGTTGTGCGGTTACGTGGGTGGCAAAAGGCATGTGTGATCTCTAGCACTTTAGTGAAAAGTTAAAGACACAAAGTAAGTGCTACTTATTTAAATAACCACAGAATTTTCTATGCTAGGCAAGACTGAGAGGTGCCAATTGAATAGTGCCTATAGGCAAAACATTACCGATCATAATGAAAATGTGGCGAAAAATAGACATATACTTATAGTTCAACGAATAGAGGCCAAAATAGGGGAGTTACCCTACAAAAGGTCCGGTAGTAGTTCTGAATTTTGGATATGTTGTTAAGCTCGGGAGGGTAGTTAAAAATCTGAGTTTTCGTCCCACCCCTGTGCTCCCTCCGCCATCTTAAAAAAACCATCAAAAATTGACACTTTTTTTAGTTTTTTGCCTTTAATTTCGTTCCTGTACACTAAATCGCAAATCGGGTGGTACTATTGTTGTTCTACGGCTAGTAGTAACGGAGCTAGGTAATTTTTAAAAATGACTAAAATCACGGGCTTGGGCAAATTTTAATTTTTTTTCTACTTTACACGGCAATAACTCAGTAACACTTTCTTGTAACGTAAAAGTTCGAAGAACATATCTTGTAGAGAATTTAATTATCTACAAATTACTGTATTTAAGTAATTTTTATAATTATTTTGAAGGGGTGGAAGTAACATTAAACAATGTTGTGCAAGTCAGTACAGCAGTTCCGAGTTTATACAATTATCATCACTGTCGACGTTTCGTAAAAAACGCTAAAAAAGTTTTTGAATTTCTGACCCAAATCTTTTGTTTTGAAAAATTTAAGAAAAAAAGACCCATATACAGGGTGTTTTAAGTTCCAGTGTCCACCATTGCTAACTCTCGTATTATTAAAGATGGAAATAGTTAGATTTGCCAAACTAGTAGAATTTTTGACGCTGTAATAATAAAAACATTGTTTTTAAATTTTAATATACCTTTTTTACCCAATGTTCATTTTTGTATTTCTTAAAATTTACTCCCACAATAATAATTGTAAAAACAATCTAAATAGTGGATTTCGTAGGCAATTAAATTATCTACAAGATCTATTCAGTCAGGTAAGAAAGGGGGCTGCTTTAGCCCCTAAGCACCCTTACTACTTTCTACGCCACTGGATTTATAGAAAAGAATTTAAAAAAAAAACGTGCCGTTTAAAGCACTAAATTTTTTGGTAATTTTTGATATTAATGGATGCTTCTGGAGTGTTACCCATAACATTTATTACGTTTTGTGATACATCGTTTAAAAGGGAATTTTATTGTCCACCAAGCAGAAGAGAAAATTTTATCGTAAGAAGCTTAGTTTTGAAGAAAATTGCATAAAAAATGTAACAAAATTAATTTGTTTGGTGATTTTAAAAAATTGTTGTTATACACCGTTTGAAAGGAAATTTTATTATCGACAATGAAGTAAAAAATACTTTTTTGATAAAGGGCTTGGTTTTTAAGAAAATCAAATAAAACCTGTGCAAAACATAATTACAAAAAAAAATTAAATGACCCCCATGTACGGACCTCGTTGGCGGGTTCGTTGTAAGTCAAACCCCATCGAGTTTCATTATCAATAAAGTGCAGTATAGCAGTTTTTTACATTCAGCTTAGTTTTTAAAAAAATTAGATGAAACTTGTAACAAAAATATTTTAATTTGTGATTTTTTAAAATTGGTTTAGTTTACGGGCGCCTGTGAAGTTATTACCATGAAACCAATCCGACTTTGTTGTACACCATTTAAAAGTAAATTTTATTATCTACAATAAAGTATAAAAGACATTTTTTGATAAAGGGCTTGGTTTTTAAGAAAATCGAATAAAATATGTAACAGAATTAATTTTTTTGGTGATTTAAAAAAAATTGTTTTAAATTAAGCACACCACTGGAGCGGTAAATATGATATATTTTTTACCATGTTACACAACGTTTAAAAGGAAATTTTATTATCTACAATGAAGTAAAAAACAATTTTTTTGATAAAGGGCATGGTTTTCAGAAAATCAAATAAAACCTGTGCAAAACATAATTTAAAAAAAAATTAATTAAATGGCCCCCATATAAGGACGTCGCTGGCGGGTTCGTTGTAAGTCAAACTCCATCGAGTTATACACCGTTGAAAAGAGAATTTTACTGTCAATAAATTGCACCATAGCATTTTTTTAAATTAGGCTTAGTTTTTGAAAAAATTAGATAAAACTTGTAACAAAAATATTGTAATTTGTGATTTAAAAAAATTGGGTAAATTTACGGGCACCTCTGAATTTATAACCATGAAACCAATCCGACTTTCTTGTACAGCATTTAAAAAAAAATTATTTGCTACAATAATGTATAACACATTTTGTTCTATAAACCTTGGTGTAAAAAAAAATCGAATAAATCATGGAAAAAACATAATATTATATTTTTTTACTTTTTTAAATTACTTCAATTAACGGACGCCGCTGAAGAATTTATAAATAGTTGACCCCCATCGAGTTGTACCTTTTTCAAAAGGAAATTTAATTGTCTACAATAAAGTATATTACACATTTTTCTCTTAGAAGCGTATTTTTTGAGAAAATTTGAGAAAACCTAAATATGTTAGATTTTAGGGGGTCTGGGGGGGTTTTTGAAGAGGTGGTTAGTTTAAGGAGGTGTTTGACCCCTAAGCACGCTTATCTTTTTGTACGTCACTAAATTTACACAAAAAAATAAAAATAAATAAAAAACGTGCCGTTAAAGCACTAAATTTTAAAAAATGATTATTTTCTAACTTACTTACTTTAAGTTAAAAGTTACTCCCACTTAATTACAATATTTAAAAAAACATTTAGAGAATGGATTTTGTAGCTGATAAAATTCTTTACAAGATATGTTCTTAGAACTTTTACCCTAGAACAAAGTATTTCGAAGCTTATGCCGTCTAAAGTAGAAAAAATCTGAAAATTTGCCCAAGCACATGATTTTAGTCATTTTTGGAAATTACCCAGCTCCGTTACTACTGCTAACAGAACAACCATAGTACCACCCAATTGTAGATAATTATATCCTCTAAATAATAATTTCATATAACTCTTTTTGCGATTTAGTGTACTGAAACGAAGTTACAGGCAAAAAACTACAAAAAATGCCAATTTTTGATGGTTTTTTCAAGATGGTGGAAGAAGCACAGGGGTGGGGGTGACGAAAACTGAGATTTTTAACAAACCTTTCGACCTTAATAACATATCCAAAATTCAGAACTATCGGACCTTTTGTAGGGTAAAACTCCTCTATTCATTGTACTATTATTAGGTTAATAGACTGTTTAAAATTCTGTGGGATTTTTGAGGTTGCTCTACGGGGCCATGATGAGTCTGAAACTGGTGCTAATCGAAGCACTTTGCGCATGTAAAAGAAGGGCGACTAGACTTTATCTATAAACAAATAAACGAAAAACTACACCAAGTAGCTGCTTGTTTGTAAAATACTAAAATAAAATTGTTTAGGTAAGTTTTTTTTATCTACTTTTCCATGCAATATAAATTTCTGCCCGTCACTAGCCGCCACTGGTTTGAAGGAAGTTATTAAGAAAAGAACGTAACTGTTCGAGCGCCAGAAAGATAAACGATAGTTTCTAAGTTTGTAGACTAAGCGGTAATTGACGTAAAAGATTTAAGAATAACTCAGGTTTAATTTCTCGTCTTTTATTGGAAAATATCCGCGTCTGAACTACAAGATGTCACAAAAGTATAAAAAATAGTCGTAAAAACATTGATGAAAAATCGAGGGTAAGCCATATGAAAACAAGTCAATACCCAATATGTATTTAAATTGCGTTTGCTGATAAAATTTAAGATGTTTTTATTTTTCCCTCTGAAATTTCCTTTACCTACATTTCATCGCGGAAGCTATTCGAAGTTGGAAAGGCGACCGCATCTCTACACACGTTCTTGATTGTCGAGCTCAGTTCGCTCAAGTTTAAGTTAACTTCGGTTACATACGTTTTAGGATTCAAGTGCCGTGGCACTGGCAGCGTTGCATCAGTGGTTAAAACCGCATTGCATATAAGCTAACGTCACAGATAAATCGCTAAAATCATAGATAACACGTGTTATTTTGCTCATGTCACAGCGAGAAATGTTTTAGCGATAGAATTAACTGGAAAGATGTCACAATAAATTGTATCGCATTTAAAATGATTAAACTGAGTACAAATGGACTAAAAATGGCAGAGAATAGAAAGATAGAGTCTGCTTGGACCGAAATTACGGAAGTTTTTAATGCAGCAAACTTGAAATTACTTCCAAGAGATACTGGCATAAGCAAAAAAGCTTTAACAGCTGATAAAATTAAAAATTTAATGGATAAAACCAAAGCAAGTCAGATAAAAAATGGTCTAATGGCTTCGACAGACTGATATTCTGTTGAATAGTCACAATAATGTCCAAATAAAAAATTTCTTGATGTGAACCAAGACGTGTTATATATTTATTTCATTGGTTTGGAGAAAGCGTTTGATATGTTTCAAGACAAAAACTTATGAAGATATAGAAAGGAATCAAACGACTTATGCTAAAATGGAATAGGTATCAGAGAATGTAAAAATACACAAAGTAATGGTGCAGTTCTAAACAACTTACAATATGATCATGATAACTTCGTTACAACAGACAATCCACAATATCTTTAGATAGTATTAAAAAGCCTTAACACTGCAAGACAGAATTATGAATTGAAAATAAGTATTAAGAAAAATTGAAAATAAATATTAAGAAAATTATATAGTTATACCAATGAATCCGCCAGACTACCGACGACGACGCGACGTCGGAAATTTAAGTGTCGATAACGATAACCAATAGAGAGAGAGAGAAAGAGTGTCACGGCAAAATTATTTGAGCATGTGAATAAACGAAAACCTAGATAAACCTTAGGAAATTAGTTCAAAAATTAAAATAGCCTATTAATACTTTTGTAAAAATTAAAACATTCCTCTTTATCAATTAATGAGAACAATAAAAAAGAAATGAGTCAACACGCATAGACTTTATAAAGACTATGGACTAACAACCTTATAAATCAAGACATGATGCAGATAATTCAAAATGAAGAAGAAATAATACCTACTGAGTCTAAAAAATAAATCATTAGAATGTTTTGGTCGTGTGATGAGAGGCCTAAACACAGGCTACTACAGAATATTATTAATTGAAAAATTAAAGGCAAGAGAAGAACGAAGAACAGGAACATGTGTCTTAAGAATTTAAAACACTGATGCATGATGATATTTAGATTCGCATCAAACAGGATTCAAATCGCTTTGATTGTTTTTAATCACCGGTAGGGGATGAAACTTTTAATAGAGGAATATTTAAAGAAAACAATAAAGATGGTGAAAGTAGTCGAAAAACATTGAAAGGATCTTAATAATTTGATACAATGGAAAAACTATAGAGAAACTGTAAGGAACAAATTCCAACTTTTCAAAGAACTTTAAGCAAATTAAATTTTATATAGCATTATAAGGGCTTTAATATTTTATTGTTTAACGTCGTTCCTTTTATCTAGTTTGTAGTTTATATTTCTATTGTCCGCTGGAAATCTTTCAGGAAAAGCTAAAGTAAACTACACTTTATATACATGTGTATGTCACGCTTTTCATAAAATCCCTTTGCGTCTTTTTGGCGAAAATTTACAACCAACTTTGACATATTAATTTAGCGCGAAGGAAGGCAACATAAACAATATAAGGTGTTGTTTTGTTATAAAGGTAACATAATAGCAAGGTTTTCCAGGAAGTGAAAAAGATTAAGAACCCTTTGGAGAATCCTTGTTTCTCAGACTTAAAATATATGTTTTAAAATGTACCTTATAGGAAGCTACTCGCTAGGAAGTCAGACAACGGCTTTCTAAGTCTACATCATAGTTTATGTTACGAGGACAGGAAGAGAGATAAAGAGAAAGGACAAGGGGAGGAAGTATTAATGCTAGTTTATGAATGCTCTAATATATTTCAAGAATTGACCGAGGCAAAATATGTCAAGCTTCTATGGATCCAGGCAATACAATGACTCCCGGAAACAAAAAGGATGATAGACTATCTAAGACGTGATTTCAGAAAAATTCGGTTCACCCTGAACTCTACCTAAAGCTCATAAGAAAGCCCTTAAAAATGGCTAATTCCAATGGCTGTAAACGCTCAGCACAAAGTAGATACTCTCTCAGCTTTAGAAAAACTGAGAGACCGGCTACGGAATAGGAAAAACAAGAAGAAAATTTACTGGTTATATTGTGAAGACACGGCGAACGTGCAGTAGTCCATAAACTATAGTTGATGTTGTATTAAAGTGGCACCGCGTCATAGCTATGGTAAACCAAATTTTGCGGCAAAATCTATGTAAAGAAGCCTTAAAAAATTAGTGTTTCACTTTGTACATGCAGTGTGCCGCTCGGGGTTTAATGTTCAGAGGATAAAACACTAAGACCTTTTAAAGGAGAGATGAAATAGGTACTTACCTAATAAATAAAGATCCGAAACAGAAAAGAGGATCCAAAATTATATTAAAATGTGCGCAAATATTGATTTAGTTGCAAAAACGCTAATTTGTTTTGTAAAAAGCTCCGTCATAATTTGTTTGACATAAACAGTCAAAACAACAACGTATAGAAAACGTCAAAGCCCGGCTTAATCAATAATATGTTCGTAACAACCAGATAAGAGTATATATGTTCCTTTCTAATGAAATCGTTTAGAAGAAGACATCAATAAAAAGCAAGTAAAATGGTAAGCTAATGACTAATTATTGCAGTGCCTTATTTTGGGAATCAATATCAAAAAAAAAAAAAAAAATTAAACGAAGTGCGTGCCACTGTATGTACCCCTCGTCTCCCTTCCCGCCCATCAAGGTTTTGATGACGCGGTGTCACTTTAATAGAACATCAACTATAGAAGAGTTGGTAGATAGAGACTTTCTGTCTGATTATTATTTCACGCAACTTTAAGAAGAGAGTAACCAAAGAAAAGAACAACGAATTGAAACATTTAATCAAAAAGTACAATAACGTTTAAACATTTTAGATGTCCACAATCCTTTATCCTGAAGCCAGATAAATCGTAATCTATTTTTCTCCGAAAACTAAACTTTGTATTGACCCCCTGACATTTTCTGCTCCAGTGAACGAAGATCCGTTAGATGACAACTATCTTTTAATTTTACTTTTTCTTATGAACAGAATGTGGCTAAAATCTTTGACCCACTAATAATTATCTATGAGCACGGCGCGGCAGTGCCTTGCCAAGTTAGCACAAATTGCTGTATCACCTTTTCTTGAAACCTTTCAGCCTATATTTGACCTATCTATAATTCCACTTCTGAATGAGCTACGAAACTCAAACTTAGCACATCTGTAGACAACGGCAGTTAACAGTTCCTCCTAGTTTTATGGAGTTTCATAAAGTAGTAAAGTATAGATCATCAAAGTTCTACTGTACTTTTAAACATGCCACAAAGCTGAAATTTGGCAGACAGGTATAAATTATGATAAAAACCCTAAAAGTTTCATTTACTCCCCTCCCCTATACATTTAAAGTTATGTAATACATGTATAGTTATGTAAAAGTAACATTGCCCACTTCCAGAGACGCTAGAGGGCTGGGTTTTGGCAGACTGATAGAAACCATGATAAAACTATAGATATTGCCCGATTCCAGAAATTATAAAAAGCTGGGATTTGGCAAACTGACAGAAATTGATAGAAATAGAAATGTATTCACTTCAACAGGAAAATTAAAACAGGTAAAAGCTAAGGCATCGCAAAAGTTTTGAACATATTCCGCATATTTTAATTTCTTTAAAAAAAAGCCAAGTACGCGAAAATGGTATGACTTTAACTCATAGTGCAAAATTGACCATAAACAAGTTTGGCTGTAATAGCAAAGTTTAACAAAGCTTTTCCAAACTAGTAAAAACCTTACATTTTCATACCATTTTCGCGTACTTGGCTCTTTTTTATATGAAATGTTTTTGTTATAATTTTATTTTTTCGGTGGGAAGGAAACTTGTCACGACATAAAGATTCGAGTTTTTTGTAATTTCCCAATCACTTTAACCAGTATTTACTAGGAACTTAAAGGAAGTTGATTGAGAGCGGACTCTTAGTCGCTGTTTATTCAATGCTTTTAGTCGTGCTCTCGTCCATTTTGTTTTGGCTTTTTTCGGTAATACAGGATACAGCAAGAGTTTTATTTCCTTTATTGAAAAAATAAATACGATGCCAAAATAGAGTTTTAGAAAAAAGCCTCGAACAAAAAAACTAAAAAAACTTGAACCAGACACCTTAAAAAAAGAATCTATATATTGTTATAGATTTTTTAAAATAAATTATTGAACTGTCATTTGCATTTCATCTGCCACCTTTAGTAAGATATTATACAAAGTTGTTATTTTTGTTTTGGAATGACCCTTTTATTTATTCACATTCTTTGTAATTTTTAATATTTTTAATGTTGTTTGTTTTTAACTAGGTTTAAAATATTGTGAAAAGATTAAATTAAAAAATAATTAAAAACAAAGAGGCGATTAAAACATTAAAATATAAAAACAATAAATAAAAACGTAATAAAATGTAAAAGAAGGTCATTCCATAAGAAAATACCAACTTTTTTTCTATCTTCCTTAGAAATACCTGGAACGCCCCAAAAAGATTGAATTTCGAACACCCTGTACTCTTTTACACCTAGAATAATATGCCTAGAATAGGAAATTTAAAATGTATAAATGGGGGAAAGGGCAGTGTGAACAGTACCCTAATAGAGAAGTAAATTGCTTATTTAATAATTCAGTAACCCAAATAAGAGATAATAATGGATTGAGCTGAGTAGTAGGTCAGAGGTCAAAAGGTCAAAATGAAATATCTAGATATTAGGGACTTATTGCAATAAAGACTGGCAATAATAGTGCCGGGCACTATTCTGAGAGTTTTCCCTTAAAAACTGACAGTTGATCTTTCAAAATTGCCATACCAAAGTCAAATTTTAAAATCCAGTCGTTTATTATCCATTAATAATGGCGGCACTATTAATTACGGCTCTTATATTACAAAAATACCTAATTTTGAAAGACGACAGCTAGCTGTTCCTCTAATGCAAATCTGTCAGAATAGTGCCCGGCACAATTACTGCTTGACTTTATTGCAATAAGTCCCTATTATATTTTCCCACCCTTAAGTTAGGGCCGTACCTAGGGCGGGGATCAAAGGCAATCAATCCCCCCCCCCCGAAATATTTGGGACTCAAAAATAATGAAATATTTAGAAGTGATAAATAGTAGAGGGCAAATTCGCGCCGTTAACTACCGAACCGAACCTTTTCTTAAAACATTTCAGCCCATATTTGACCTATCTAAAACTCTACTTCGGAATGAGCTACAAAACTCAAGCTTCGCACAGTCGTAGATCTTCATAGAGTTAACACCCCCTCTAAGTGTCATGGAGTTCCAAAAAGTAGTAAAGTAAATACGCAATTTCAAATAACGTCGAAATTGCCACTCACTCACTCATGTATATATCATCAAAATTCTACTGTACATTCAGACATGCTACAAAGCTGAAATTTGGCAGACTGGAAAAATTTTAAAAACCCTAAAATTTTAATTTGTTTCCCTCCCCTATAAATGTAAAATTATGTAACAGTATCATTTCCCACTTCCAGAAACGCTAGAGAGCTGACCTTTGGAAGGCCGATAGGAACTATGATAAAACAATAGAAAAAAAATCCCAATATTTTACTTAACTTTGCTCCCCTATAACAATAGAGAAAGTTATGTAAAAGTAACATTGCCCACTTCCCGAAACGCTAGAGAGCTGAGCTTTGGAAGACCGATAGGAACTACAATAAAAATATAGGAAAAAATTTAAAAACACCAAAAATTTAATTTACTACCCTTTCCCATAAATGTAAAGGTATCGAGAAGAAACATTGTCCACTTCCAGGAACGCTGGAGGGCTGAGCTTCGAAAGGCTGATAAGCTCTAATAACATTTTTAATAAGGCATTGCAAAAATTTTGCACATTATTTCGCATATTTTACTAATTTAAAACTTAAATATTATCCAAATCCTTTAAAAAAGGAGTGAAATCAGAAAAAAAAACATTTTATGTAAAAAAAAGCCCAGTACGCGAAAATGGTATTCCGTAAAAAGAATTTAGATATAAGTAAGGTAAAATGGGGTATTAGCGGCTTAGTTAAGGAAATTTTCAGTTTACCCGCTTGGATTATTGTTAAGGGTTCATACTTTGGCCAAATTTATCATTAAATGGCGTAAAGGGTAGAGTTGTCTGCCAATTTCAACAAAAAAAAATATATATAATATATATATATTTGTACCAAAAAAAAATTATTTTTTTAAAAAGTCATTTTTTTCTATTACCGGCCTATTAAAAAAAGCCTTAATCTAACGCCGGCCTAAGTGCGATCTATTACCGGCTTATTATCAAACGTTGTATTTGATTATAAAAAATAACTAAAATAAATAAGTTGGACAAATTGTTTATTTTTAAAACTGAGCAAAAACTTAAAAAACTAAAATAAATTAAATAGTACATAAAATCTGCAACATTTTTATTTTTAGAAAAGTAAAAATTGAGATGAAAAGTAACAAACCGGGATAAAAAGTAATAAAGTCGGAATAAAAAGTAAAAATCGGGATAAAAAGTAAAAATTGGGATAAAAAGTAAAAATCGGGATAAAAAGTAAAAGTTGGGATAAAAAGTAAAAAATGGGATAAAAAAAAAACCGGTTAAAGATTAAAAAAATCGGGATAAAAAGAAGAAATCGGGATAAAATGTAACAATTGGAATAAAAAGTAAAAATCGGGATAAAAAGTAAAAATTGGGATAAAAAATGAAAATCGGGATAAAAAGTTTAAAAAAACAGGATAAAAATTTAAAAAGTTGGGATAAAAAGTAAAACATGGGATAAAAAGTAAAAATTGAGATAAAAAGTAAAAAACCGATATAAAAAGTATAAGTCGGGAAAAAAGTAAAAATCGGGAAAAAATAAAAATGATAAAAAGTAAAAAATCATAAAGATCCTAAAACTTAAAAAATATTGAAAAAACTTGATTAATAACCTCGTGATAAAAGTGTATTTTTATCCATCGACGAATTGTACTAACTTTTCGCCTTGTGTGTGGATAAACAGTGACACTTTTATCCCCTGATATTAATTATAGTATTTCGCACTTTAGGGGTAAAAAGTGCAATTTTTATACTGCATTGTTGAAACAAATGTGCTAATATTTACTCCCGGGATAAGATTGCAAAAAATACAGTATAAACCTCGTAATTACAGTTTATTTTTATTGCTGGACAAATTTTAGCCTTTCCCTCTGGTTGGGCTACAAACTTTTTTCCTCAGGATAAAAAGTGTTACTTTTATCTTTTGTTATCCGATAACGTGTGTGCATATTTTAATTATATGATTATTTTTTTAAAAATAAAAACTCCTTGAAAAAGTTATAATTAAATAAGTACCATTTTTTTTACCCTGTTTAAAACAGAATATTATAAGAGGCAGATTTTTTTAATTGCATTAAAAAGGCTTACATCGGAATTTTTTAAAATATTTTTTGAAGTGTTATAGATAATATAAGTATGTATTTACAAATATTAAACAATAATAACAAATTTTTTAATTTCAAATCTATAAGCCGTAATTAGTTCGAGGTCCAAAATATTAATCTAAAACCGACCTATTTTATTTTTTGCCTTTTTTAACATTTGAATACAAAATATATGTTATAAAATCTCAAAAATACGTTCAATCGACCTTATTAAATAAACCGAAATCAAAAACATATCCAATCAGTCCAAAATTTACGAGTTATTAAAAAACTGCTATTCATAAAAAATTTGTCTATAACTGGTTTCTTTTTGTAAAATATCATTCTAATTGGGTAATAAAAGATAAGATGTTCTCCATATCTGTCAAGGAATTTGTACATAAAAATTGGAAATTTTTTTTTGTCTTTTAAAGAGATAATAAAAAATTATGAATTAAACAATAACAATAATTTTCCGGCTTAATAAGCCGTAGTTAGATCGAGGTCCAAAATATTAATCTATTAGCGGCCTATTTTAATTTTGCCTTTTTTACCAATTTTCTACAAAATATATATTATTAAATAGTAAAAATACATTTAATAGACCTTTAATAAATAAACAAAAATCAAATGTATTTTAAAATGGTCTTAAATCTAGGAGTTATTAAAAAACTGGTTCCATTAAGAAGACTTTGCTTTGACCCTTTTTTTTTGTAATAACTCTTTTTAATTAGGTAATAAAAAGGGTGTATTTTAATATTTCTGTCAAAAATTTTGTGGGCCGGAAATAGTTTAACATATTTTTTAAGGTATATTGGATAAAAGTTCCAAAACAAAGTTTTTTTTTCTTTCTTAAAAATAAAATAAATGTGATTTAAAATAATTGCGAGTTTTTGCATTTTCGGCTCAATAAGCCGCAATTAGATCGGACTTCCAAATATTGATCTATTACCGGCCTATTTTATATTTGCGATTTTCAGCACTTTCCCTAAAAATTTTTTTTTATAAATTGTGAAATTTATCGTAAACAGACATATATGAATCAACCTAAATTAAAAAAATATAAAAATACCTAAATTCTAAAAGTTATTGCTCAGAATACCTTAAGGTATGAAGTCAAATCCCTTACCAAAAAAAGAGCAAATTAGCCTGAAAACACACCTTTTTCTTTAGTGGAAACTTCCAGACTGCCGCCTACACAGTCGCTTGTCGACATCCCCAATTTTATGCGTCAATTTGATTGGCAAATAATAGTCCAATAATAGACTGGCTACGGTTATAAATATTTTTCGCGCCAAATATGAATAAATCAGCCGCCAAGTTGATGTACCTTTTTGAGCCGGCATTACCCCACGATTTTGCATGAGCCGGTAATACCCCATTTTACCTTAAAGCCAAGTTCTCTAATACAAATTTCAAAATGAAAGGTTTTTACTAGATTGGAAATGTTTTTCTAAACTTGGCTATTACGGCTGCAAATCGCTCTTAGGCACAGTGCTAAATTGAACATAAAGAAGCTGGGCTGTAAGAGCAAAGTTTAAAGAAACATTTCCAAACTAGTAAGAACCTTTCATTTTGAAATTTGTATTAAAGAACTTGGCTTTACTTTTATCTCAATTATTTTTACGGAATACCGTTTTCGCGTACTTGGCTTTTTTACATTTAAAATTTTTTTGTTATGGTTCCAATTTTTTATGGCAAATTTGACAGACTTTTGAAATTTTTCTCCATCTAAAGTTTGTTTAAGTATTCTATTTTCTAAAAAAACTAAAATATTAAGCGTATTTTATAGTTAACAAATCCCGTATTTCTTAATAAAACCAATAATTTTATTCATAAACAGTTGTGTTTTAAAGAATATTACTTGATTTCAATGCGAAATTAATCCAAGATTTGAGCAGCTTCTGAAAAATAGTTTAAGTGTTTTTGGACTTGATTTTTGCCCAGTCAATAACAATTTTTGCTTGACAAATATTAAACTGATCTTCCATAGGTAGAAAGGCTATTGGGATTGTCAAAAAAACTTTTTTTATTTTCACTCAAAATAAGTTTGTATCAAAAAAGACCTAACCACCAAAATTTTTGATGGCGTCTGTCTGTGTGGGACACGATAATTCAAAAATCAAAAATATATTTTAGCCATTTAACTGCAAACCATTTTGAGAACACTTAATAAAAAATAGTTTTAGAGAAATTGTTTCATAGTTTTTTTTTTAATAACAAAAACAAGAAATTAACAACTCAAAATGCAAAATTTGCAAAATCGTATTTTAAACTCCGTATCACCCCCCCCCCCCCCCCGATTTTTTTCTTGGGTACGGTTCTGCCCTAAGTAAAGAGCATGTTTTTTTAAAGCATTGTTGATCTAATAAATGTTTCGTGTTAAAAACATTTTTTTTCTTCTTAAATACATTTTGGTTGTAAATTTTGTTTTATTATTAATTTTATAACTTGTAACGTCGTATGTTCGGGATTTCGCATTCGTATTTAGTACAAAAAAACTTTTCTTAAAGTTTTTTTCACTAAAACACGTAAGTTGAGTACAAGATTTAGGTTTTCAAATGCTCCACTCATTCTTTGATTGATATTTTTGACCCATACTGTATGTTTCAACATGTAGCAGGAATGTTTAGTTTTCAAAAACTTACCTTGTCAGAATCAGTCGTGTTGCCAGATCCAAACGACGCCACCGAGTTCCTGTCCAAGTTCTCTACACTCTCGTCTAGGGAATTGCACTCTTCCATATCCCTAGAATCGAACAAAACTTGTATTTTATATTATAATAATTTTGACTGGTTTTTATACAAAAAAATGTATATGATGAAAGCACGACAAACTTATTGAAATTTTAAGAAGACCGGTATTGACAAGGAAGAAATTAATATTATCTCACAGCTGTAATGGAACCAAACATTAGAAAAGGGGTTAGATAGGGATGCCATCGCCCATTGGTGTTTAACATTTATTCCGAAACTATTTTTAGAGAGGCTATCGACGACATTTTAAAATGAATAAAAGTCAATGGAATAGTAATAAACAAAATTCGATATGCTGACGATACTGTAATTGTTACAGATAATATAGAGGACCTACAGTTTATGATGGACCGTATAGTTCAGTACAGCGAAGAACATGGTTTATACATCAACCCAACAAAGACACATTACTAGTGTTTGCAAAAAAAATACTGTTGCCAACTTAACAGTAAATGGACGCATCTTAGAACCAGTTAAAACGTTCAACTATTTGGGTACAAACGTCAATGGCCAGTGCGATCCCAAAATAGAAATTAAGTCTCGAATTGAACAAGCGTTCATAAGCATAAAACGATTTTTTACCTCCCGCGACATCAACCTGGACCTCCGAATACGGATGGTCAGATGCTATGTGTTTTCGATTTTGTTGTACAGGTGTGAAGGATTGACTCTCGACCCAATTACAGAGAAGAGACTTAAGGCGTTTGAGGTATACTTGTATAGACGCATGCTGAAGATATCGTAAGAAAAAAAATAACCAATGAAGATATACTTCACCGAATGCGCAAACCACTTGAACTTCTCGTTACAATCAAAGAAAAAAAGACCAGATAGCTGATAAATGAGGGAAAGATACAAGGCAGATCAGTTGGAAGACGACGAAACTCTTGGTTAAAAGACTTGAGAAGATGGCTCGTGCACGTCTACTGATATTTTCAGAGCAGCGGCTTTTAGAATTATGATTGCCAGATAAATCGTCAACCTTCGATAAGGAGATGGCGTACTAAGAAGTAGATGAAAGCAAGATTAGTATACAGGGTCTTTTAAAATTCAATAACATAATTTTAATTTAAAGTGATGTTTTTTCGACCCAATTTATTTATTTTAATGTTGATCGGTTGGAAGGGGTCAAATTAAGATATCTATTTCTTTCGACGCCCACGTTTTGGCCCTTTATTGGGCCATCCTCATATGGCACTAAAATGCAACAATATACAACAAAATATTGGTAAACTTATGACAAATAAATTTTTTCGTTAATTTAAAAAAAAAATTTTTAATTTTATTAGGACTTTAAAAAGCAAACATGTTTGGAAATCAACACTAAAATTATGTTATTGAATTTTGAAACACCCTGTATATTTCTACTATAGTAAGTATTTTTTAATCAAATACAACTATTATTGTTATCTACAAAAGCGTCCAAAAATTTAGCAATCACCTAAAACTGTATGAAAATCTGATCCTACACTAACAATAAAAAAAGATATGGTGTATTTGAAAACTCCAATGACTCCAAGCTATTTTTCAGCTCACCAATT
This sequence comes from Aspidapion aeneum, assembly GCA_963576565.1. Classification (NCBI taxonomy): domain Eukaryota; kingdom Metazoa; phylum Arthropoda; class Insecta; order Coleoptera; family Brentidae; genus Aspidapion; species Aspidapion aeneum. The sequence goes on from OY755045.1 coordinate 41,989,344, forward strand.
TTCTCATAAAATATCTTATTGCTTTTTTGCCACGTTTAGTTTTATACCTCATGCAGTTTCGATTACAATTAGAAAAGGATTCCCCCTCCACCCTGGAAGTGAAAAATTTATGTAAATCACTACTTGCAATTTCCCACATTTTTTTTCATTAAATCTAGTATAAAATACAAAAAATAATGCCACAGTGCTTTTGTAATATAAGCCAATTTTAATGGGGTATAGCTCCTAGACTAATAGCGCTAGATAAAAAAAAACTGGTGTGGTGTGCCTCGGGGATTTCTTAACCTTCCTGAACTAAGTATTCTTTTTCTAAAAAGTTTTTTAATAAGAGCAGTGAAAATTAAAAAAAAAAACACGAAAGAATGCAATTGTTTCAATATAAGGTGATTTTATCAAGGTCAAACAAAGTCAAGTCTGTACCAATTTTTTTTATATTTGCTGTTTTAGTACATTAAGAATTTAATGTCCATTATTCAAAATTTGTTTTGTGCTGAATTGGAAAAAACCCGCAGTTCCCACGTAGTTGGGGAAATAGAGCTTGTACAGCTCGGGCTAGATCAAAATTGGCAGAAGAAGAGAACTCGTGAAAATGTTTAGCAATTTTTGTCAAATTTAAAATTTTATATCTGAAATAGCCTTAGTACAATTGATATAGAATTTACAGGAGATATAAAACGTTTACCCTTCTTTCGAATGGTGTCAGTCTCGGTGTCAGTCAGTTTTGCCCAAGGCTACAGAAAAAAAAAGTTTTTTCTTGTTTGAGCTCACACATATACTATACTATAGTAGTGTGAGCTATGGTGATCCTAATTTTTTCGAGAAAAAAAAAGTTGCTCCGATTTCAAAATTTTTTATATATCTTTGCGTTTCAGATGATTTTGAAACTTTTTTGTTGCGCCGTCTGTCTGCCTGTCTGTCTGTCTGTCTGTATGTCTGTAACGACCAACGCGCATAACTCAAAAACCGCTTGGCCGATTTTAATGAAATTTGGTACCTAGGCTGGGTCTTGGGTCGAGATGGTCCCATTTAAAAATGAACAAAATACACCGAACAGAAACCAAATAAAAGGGTGGGGGTAGATTTCAAAAATTAGAGTTTATGTGAAAATATGGCGTGTGTGATATCAAACGAAAGGTAATTGAGTCTGCAGTTAAACAAAATACATTTTAATTTATTTTAAAAAAAAGGGTGGGGGTATATTTTAAAAATTAGAGTTTAAGTGAAAATATGGCGTGTGTGATATCAAACGAAAGGTAATTGAGTCCGGAGTTTAACAAAATACATTTTAGTTTTTTGTTTTTTTTAAGGGTGGGGGTAGATTTCAAAAATTTGAGTTTAAGTTAAAACATGGCTTGTGTGGTATCAAACAAAAGGTAATTTAGTCTGGAGTTAAATAAAATATATTTCAGTTTTTAGTTATATTAGCTCACACGTACACTATAACTATAGTACCTAGTGTGAGCTTAGGGGCCCATATATTGGCAGAGTATTTTTTTAAGTGACAAATAACTTAAATTTTATTTTAAAAATCGCGAGAGCACATTATTTGAGAAATAGATTGAAGTTTGCAAATACACCACTAGTTTTTTGATAGTGTAGGGTTAGATTGTTAGTCAGTCAGTTGTTTTAAATGGTTGATAGACTGTATATTAATCTGCAACTTTTTTACCTGCTTGACCGCTGACTATGAGGCTTCAACTTTGCAGGACTCTTTGGTAGACTTAAAGACACTGCTCCACTGAAATATGTCTCTTGTATGACCTCCCTCAGTTTTTTTACCCACAGTTGCTTAGTTTCTAAGGAGGAAGCTCTCAAGACGATTCTGTAGTCGGATATCATCGGTGCTCGTCCGGTCCACACCGCGAATTTGCACTCATCCCCTTCCATATGTTCTGTAACACCCAGTTCTGAGGTCTAAAAAAATTAATATGTCCATTAACTTGCACGGGCGCACTCAGGGGGGGGGGCTTCCCCAAGCCTTAATTTTTTTTAGATCTTTTGCACATATTTCGTGAATAAAAAATTGAAATAGCATAAAATACGACATCATGAGGTGTCGGGCATCCTTAAGACATTTTTCTGCGTCAAGGAGACTATCTTGTTTAGCCATTGGGATACGCAGGCCTTTAGATTGATACCCAGTAAACAGAAATGGATACATACATTTGGGCCTTGCCTTTTGTATTATACTTTAGCTAATTTTAAACATGACTCCGGGTGTAGTTTAAATAAAGCACCAAACTGTAAGAGATGGTTTGAAAGGTCAAAGTAGACAAAAAAAATCGAAACTCTTTGTTACAAGTTTGGAAAGTTTAGGTCCAAGCACAATGAAAAATACTAGCTACCAAATACAGATGTTAGACGCTCTGGATACATTTGACTGATTTCTAGTGTAGAACAACTATTAAAATATATTGATGGTCTTTCATCAATATCAAACTTTTGTATTTAGTTGCTTGTATTTTTAGTTGTGCCTTTAGTTTAAGGAAAAACAGTACACTTTAAAAATGAAATATTTTATAAGGTCAAATTATTTTTTTCCAAAAAAATATATCTTATTGAGATACAATCTTGCCAAATCACCTAATAGATATAAATTTGTCAATTTTTTTAAGAATATTAATTTTATAAGGTATTAAATTTGCAAAAAAAGACAGACAGATTTTTGTACATATCTAAAGGCTCCTTAATGAAAACAGAAAATAGTAATATTAGAACTACAATTATTAAGATCTAATATGGCTTAATAAATCGATTTTAATACTCTATAATAAATAATCGCTTTTAGTTCGGGGCCTAAGACGGACATTTAGGGGCTTGTCTGCATTTTCGTGTACCGTGATGAAAGTTGGCACAGAGGTACCAGAAACCTAGAGATGCCATTTTAGAAGTGGCCAGAACCAGAGCCAAGATACAGGGGTGTACTTGAGGTGGAACAGGAAAAATTAATAAATTAAATATAAAACTAGTTTCGCGTACAATTTTTGTTTCATTAGCTTTATAGCTCTGTAGCTTATAAACTCAAAAAATCTAGAAAAATTAAAAGTTGAAAATTGTTTTTTTTTGAGGGAGAGAGGGAGCAAGAGGTAGGAGAATAAATTGTTAAAATCTTATTTCGTCTAAAGTGGTCGTGTGGGTATCGATTTCTAGGTAATTTAGTATTCTAAACCAAAATACAATGTCAATTGAGTCAATGCGTCAAACTGTTCACATGATATGTCAAAAAATGACACCTTAACCTGCCAGGGATTTTTAAAAATACCTGACCAAGCCTTACTTAATAAAATTGGATAGCTTAGTGTAGTGTAGTAAAAGTAAAAGTGGAATCAAATTTCTAGAATTTTTAATTTTAGACATAATCTGCCAACACTTTTAATAAAATTACATGATTGCATCCTGTTTGAGATTGGTTGTCAGAAGTGATAACTAAATAGATATTTGAGAAATAATGATAATGCACATTATGTAAAAAATATTTTTTATACAATTAAAATTATTTTTAACTTAAGAACGTATGGATTGCTGGTACTGTATACTATGTGTATCTTTTAAAAATTATTGTACTAATTGTACGAAATGTTTAATTTTGTTCTTGTTTCACCAATTTCGTTAGCGGAAAAATATTAAAATTTTGCCTAATTAACTGACCTTGTAGTTTTGATAATAACAAAGTTAACAATTTTACCGACTTTAATTTAAATACTCTGTATGTCTTAAAGTTTCTAACTAACAGCTACATAGGTAATTTAATGGTTTAACTTTCTACTGTATATTTTTATAAGTGCTGGGAATAACGTTTTACGTATTTAAAAAAATATATATACTGACAAAAGAAACACCTGTATTTTCTTTCAATTCAAAGCTAAGCAAAACACTGTACACCATGTAAAAAAGCGTTCTTCTTGTTATCACTAGTAGTACAATTAAAAATATATCTTAAGCTGCATAACCGGTATACCCAAAAGTTTGAAACTACTACTTTTTACAAGATTTTTTTAATATCACCTTGTATCTTTCAGCATATTACAAAATTACACTAACTTAAATTTTTATGTCATAGCCTTTAATAAGCCGACAAATTGTGCCAAGTTTCGTTGCAGAATTCTTAATAACGCAGTAGCTACAATAATGTAAAAAAATAGTAAAAATGACAGCAAAGTTGTTGTGGCCCAGTATATACGTCCAGAAAATGGTAATGATGTAGCACTAACTACAAAAATAGAGTTCGATAAATGGTTTATAAACGAGAATATAGTGATTGCAATGAGTAGTTTATTCGACATATCTAGAGTTATTTGAATTTTCAGCACTAAAATAAAAAATTACGAATAAACTTTATTGTCTAGTTACTTTTTAACACTCTATATATTTTTATTTTATTTTAGAAAATAAAAGCTGTACTAGTATTGTTGTAAAGTGCTGACTTTATATTTTCCATGGTGATTTGTAAAGGCGTCATAAAAAAAACTACTTAAAACTATCATTAAAATTTATTTTTAAAAACAGGCCGTAGTTTTAACAGTTCAAACTAATTTTTATTTTCTTTTCGTAAAATATAAATAAAAGCTAAGTATTTTTATTTGGTATATATTTTGAAAAAAATCTTTACGTCTAAGAACACACTTTTCCATCTTTTTAGATTTTTTAAACTTAAATTATTAAATAAAACCCCCTGTACTCTGGACCCTGTATATGTCACTCGTCCAGCAATTTTTATTTTAAAGAGAAACAATTTGTTTATATCCACATTAAATTTTAAGACCTTATCTTGCATAACTAAGCTCCTGGATTTTTTTTTCTACTCAATACCCACACCATAAATTTCTCAAAAAAAAAAACTTATTTTTTGTTTCTTCGAAGAAAATAAAGCAATATAATTTTTTTATCACCCTAAATAAAAGTCTATATGTCCTTATAATCGGTGACAAGTTTCAGCTCTAGCTTTACGTTTGAATTTTATATCGAATTTTAATGAGATAGATGCCATTAAAAATAAAATACCCTGTATCTTTGCTCTGCACTGGGTCCGGGATGAGCACCACTTCGTGAAATAATACTATAGTGTTGTACTATAATCGTGCCAAGTTTCATTACGGTACGCAAAAATGCAGACAAAAGTGGCTTAGGCTCCAAACTACTTATGTTGCGCGAAATTTGTAGATTTTTTGTTTTATTTAAAAGATCTAGGTCCACCACGCACAATGAGGTAATCATCAAAAATGTAGATTAGCTTGGTTGGGACATGTACGGAAAATGGATGATAAAAGAGCATTAAGAAAATACAGTAGAAACTGGAGACCTACAGAAAGGAAAGAGGGAGGCCAGAATAAGATGTATAGATCATCTCAAAGATGTCATAAAGAATATGGGAATAAGAAAGTGGGAAAGAATCGTACCAGAGAGGGCAAAATGGAGGGCACTGGTCAGGTTCATCAGGCTAAAACCCACCACGGGTTATAATGCAACTGGAAAAAGTAACCTTTACTTACCATACTTACCATTAATTTGCTTTTGTAAATGTATTTAACTTTTCCTGCTGAATCTTTGACTTCTTTGGTAAACAGCAGGTACAATTCAAAGAGGAAAATGTGGCGTTCTCGGCCTTTTTTGATTATTTGCTTCGGATCCCATACTTGGAACGAGTCTTGCAAAACTACTTCACCTAAAAAACAAAAACAAAATAATTAGTAATTTAAATAAATATAATAATTTGCAAGGTTGGTTTTAATTTAACTTTAATATATTTATTTTGATGTATTTTTTTAACAAATTACAGCAAAAAAATATTAAAATATTTTAAGAATTGAATTGTAAAGAATTAAATTTAACGCAATTTTTTCGTTTTACAAAATTGTACATGCAAACTTTTAGATCTTTTTTAACTTCAAAAACTCAAGCAATTTAATTAAAATTTTATATACTTTTTAACTTTTATGGCTCATTTATTGACTGTTTAAATAATTTTATGATTTTAGAACAGTTCGGGAAGTTGTAAACGTTTCAGGAAACCGCACAGGAAATAAGTTCTTGAAAAGATTCGTCTTATTCCTAAAACAGGTTAAAAACTCACCTAATTTATCAGAAATATCACAGCCTTCTAGGAGAGAGAGATGCATTGCATCGTTTGCTTTTTTTGGAACGTTCAACATCACTTCCAAACCATCTTTGATTTCACCTAAAAACAATATTAACTCTTCACACTCTAATGCATGTCTAAACCCACGCGCGGGTCTACGGGAGGGGAAAAGGGGGAAATTCCCCCCAAATCTCAAACTATATTTTGTTTTGACGCACAGAATACACCTCCACTATGCAAAATAGCTTTATGCAATATTCATAATGATATTCCGCCCCCCAAATAATGTTCCTCACAGTGTGCTTGAATGAAGTATAGGTTACATAAAAATGGTTCCAGAAACTAATTGAACATTTTGAATATGGACTCTTTCCTGACTTCAGAGCCATATTCATATAAATCCTAGCTGATGCTCTTCTCGAAATATTATCAACTTTTTGCCTTTTTTCTAGTTAGTCTAGGCGCTGGCTCCTGTCACGTGTGACCTAATATGTGCGCTTAGTTTGACAAGGGGGATTTGTTAAGCACCCATAGGAGTATAAAAAAAGTTTGGTCACGTGGTCGAAGTCATAGTCGTTTGGCCGCCATCTTTAACAATTGCCGCCAAATTAATAGATTTTTTGTTTAAGCGTATCTCCCTACCCAGTGGTCCGATTTTAATTTCTTAAGGCCTGTTTGACTCCTTTTTTAAAGGAAAACAAGTTTTGTTATTACATATTTTCTAAAGACTGCCTTAAAGAGGGTGGTTTGTAAAACCGTTTACAAGATAATAAAAAAATAGATTTGCAGCGAAACAATGCATCCTAACGAAAAACCATAAAATTAATTTTTTAATTCCGCTTGTTTTGATGTATCATCCTAGCTTTGATAGTTAGCTAGAAAAGTCAGCTAAAATATTCAATTTTGTAAAAATTTCATGTTTTCGCTCCACAATCGATTATTTTCTTAGCTGCAGATTTACTTTTTCTATAATCTTGTAAACGGTTTTAGAAACCACCCTCTTTAAAGCAGTCTTTGGGGGTACCATCCATTGAACTTTAAAAACTTAAAGTCAATATCCTCTTCTGTGAAAGGTTTAAAGCCTTCTATGTAACAAAACAAAACAAATGCCAATAACATTGTAGCTACAATAAAATGAGCATGGGTATTATTTTCACTCTTTTGCGAGCGGAAATACTAATATATATTATACCTCAAGAACTACTTAATTTTTCAAAAAATTTGTAATGAGAAAATTTATTTGCCTTTAAAAAGATACTCCCTTTAAAAGTTTAAAAAAATTAAAATTGGAGCACTGGGTAGGGAGATATGCTTAAACAAAAAAAATCTATCAATTTGGCGGCCATTTTCAAAGATGGCGGTCAAACGACCATGAGTTCGACCACGTGACTAAACTTTTTTTATTCTCCTAAATGTGCTTAACATTGCCCGCAGTCAAATTGTGCGCACATATTAGGTCACACGTGACAGGGGCCAGCGCCTAGACTAACTAGAAAAATGGCAAAAAATTGATAAAACTTCGAGAAGAGGATCATCTAGGATTTATATGAATCTGGCTCTGATGTCAGGAAAGAGTCCATATTCAAAATGTGCAATTAATTATTTGGAACCATTTTTATGTAACCTATACTTCATTGAGGCATACTGTGCCCTAGATCCGTCCCTGGTAAACCCTGCTGCATAAAGTAATTACTTGCCACTAACTCTCCCCGTAGTATTAAATATGCCATAGGACGAATATGCCATAGGACGCTAAAACTAACCTGTTTTGTAAGTTTATTTATTTTATTAGTGTATACATTAATGAAAATAATTATAAATGTTTAAAACATAAGCAAAATATAAATTTGGAACATGATTCCAGTTTAGCAGGTCAATGTCAAATAACCATAACTGCTCATATAAAGTTAGCGCTAAACCGTGATCATCGTAAATACTCACGTCCGTTATAGTTATTAAACACAACGGCGGGAAAGGTCGCTAATGCGTCGATTTAGAATAATGATAACTACGATCGAAGTGAGAAATTTATTGACCAAAATCATTTTAATGGCCTAAAGGAATCTTATATTGGATGATCGATAACCTACCTTGTCCTTCATTGCAGCAAGATTGCAAGTCCTTCAGCAGCAATTGGTATTTAGTGATGCGCTGAACCGGTTTAATCAAATAGGCGGCGATCGGATGCTCCACTTTGTGCTTCTTTTGAAGCTCTTCGTAATATGTGCCCCCTAAAAAAAATTAATTTTAACATTTTGTTATATTTATTTTTAGGTATTGATTCTTCATTTCCTATAAGTTCCGATTCTGGGCAGGTGTATTGTCAGTTTGAAGTGACCGATTATGAGTTCTGACACCTGTCTTATTTGTTTCGAAGTAGCTTAAGAAGTTTACAGATGAGTAATGATGAAGGAGATTTTATCATTCTCTTACTTCTGACTGCTAGATATTGAGATTTTTGGAAATTCAAATACAGGTTCTGGAACAATAAATGAATTTTGTGATCTTCTTTTGCTAGAAAATCTGCATGTTAGTTTTTTATTACTAAGTAACTTATTGCTTGTTCTTTTCCCAACAGTGTTGTGTCGGGTTTTGAGACACGCCATCAGTGGCGTAGAGTGAGGGGGGCGCGGGGGGGGTTCGTCTCCCCCCCCCCCGCCCCGAGGGTACTGGCGCCCCATGGGTGGCCGAAGCGCCCTCAGCCTTATTAAGTCGGGCCGGCAACTGCCAATTGAGTGGGCGCTAAAGGAAAGTAAAGACATGATGACCTTTTTTTTTTTGAGAGGCGCCCTTTGTAGCTGTCAGTCCCCCCCGCCCCTTCAGGCACGCTACGCCGCTGTACGCCATCCACGATAGATCAAGTACACAGAATTACTAACAACGTGAAAAAAGTACTAGAAGAGGTAAAAGTTTGTTCTACAGTCTGTCTAGATGTAGAATAAGTATTTGACAGAGTGTGGCATAAAAACCTTAAAACCTGTTTTTGCTTAATAACAATATTCTGCTATTTTCGAATCATACATAAATATCCGTTAGATACTTCATAGTTGACCAGGAAGTTTAATACTCAAATTGAAGATAAATTAAAGCAGGCGTGCCTCAGGGTAGCGTACGAGGCCCTTATTAATATTAATTATTAACTTGCGATATCTCAAGGCCAGAAAATTATCACTTAGCAACATTTACCAATGACACTGATTTGTTGACCGTAAAAAGATGTATTGAAGGATCAATCGAAAAACTTCAGGATGCAGGTTTACAAGTGGATTAAAAAATCGCGAATAAAATTAAATGAAACCAAATTATTGATTATTGATTTTACAAACCAAATTTAAATCGTCTATAAATCACAATTAACAACATTCTAATACCATATCTAAATAAGGCAAAATATTTTAGTATAATACTTGGTGGCAAACTGCGCTGGAAAGCAGATGTTAAGAAAAAAGAACATAAGATAAAGTGTAGAAAAATGAACTGGGGACTTAGCAGTCGAAACTGTAGCAGAAACTATAAAATGAAACACAAAAAACCATGAAGATGGTCCATCAACATGTGAATGTGGAAGCAATTTAGCTTCTAGACACCAATATAATAGTTCAAAGACAAGTGTTGATAAATAAAATATAAAAAACCAGTGTTGTGCCACTTTTACACTTATTTAATATAGTTCCCCCAATAATTTGCCCCTTATGTTATATTTTTTATAGCAAAACCACGTACAACTGGTTTGAAAAAAAATCCACTACGATGTCACATGATTGACATTGGATTACTAATGTTAACAAGCTTAAAGTGATGTGAAGGCGCTAAGGTTACTCATCGTAATGCCTTGCCTTTACGATGAGTGTCCTTGGACGGCGCGACGTAGTGGATTTTTTCGAATCAGCTGTACGTTACCAGCAAAACACAAAACAATGAAAACTTTTCCAAATCAACTTGATCAGCAGATTTATTTGGAAAAAAATCTGGAAAATCATCAAGAAAACATTATAAAACATACCGTGCTGGACCAGAAGACTATTCGACTCCGGTTTGTTCTTGCAATAATGCACGTACATGTCGAACTTGATCGCCCATGTGACAAAGCAATGGCCAACGTCTTCAGGCATTGTTTCGTATTTTTCAAGTTCTCTAAGAAAAATCGAATTATGGAAACTGTAGATTTCCTCCATGTTTCCAAAGATTATGTCTTCCTTGCCCTGAAAGAAGACAAAACGTTGTTTAAAGAAATTAGTGAAAATCCAAAAGAAATGACAGTACCTAATTAATCTTTGGGTCTACTCACCAAAATTAGGCAAATTGTATATATCTATCTATCAAAACAATAAAAAATCGGTTTAATATTTAAGTAATTAAAATGTAGCGGACCGCTGACACTGATTTTGCTTTTATTGGACATCTCCTAGTGACGTTTGAATATTATATATTTTTTATTTACCTTGAAGTTTTGGGTGGACATGTCATTGCTACAAGGAAAAAATATGGCCTATGTTATAAGGTATGTATGTATTTATAAATAAATTATATAAATATCAAAAGCTATTGCATCCAAGCGAAAAAATAAGTTAAACCTTCAACCAAAATCTAGACTTTTAGATCTTTAGAACCTAGGACTTATATAGTAAATACTAATGTTAAGACCTGAAACTTATTTGCAAAAAAATTGCTATTTTAGCATCCTATATTTATATTATTGCTTAACAGAAAGAGCAAAATATAGAAAGTGTGAGAGAGAACAAGAATTAGATCGATCCTTACCTGCAAAGGAGATGGAACATTGTTGCTACTTTTGGTCTCATTCAAAAAACATTTAATGCATGTATCCAGATCTTTCACGTAAGTTCGTTCAGTTTGCAGCAGTTCCGCCATAATGAACTCCTTTCTTCTGGCGGATCTTCGTTTTTCTTCGTTAAGTTCCTGCAAAAAACAAATTTTTTGTTCTTTTCGTAGTAAAGCGGCCTACTCACCAACTAATTTGCAGGGTCAATTTAGCTGGTAAGAAGGCAGCTTAATGACTATCTTAATACTTAGGGTGGCCAAAAATGCATACAATTTAAGATGAACAACTCTATTTAATGCCCGTGATGATCTAAATGTGTGACGGTCATACAGTTTGCCATCTGAGGTTGAGAACACTGAACTAATTTTGTTTTTAGCACGGGTCAATATTGCGTTCGTTTCGGGTATATCTTTGATTATAATCAAAGTGTATATTGATATCACGGTGGATAGAATAGACCGGTGTTCGGATTTTATATAATATGTCGAACTTTCACATTACTGGTGGTCCAGCTGATTTTTGTAAACAAAAGTTAGATATGAGTGACAACTAATATTTTTTGAATTTTTTGAAAACTAAGGCAATTTTCCTACTATTTTTTAGTATATTCTTATAAAATAATATTTTTCAGAAATACCAGTCGTTATTTTTTTTAGCCCGCTTCATTTCTCTTTACACAAAAATTAAATTTCGAAGAAAATACTGTGTTTGTTTCAGCTTCAAAAATAATCCGCTGACCTACATCTTTGTTTACTTCCCAAGTCCTCGGTTCACCTTTGATACTAAACGATCACATTCAGTTTGACTTGTAGTTTAAGTTTTGTGTAATAAAAAATAAAGCGGGCTAAAAAAAATAACGACAATACGTCTAGAAAATTACATTTTATAAGCATGTACTAGAAAACTGTAGGAAAATTGCCTTAGTTTTCAAAATATTCAAAAAATATTAGTTGTTCCGTTGTTCATATCATATCTAACTTTTGTTTATAAAAATCAGCTGGACCACCAGTGACGTGAAAAATTCGACATAATATAAGATCCCAACACCGTTCTCTATCTATCCACCATGTATTGATATAGCCAGCATTCAAGGACTTTTGAAGTCATACAGCATAGCCAAATTTATTTATTTTCTGAAGACTTTTGAAACGGCTATACACAAAATGTAGGTATTTTATATACAGGGTAGTTACTCTAGCAAAATACTTTGTTTGCCCGAGTTTTATGACTTTTTTGTTTGTTTATGTCTATCACTCCCTGTGAAAACGTTTTTTTTTATACATCTTTGGGGTGACCAAATTGAAGCTGACATTAATAAAATTAAGTAGATAATTGAAAAACCAACATCAGTTAATTTTAGCAATCCAATTACCAAAAATAAAAAACAAATAGTTTTTAAATTACTAAAATTAAATAATATTGTATTTAATAACTAAAATGATTTACGATTCGAAAAGTTTAAATAAGATTTCGTGACCATTTAAGAGGAATACTCTATCAAGAGTATATCTCGCAAATAGACACATTTTAAAGAGTTACTGAGATTAACTGACAGTCAATTTCAGTTCAACCTGTGTTAACATAAACTTAATGTTTCTAATGTCCTACAAGGAGTATTAGGCAATTTGTAATCACTTAATTCTTACCTTGAGTTCTTTATTAGCGACCTCTTTGATTTTACTTTCCAAACTAGGATCAGAGTTTCTATCGATCGACAACTCTTTCTCCTTTTCTCGTTTTTCAGTTTCTTCTTCTTGAATGCCCAAAGTTTCTTCCAGTTGTTGTCTGTATTGTTCCATGCGCGAACTGAAGTCTTTATATCTAAAAACACACAATTATTATTTTGTTTATAGTCCACGCTTACTTAATCCGTCACCTTTCGGAGAGGTCGGCACAGTACGTTCGGTTTGTCACGGAGACCGCGCATAGATTCGGGACATTTAGTTAAGCTTCGCAAGTCATTGCTTATGTGAATAGATTCTAACGAAGATATTATCTAATTTGGGAATCATAGATTACTAATAAAAGGTAGTATTTCAGCGTTTTTGGACTTTTATTTTAAATTACTAGTTCAACAGCCAACGCTCCGACGCCTTCCGCGTTTAAAATGCGATGTCAGACGTGATGAGTGAGTAGTGATCATAGATGACGTCATATTCCCGAACACTTTTAATAAAAAGTTAGTCGGAATTTTGAGAAAATAACTATAACACTTGTGTGCGCGTATAATTAAGCTTCTTCATTTATTTATTTAAAGACTTCGATTACCTTCGAAACGTCCAGGCTTTCTTACCGACGCCGACGCTGAAACCATCCGGACGCGGATGAGACGTTTGTTTCAATTTAAAGGAAATAATGCCGAAGGTGCTGTGCGGACCGAACTGTGCTGTAAGCGATTTAATGTGCGTGGACCTTTATATACTTGAAGTGATAAACTAGATTCATCATGGTACAACAAAATAATTTGGGCAACAGTAAATTTATTATTAATTTAATATTTTAATGGTCAAGGTGGCCAGATGCCAACACAACTGTGTTGTATCTATTTTTATAAATAAATGTGAGAAATACTGTAATTGCGAGACTTATTATAATTTAGAATATAATAACTATATAGTCTTTGTGTGTGTATTTCTGTCAATCTGAATTTTGGCACAATTTCTTTTCTATTGAGAGTCTATTAAAATTGAGTTCAACGTCCATGAAGTAAGCATTACACTTGCAAATTTTTAATGTTTCAGATATGCATTAATTGTCGTAAATTTATTATTTTAAGACAAAAAAACTAGAATTATTTCATCAATAAAATATTTAAAAGGGTAGTAGTACTAACTTCCGTATGAAGTTACCATTACCAAGGGCTTTTTTGCATGCATAAGTATATCAAAAGTGGTAGTGCTAAAAAGGGTTTTTTTTACGCAACGTGGCAATTTTTATTATTTTACGACAAAAAAAGCCAAGTAATGCTTAAATAAAATATTTTAAAATTCCTAGTTATTAGGGTTGTAGTGGTAAGTAACTTCCGCAGGCAGTCTTTTTTTTAAAACGCAATGCGACAAATTTTATTATTTTACCCTAAATTTACAACAAACAAAACCACAGTTAAAGCGTATATCAAACTGAAAAAATTGTGGTGTGGTGTAAAGTGGTTAGTGGTTTTTCTACTTGATCCTACTTTCTGCCACTCTTAATAATGTCTTTCCTGACAAAATATACTTATGCTAAACGTTAATGATTATTAAAAAATATAAACTTTAGAAGAAAACTTGTTTGAATTTTAATTTATGGGTACTAAATTTTACATTTTTTAATATTTGGCTTTAACCTCCGTTGACTGACGCGATGCCGATGTCTTGATAGCGGAACAAACGCAATTAGCGTTGACCTAATCTAGAAAGGCAATGTGTGTCGTAGGTCACGGTATGGATTCTTTCTTTCAATCGATACTTTCATCGATCGATGATATAGCAGTTTTACTCGCCTGCTGCTGTTTTAGTTTCTCTCGTATTTAGGTAGATGGTGCTTCTTATTGGATACATGACTTTCTTTTCTCACTAACAATGTAAGGTGAGAGATAAAGCCGTATACCCAATTTATGAAGGGTGTCACATCGATCAGCAGTGTTCTGAGGAGTCCCATAAGGACGAAACAGTTAACTGTCAACACTTATTAGGTGTCCATTAGATCTTGGACACCCGTAAGGTTAAGCTTCCGAGCTACCCACGGAAAAGTACTAGAGAAACAAGAAACCCTTAATTCTTCTTTTTACCCAATTAGCCACGAAAACTTGTTTGAATGTTAATGATTATCAGTGGCTGTTCCAGGAGGAGGGGGGCAAAGCGGCCTAGGCCCCCCAACCTTGACACAAAGCTTCTTAGTTCCACAAAAAAAATAACCAATGCATAAACCGCAAATTTTTACCAAATATAATTTTTTTTTAATATTTTTGTAAAATATTACATATTTGAAATTTCAAAAATCAATCAAAAATTACTTTATTTTCTAAAAAATGTTCATGCATTTTATGTGCATGTTCATACTTTAGAGATTAGACTTATTAAAGACCGCAAAAAATGTTTTTTTATTTTTGCTGCCTTGTTAGCCCCAGACATTCTGGATCCGCCACTGACTTTCATTATTCAGAAAAATTATATTGCCATATTTTTACCTATTGTCCACAGCTGCAACCCACTGCTTGATAGAGCTGGCATGCGCATGTCCTTTCTCGACTAAGCTGTCAGCTAGTTGGATCAGTAATTTCACGCGCTCCCTGGTTTCTTTGGCAGTTCCCTTGAATTCGTTGTGCTCTCTAAGTAAGCTTTCGGTTTCTTCGATATTGTTACCTGCAATGATTTAAAAGTTTTGGGTTAACTAAATTTTTTTACTACTCTGCGGCTATTTGTTGTTTTAGTGGTTTTTGGTGTTCTGTAGTTTTGCATTATTTCTAGGCAAGAAAGATGTCTTCACATAACATGAAATTAAGTTTTTGTAATATCTGATGTTATTCAGTTTTCTACCTTTAGCTAAAACAAGGAATTATTTTTTTTAACTTTCGCAGCCGCCATCTTGGATTCTGAGGTCGTAAAATCGGGAATCCTCGGATGAAAAATTAGCTTTAGGTGTAAGGTACTACCATGTCAATTATAAAAAATATACTCTTTTTTCAGCTTTATTTTCCAAATTTACTTTACTAGTAGGCGTACATAAAGTATTAAAAAAAACGTGAAATTTTACCTAAATTCGTTGCATGCGTGGTTAAATAACATTCTCCTGTGTCATGAATCCATTCAATAGCTTGTTTGGCAGATCTCTCAAATAACACGAACTGTTGACATTGATCCAATCTCTTCTTACGCTGAGTCCAGTGCTCCAGTACTTTGTTTTCTTGGCTTAGGAGTTTTTCTAGAATACCTTTCACCTAAAATTAAAAAATATTAAAATTTTTTTTTGGTGTTATAATTTGAGAGAAGCAAGACGAGTAAGTATGTAAATGTAACATAAGCTATCCTAGCTAGTGGTATTCTACTTCTTCATTAAATACCTACATTTTGGATTATGCTTCTATGTCTGGTTTAATTTATATTTATACAGTGTGTCCACGGATTGAGTTCGGGTAAGGTATAAATGACCAAAAAATTTCGATTTAGATTCTGATTTTCTGGGAATCGCTCCTGCTTGGTCTTAAACTAACATGTTAACAAAATAAGCCAAATCAATTAATATACAGGGTAGTTTAGTAGGTTGATTTGATAAAAGTACCTTTGGTTTAAGAGATATCAGAAAAGGTAATAAAGAAAAGTTGTTTATAATTAAAAGTTACGACAGATTCTTATTTTTCATAAAAATCAGCTTAAAATTGTCGAAACAAAATTTTCAAAATCGACCTATAAAATCAGAGTTGGCTGATTTTTCTGAAAATTGCAAATTGGCCGTCACTTTTGCATCTAAACAACTCTTCTTAATAACATTTTTCCGATATCTTTTAAAACAAGGGTATTTTACTCTTAACACTTTTTATCAAATGACCTACCCTGTATATTAATTGATTTGGCTCATTAGTTTGAGACCAAGCAGGCGCAATTCCCAGAAAATCAGAATCTTAATCGAAAATTTTTTGTCATTTATACCTTACCCGAACTCTATCCGTGGACATTTATATTTATGTGCTTATTAGCTCACACATATACTATACTATAGTAGTGTGAGCTATGGTAATCCTAATTTTTTTGAGAAAAAAAAAGTTGCTCCGATTTCAAAAATTTTTATATATCTTTGCGTTTCAGATGATTTTGAAACTTTTTTGTCGCGCCGTCTGTCTGTCTGTATGTCTGTCTGTAACGACCAACGCGCATAACTCAAAAACCACTAGGCCGGTTTTAATGAAATTTGGTACCTAGGCTGGGTCTTGGGTCGAGATGGTCCCATATAAAAATGAAGAAAATCCATCAAACACGTGAAAATATGGAGTGTGTGATATCAAACGAAAGGTAATTAAGTCCGGAGTTAAACAAAATACATTTTAGTTCTGTTTTTTTAAGGATGGGGCGAGGGATGGGGGTAGATTTCAAAAATTTGAGTTTAAGTCAAAACATGGCTGTGTGGTATCAAAGAAAAGGTAATTTAGTCTGGAGTTGAATAAGACATATTTCAGGTTTTAGTTTTATTAGCTCGCACGTACACATAACTATAGTACCTAGTGTGAGCTTAGGGGCCCATATATTGGCAGAGTATTTATTTGCTTACCCTGGACTCATGATTTGTAGACGTGTTTGTAAAATTATAAAACTGCAAGCTTCTCGTGGTATATTTCAAGAAAGTTTCGGCAGTTCTTCGAGCAAGAGTACAAGCTTTTAAAAAAGCTTCTTTCTGTTCTTGATGTTTGTTTATTAGTTGCGAAATTGAGGTGGCTTTGTCTATGTTTGGTTGCCCTGAAAAAAAAATCGAAATTTAGATTTTAATAATAGCAATAATAAGCAACAGCTAGACCAGGCACCAAGAAAGAGAGGGAGAGAGAGACAGCGTTACGGGCATTCCTACCTTCAAATTTTTTTTGTGTTAAGTTATTTGGGTGTATTTTGACCTATTTTAGCAATATCGTCGTGCCGTCTTTCCATGTGTATGTGTGTCTGTCCGTAACACGATAGCTTTTAAACCGCTAAACCAATTTTCATGAAATTTCTAGGTAAAATAGTGTACAATACTGTAAAGAGCTCATTAGATTTTGATCAAAATCCATTAATGCTAATGACAGGTTTTTGACAGTTTAAAAATTAAATTTCTAATAAAGCATCGCATCAATATGCGGTTTCCGGAATGTAGTATAATAATTTATGTTATTACGAAAAATTTCGTAGAAGCTTCCCTTTCTGAGATATTTAAAAAAAAATCTTTTTAAGGCTGATATAGCGGAGTGTGCTAATGGGCCAGGAAGGTATTTTTTTTTTGACAAAAGCAATACCTTACCTAGCCAAGAGACTAGAAAATTAACAATCATTAAAAAATATATTTCTTTTTTGTCAAAATAACGTTCAAAGCTTTATTTAAATAGTTGTTTCAGTTTTTAAAATTATTATTACTAAAGTGTCCTCTTTAGACTTATTTGGATAAAAATATCTGATTGTTGCTTGCAACTTATTAATATGTATTTTGATTTTTAATAAGAGCCTTATTGGAATATAACCTATTTGTATTTGACGCAGTGGCGCACTAAGAAATATGTTTTAAGGAGGGGCGAGGCTTCTGCTTCTTTATGCTATTTTATCTTTTTATTCATGAAATATGTGTGTCCCTTCCTGGGTGCGCCCATGTTTGACGCCAATAATATGAACACAAGCAGACATAAGTAAATTTAAATTTCTTAAACTTTCTGCATGTAAACAAATACGCCACAAACAAATTAAAATAAATGGATCCAGGTGACTACAAGGCCAAACAGAAGTTTCATTTAAAAAGACATTTGCTGCAGCACCAAAATGCAGATAAAATTAATTTTGTCCAGAAGTCGTTGTCCCAATTCGCCGCGAGGCCAATCCGCCGCGGACCCTTCTCGCCGCTGCCATGGTTTTAGTTTGCAATTTTATTTATTCGGGTGTCCTAACTTAACTATTTTTTTTAGATTATGTCCTCCTGTTCAAAATCGCTCTTACACCTAACCTTGCCCAAATAATATTTTTTTAAAGTAATTTTTGTAAAATTTAAAACAACATTTTTTGCAAAAAATATAAAACAACATTTTTTGCAAAAAATATATTTAAATTTCAAACTTAAACCACGGGCGGCGAATCGTCCCCGCGGCAAACTAACCCATTCCCAAATTAGGTCTTTTAAATGCAACCAGTGTGATTACAAAATCAACTACCATTCAAGTTTAGAAAGACATTTGTTGTGAAATCAATGTGCAGGTAATAGTTATTTACCTAACTAGTGCGGAAAGTGATACCTTTACGCACGCGACGGCAGTTGCCCGAAAGACGCTTTGCTTTGTTGGGGCACGCCGTCAAGGGCGGAAAAGGCACTTTTCGCAAGAGTTAGGTACATAATGTTTCCTAGTTGCATAAAAAGCTTGGTTTTACATTTTAATATATTTGATATTTTTTACATTAAATCAGCAAAAAACAAATTTTGTTTTCATTTTCAATTTAATCGAAATTATAAATGGGTCAATAGGTCTGATTAGGCCTAAAACTCCATTTGAAATTTAGCGTGCGTAAAAGTATTTTACACGCACGCGTGCATAAAAGTAATTACTTTTACGCACGCTAATTTATAATTAAAGTTTTATATAAATTGCAGTCACTCTATATATTGCTTTTATGTCACTTGATATACTAGATGACACTGACAAGTTTATTTGATATTTACCGTCAGGCGTTAGGTTTTTAGATTAATTTGTCTTGGCGGCCGGAGTCAAAATGGATTTTGGAATTCGTGCTGGAAATAAAGATTTGGAACTGCCAAGGTTAATAGAGAATTATTGAAATAAAGCTAGGCTATAATAGTGCCAGGCACTATTTTGACGCCTTCACATTATAATACCAGCTGTGATCTTTCAACATACGGCCTTTGTTTACTATATAAACCGGAATAAATAGTGCCTTTCTTTATAATTGGAAAATAAACGACGAAAGTTTTAAATTCGACTTTGGTATGTCAACTTTGAAGTATTAACTGTCAGTTTTCAATGTGAAAGTGTCAGAATAGTGCCTGGCACGTACGTAAAAAAAAAGTCTCATTCAAATGAACCAAACCAGTTTTTTACGCACGGCATGCGGGAAGTTGAACTTTCCACATGAAAATTGGTGTGAAAAAACGCGTTTTACGCTCGCAAGTAGGAAAAATTAATTGGTTTAAATGTAAACGTATGATTATAAATCCAAACGGATGTTCAAGCACCAAAATACAAACGAAATCAGTTTATTGATTTAAATGCAGCCAGTGTGATTACAAAACCAAACGAAAATTCCATTTGAAAACACATCTGCTGCAGCACAAAAATGCAAACAAAATCAATTGCTTTGAATGCGACCATTGTAGATACAAAGCCAAACGGAAGTCCGATTTGAAAACAAATTTGCTACAACATCAAAGTGTAGGCGAAAAATTTAATTTTAAAACAAGTCTGCTGCAGTTGGTTTAAACGCTACCATTATAAATACAAGACTAGACGGAAGTGCTATTTGAAAACACATTTGCTGCTGCTTCAAAGTGTAGACGAAATCAAATGGTTTGAATGCAACCGGTGTAATTAGAAGACCAAACGAAAATTCAATTTGAAAACACATCTGCTGCCGCACAAAATGTAAACAAAATGAATTAGTGAAAATGCGACCATTGTAAATACAAGAACAAACGGAAGTCTCATTTGAAAACACATTTGCTGCAGTGCAGGCAAAATCAATTGGTTTGAATGTTACTAGTGTAATTATAAAACCAACTACAATTAAATTTAGAAAGACATTTACTGCAGGACCACTGGGCAGGCAAAGTTAATTGGTTTAAAGGCAAGCAGTAAAATTACAAGACCAAAAGGAATTTCCAGCCCCAAAATACAAACGTCAATTTATTGCTTTGAATGCAGCCAGTGTGATTACAAGACCAAAAGAAAATTCTATTAGAAAACAGTACACATCTGCTGCAGCACAAAAATGCAAACGAAATCAGTTGGTTTAAATACGACCATCGTCAATACAAGAACAAACGGAAGTCCCATTTGAAAACATATTTGCTGCAGCGTTAATTAGTTTCAATGCAATCAGTGTGATTACAAGACTAACTACAATTAAATTTAGGAAGACATTTGCTGCAGTACCTATGAGCAGGCAAGGTAAATTGGTTTAAATGCAACTAGTTAAATTCAAAGGTCAAAGGAAAGTTCCAGCACCAAAATACAAACAAAATCAATTTATTCGTTTAAATCCAGCCAGTGTGATTACAAGACCAAAAGAAAATTCCATTTGAAAACACATCTGCTGCAGCACAAAAATGCAAACGAAATCATTGGTTTTAAATGCGACTATTGTAAATAGAAAACCAAACGGAAATCCCATTTGCTGCAATGCAATGCAACTAGTGTGATTACAGGACCAAACGAAAATTCCATTTGAAAACATCTGCTGTAGCACAAAAATGCAAACGGAATCAATGCGTTTAAATGCAACCATTGTAAATAAAAGACCAGAAGAAAGTCTCATCTGAAAAAACATTTGCTGCAGCACAAAATGCAAACAAAATGAATTGGTTTAAATGCGACCATTGTAAATACAACACCAAACGGAAGGTCCATTTGAAAACACATTTGCTACAGCATCAAAGTGTAGACAAAATCAAACGGGTTGAATGCAATCAGTGCGATTACTAGACCAACAGAATATTCTATTTGAAAATACATCTGCTGCGCCACAAAAATGCTAACGAAATCAATAATTGGTTTATATACAACCATTGTAAATACAAAGCCAAACGGAAGTCTCATTTAAAAACACATTTGCTGCAGCTTCAAAGTGTAGACAAAATCAAATACAAAATCAGTGTGACTACAAGACCAAACGAAAGTTCCATTTTGAAACCCATGCGACCAATGTAATTACAAGACAAAGCGGAAGTCAAACCTAAAAAGCTACCCTTTAGAACAAAGAATTTCGTATGAACCGAGTAGAAGACACACAGATAGATTTCATCACAAAAGGACACCTTACTTACCAGTAGAACACCAATCTTCATCCCTACGATACTCCCTTTCTAGGCTGTCAAGTACTGAACAAACTTGTTCTGCTGTTTTGTAGAAGTTTAGGCTTGCCGTTACAAGTTTGTGTCTTTCTTCAGCACAGGTAACCTAAAATAAAACAAAAAAATGTAGTTCTTCAAGTGCATTAACGACTGTTCCTTTAAATATACATCATCGAATTTTTCCGATAGCTTCAACCACGATTTCATGATCAGGTTTTGGTTTACTTTTTTTTACTCGCCTACTTTTCAGGTCTCTAGCGCTATTTTAGTTTTTACCATAATAGAAGGTAAATTCTTTTATATTTATATGGCATAGTAACGGTCCTTTGACCAGTAGCTCAGTGAAACGCTGTCATATGACCATGTACTCACAGGTAGTGAAGCTCTTACGACTGGTGACTTACTAAGTAGCTAAAGGCGCGCAAAATACACTTACCAACTGTTGCCATTTTTTGGTAACTTCTTCCGAAATGTCCCTGACAGTTTGAGGATCGTAGTGACTGCCATTAATCAGAGCGTCTGCACGATACTTCACTTGAACTGCCGAGGTGTGTGTCTTTTCGATGGCCACTTGGAATTGTTCGTGCTCTTTTTTAAGAAGTTCTGCATCAGCTATCAAAAAAAGTATACTTTTACAGAACCAGCATATTAAAATAAATTTTAGGGTTTATAATAACACATTCTCAATTGGGTATTAAACGAGAATTTTAAAGTTGAAACCTAAATCGAGTCAAGAATTTAAATCCTGCACTTAGAACAGGACCAATTGTACCAGCGCTTCGAGTATTTACCGCTCCTCTCCTACAATTTGGTCTACCATAAATTAAACCTAACTTCCCTGTCACTCGAGGATGAGAGAAGAAATTTGACTCTTTCAGGCAGACTGACAGATTTAACGCCAAGGTAGAGATTTGATAAAGCTCTGGTAAGTAAGAACTTCTCTCAGTTGGTTTTGGTGACATTCAGTAATCAGTCTGCTGATATTAATTAAGCTATCCTCTTAAAACAAAAGTACTTATGATTGCCATAGTTTCTTAAACAATAATTTTTATCGTTCTGGCTCACTTTAGCTGGATGGATCACAAATTTTAATCAACTTACCTAAGCTATTTGGAATAGTAAAACTCGCCATTAACATGGACTCTCCATTTCTTATCCAACTGATCACTTGATTAGCGTCATTCTGAAACTGCCCCAACTGGATACATTGTTCTAGTTTGACTCTCTTCACTTCTGCTAAGTCCTCAAGGTCTACCTCTCGGTCATGCAAAAATTCTAGCAGAACCTGGAAAAGACGTTTGATAAAATTTGTTAAAAAAAAATTCTCAATGATTCTTTATTGGTTACCATAATGGTGAGGTGTTTCAATCAAAGGACAGAAATCAATTTAAGTTAATTGTTCAATAATTAACAGATGACCATTACCTGAACTCTTGTTTGCGCATTGTACTGGGTGTCAGCCATAATACAAATGCCTGAATTCTCGAACACTCCAATCAATTCTTGACCCTGTTGCAGCACCTGGTATGTCGTGTTTTGCATTTGACTAACGGATTCATTGTGAAGTCGCAGGAATTGCTCGGCTTTGGCTATATCTCGAGCCAGGTCTCGGGTTACTTCGCTGTGTTGCAGTTCTTCTGACCTGAAATCATTAAGTGTTGTTTGAGTAATATTACTAGATACTCCTCGTCCATTAGGTCTTTTTCGGCTTGAGGTTTCATCAAGCGAAGCTTAGACATAATAATTTCCGCTCGAATCTTGCTCACCGCTGCTCTAAATTGAATTGATTTGACGTCATTCATTATATGACCGCCTTCTTTTTTATTGATGTTGACACCGGGCAGCTGCGTGTTTATTTTATGTGCTCCTATTAAAATTGAAAATAAGCCGTTTACAGTGAAAACTAAATAGTGATAATTATGAAAGTTCAATGGATAAGTGACAATAAATCTGGACTCGCAAAAGGTAGGCTTCATTAGTTTTCTAAAATAGAAAAATAGACAAAAATATATCAAACAATGTTAAATTAAATAAAATATCAAGTGCAAAACTCGGTTAAACATCATATCGTACCTACTCCCACTACCAGCCGGTAAAACGCAGCAGCACAGCGAGTACTTATTTGAAGAGCCGAATGATATATTCAGTCGACTTAAACCTGCCGGATTATCTGTTTTGTGTATGTATAAGTTACTCTCGGAACAAAACAAAAAACAAACTGATACTTTGTGTTCGCAAATCCAGAGCAGTGAAGCTACTGTCTATCTGCTTACTGTGAAACATAATAAACAATATAATTAATGCGATAGCAAATGGAACTTACCACATCTCCAGTTGCGAGGACACCTCTAACGCGTCCCTCTCAAACAGCCTTAACCTTAAGCATAAATCAAGCCGCAGTTTTCTAGCAGCCCAAAGCTCTTCCAAGTCGTTTCTTTGCTTAGCTAATCTGTCCAGAGCTGACTCAACTGCTGAAACTGATCCCGTTGAGTCCATTTCTCCGACGGATCTAAAAAGAAAATTAGGAAATATAGAAAAACTTGTTTACATTAAATTGTAGGATTCGGATTAGACTTGATTCCAAGACTATCAATGGTCAGTTACTACATGCAACATTTCCACTGCCTTCAATTAAAGAAGATACCGCAACAATAAGTTGGTTTTTACAATTTTGAGCGTCATTAGGTATGCGAATAATCGAAAAGCTAAGAAATATATACAAGGTAGATTTAAATTACGTGTAGAACGTCTTATTCTTGAAAATGTTGAAAAAATTTTAGGTACTAGGAGTATTATTGGTTGGTCCTAGGTAACATTATTTTTCTTTGTTTGTTCTTTGCTACTACCTAGTTCCGTCGTGTGAGCTAAAAACAGTAAACTTTATTTTCATTTTAAATGATTAAAATATAAAATATGGCATCCCGTATGCTATTAAGCAAAATGTCAGAGTGTTATTTTGAGATAATATTTTGTCTACTCGCAATACACCTGGGAAAGCGGAAAACCAAGTATTAATAAAAAGAAAATAAAAAAATAATAATAAGGTCAACAATAGCACACGAGTAAAGTGGTTTAGATATATATAATAATGAAGAACATGCAAAGTTTAGGTAATTTAATAGAAGTTGTTTGGAAAATACCATAAAAACTGATATAAAATACCATAAAATAAAATTTCGGACTTCCATTGTCTTTATTTATTTTAAAACACGACGTTCGGTTAGTAAGTATCTTTAATTTTTTTTAACTTTGCTATTAACCGTTATCAAGTGTAAACTAAACAATCTAGTCTTTAGGCTACTACTTATACTACTTGATGTGCAGTCAGGTGTGACGGCCCGCCCCCTTTTTAATCCTAAGACGCCTGTTTTCCTTAAGGAGTGGTTTCCATATGTTTGGTATGTCCGTGCTTGGTTGACTGAAAACTTCTTTATTCTGCATTATTAACGCAGCTTCAATAAACTTTCGTTTTCGCCAATGCGACTCCTTATGTAAAACTTTAGCTTCTGACCACTGAATCCTGTGATCATTTGACCATGCATGATCTGCTAAACCGGATTTTTCAATATCCCCTAATTGGGTACTTTTTAGATGTTCATTTACTCTAACCTGAAGAGGGTTTCACCTACATATGATTTACCACACTCACACGGGATTTGGTAAATACATTCCTTATTATTTGAGGGATTGTCTGGTTTTGTTTTAGTTACAAAACTTCTTATCGTATTTCCCGAAGAAAATACTGTTTTTATATTATAATGTTTAGCTATTCGTCTTATGTTTTCTGAAATCCCTTGAACATATGGAATGTTAATAACACCTAACGGAGTATTATTTTGAGAATTTGGTACATTTAGTTTGTTTTTAATTTTAAATATCGTTGAGTTTATTAATTTCTCGGAATAACCATTCTGTTGTAAGTCCTTTTTAATGTTGTTAATTTCTGTGGTTAATTCTTCATTATTACTACAAATAATTATGGCTCTTAAATACAAACTTCTTATAGCTCCTTGTTTTGTAGCAACAGAATGATTAGACTTAAAATTTAGGTACTGTCCCGTGTGTGTAAGTTTCCTATATACAGTGGTTTGGATGTTTCTGCCTGATCCTGACAAGAACATCCAAAAAAGGTAAGGCCGAATCTTTTCAATTTCCATGGTGCATTTGATTGTTGGTCGAATACCGTTTAAATGGTGTAGAAAAGTCTGTAGTTCGTCTTCATTTTCCGGCCATATATAAGTAGTAGCCTAAAGACTAGATTGTTTAGTTTACACTTGATAACGGTTAGAGATACTTACTAACCGAAACGTCGTGTTTTAAAATAAATAAAGACAATGGAAGTCCGAAATTTTATTTCTACACAATCATTGTCTACGAGTTTCAAACAAAAAACTGATTAGTTCCAATAAAGTAATGAAGAACATGGAAAATTGATTGTTAACTAACCAAAATCTAATATTACCAATAATAATTTTTTATTTACCAAGGGATAAAAAGACACTTTTATGACGAGGTTTATAAGATATTTTTTTCACTTTTTAACTTTTTTAGATTTTTTTTCAATTTTTAGATTTACCTATACTTTTTGAAAAGATTTTGACTTTTTTTCCTCATGTCATCCCTGATATTTCACGTTACATCTCAATTTTTTACATTTTATTCTCTAAATTGGGAGATATAAAGTGTATTTTCATCACTACACAGAAAAAACAAAATGTACGGTCTACATGAATTTTCAGCCGATAAAAAAAAAACATTGATTCCATGTACACAAACATTAGTTTAGTGGTATTACGTTCCCAATTTCTTTCTGTGTAAAGTGCGCCTTATAAACAAAATGAATTAAATACAAAAAATTGTTTTAATTAGAGTAATTTAATACATATTTTTATTAAAAACCTATTAGTCCCCTCTAAAAGCAGTAGTACACGTGACATAGGCGTACCAAAAAAGGGACATTTTTAAAATTAAAATTCATATTTTTTCTTGTGGTATTTTTGATCCTTAACGCTTTGTTTTTCTGAAAAAAATTGTATTCAGTTACATATTTTATAAGTTAGACATATCTTTCTAAAATAGCCGCCTTCAAATAAAAAATAAATGTCTTTCTAGAAATCCTCAAATCAGTCAAAAATTAAAAAAAATTTTAACTGAGTAAGTAATAAATGAATACCCTTCATATTTTCCTGAATAAAATACTAAAAGAAAAAAATCGCAAACAACTAGACAGAATCCATAACCATTATTCTACAAAAGAAAGGCGATAGAGCAGACCTAAAAAACTATCGACCTATAACACTCCTCAATGTAATTTATAAGTTCTCACGAAAACATTAACAGATAGACTAACAACAAAATTTGACGGATATCATTGAAAGGAACAAGCAGGCTTCAGAAAAAGTTTCAGTACAGTTGACCACTTATTAACCATGAAAATCCTAATAGAACGAGCCAACGAATACAACATTCCACTATATATTGCGTTTATAGACTTTGAAAAAGCTTTAAGCCAATATATATAGCGAAACAACAACATCAATCAAAATCCACGAAGGAACCAAGCCAATAAAAAGAGGTGTCAGACAGGGTGACACACTATTCCCTAAACGATTTAACCAGGCCCCTAGAAGATGTTTTTAAAAACTTAGATTGGGAGGAAATAGGCATCAAAGTAAGCGGACAATACTTGAACCACCTAAGATATGCTGATGATATCGCCTTAATAACAGACAAAAAAAGAACTGATAAAAATGCTGGAAGAATTGAATACAGCAGCTAAAAATATAGGCTTGAGTATGAACTACACTAAAACTAATGGCTAATAATGCAGAGGCCTTAGTGGTATATCTTTGAGCCAAAGTGTTAAGCCTAAATTATTTGTTGTTGTAATCTGCAGAGTTTTTTCATGTACTGGGTGGAAAAAAAATATGCCACTTTAGTCAAACTCAGTATGTAGGTACGTGGGCACAATAGATCCATTTGTGGTCGCAGTGCATGGAGGTCCAGTAGGGCCTGCCACCACTTTCGAATACATACATACATACATACATAAATACACTAAAACTAAAATCATAACAAACACAGATGAAGATATCAGGATCAGAATAAACCAAAAGAAAATAGAAAAAATATTAAAAAAAGATCAATGGAAAGACAAATGTTACATGTAAAGCTAACAGATAGAAAAAATACAAAAGTAAGGGATGTCAGAGGAGCCGTAGTAAAATTAAAATGGAAATTTGCCGGTCACAATATTGGACAGAAAGGCGATCGATGGAACAAGTGTATTATAAACTGGAGACTTTTAAGAAAATAAAAGAAGTAAGTGAAGACCCCAAATGAGATGAGCGGACGATTTGAACACGCGGGAAGAGTGGAAAATATTGGGGAAGGCTAGATAGATAGAAGTAATAAATTAAGCCTCATAGCTATCTATACCAAATGTGTTGCTTCTCTCATTCAACACAGTATATCGCTCAAATGTCAAATGTCGGCCGAAAACCATAGGATTTGGGAGACCCTGTACAGCAATTTCGTACCGCAACGTTGTAAACTTTTTGCATTTTATATTTAATTAAACTCTTGCCATATAACATCATCTATCGAGATAAAATTCATCTTGGAACATTACACAAGCGGCTAGATAGTGTCAGGTGTCTCGGCGGGTGCCCCACATGTGTCTAAATGTCTCCAACTGCATTCATAAATAGCATAACTTGTTTCATAAAATATTAAATGCAGTGCGGGTTTTTCAATTTCCTTGCCTGAACTACGAGGAAATTTTTGTTTATTATTTGCAAAATACAAATGCCTTTCGACAAATTTATCATAACAAAGACATTTCATGTAAAAAAGAGCCAAGTACGGGAAAATGGTATTCCGTAAAAAGAATTGAGATAAAAGTAAAGTTCTCCAATGCAAATTTCAAAATGAAAGGTTCTTACTAGTTTGGATTTTTTTTTAACTTTGCTATTACAGCCAAACTTCTTGATTTAGCTACAATTTAGCACTGTGCCTAAGAGTTATTTGCAACTGTAATAGCCAAGTTTAGAAAAACATTTCCAAACTAGTATAAACCTTTCATTTTGAAATTTGTATTGGAGAACTTGGCTTTACTTTTATCTCATTTTTTACGGAATAGCATTTTCGCGTACTTTTACCTGAAATGTTTTTGTAATGGTGTTACTCCATTTTTAAAGAATTTGGATAATATTTAGGTTTTAAAGTAGCAAAATATGCGGAATATTGTTCAAAACTTTTGCAATGCCTTATTAAAAATTTTGGGCTTTTTAAATTTTTTCCTATGGTTTTATCATAGGTAGTTCCTATCAGTCTTCTAAAGCTCAGCTCTCTAGCGTTCCTGGAAGTAGGCAGTGTTACCTTTACATAACTTTACAATTATAGGGGAGGGAAATAAATTAAAATGTTGGTGTTTTTAAATTTGTTCCCATACTTTTATCATAGTTCCTATCAGTCTTTCAAAGCTCAGCTCTCTAGCGTGTCTGGAAGTGGGCAATGTTACTTTTACATAACTTTACATTTTTAGGGGACGAAACCAAATTAAAATTTTGGGGTTTTTTTCTGAGGGTTTCCTCATAATTTCTATCAGTCTGCCAAATTTCAGCTTTTTTTGCTATAGTTTTATCATGTTTCCTATCAGTCTGCCAAAGCTCAACTCTCTAGCGTTTCTGGATGTGGGCAATGTGACTTTTATATAACTTTACATGTATAGGGAAGGGGTTAACATTGGAATTTTGCGGTTTTTTTTCCAAGGGTTTTTTAGAATGTTGAGGATCCATACATAAGTGAGTGAGTGAGTGATTAAGTGGCAATTTAAGAACTTGGAGGGGTGGTTAACTCTATGAAGATCTACGACTGTGTAAAGTTTGAGTTTCGTAGCTCTTCGAAATAGAGTTTTAGATAGGTACCGTACGGTAAACATTAATAACAATTTGATCTAATATCTTATCGTCAATTTCGACAAAATTCGTTACTATGTTTGACGTTATTGACAGCTGTCACAATCAGGTGGGTTTCCAAAATGGCAATAATTAATTTAATTACATGAAAACCATAACTGTTGGTCAGATAAGTGAAGACAAACTAAGTTGATAATTTTTAATATCTGCATACATAGAAGCATAAAGAAATATATGATACAAGGTAATAAAGCGCACGTTTTTCAAATTTTATAGCTGCGACGATAACTGGGATTAGTAGTATAAAATTTAGCAATAAATTATTTTATGACTGAATATTTTTGTTTTGTAAATCGACTACTATTTTTATTAATGGAATAATATTTAGAAATAACATTTCGGACGTCCATTGTCTTTATTGATTTCAAACACGACGTTTCGGTTAGTAAGTATCTCTAACCGTTTACAAGTGTAAACTAAACAATCCAGTCTAAAGGCTACTACTTATACTACTTGGTGTGCAGTCAGATGTGACGGCCCGCCCCCTTTTTTAATTCTAAGATGCTTGTTTTCCTTAAGGAGTGGTTTTCATATGTTTGGTATGCCCGTGCTTGGTTGACTGAAAACTTCTTTATTCTTATATTTTACGGAATAGCAGCTTCAATAAACTTTCGTTTTCACCAATGCGACTCATTATAAAAAACTTTGGCTTCAGACCGTTGAATCCTGAGATCATTTGACCATGCATGATCCGCTAAACCAGATTTTTTAATATCAGCAAATTTTGTACTTTTTAGATGTTTATTTATTCTAACCTGAAGAGGACGTTTCGTTTCACCTACATATGATTTACCACACTCACACGAGATTTCGTAAATACATTTCTTATAATTTGAGGGATTTTATGCGTTTGTTTTAGTTACAAAACTCCTTATCGGATTTCCCGATGAAAATACTCTTTTTTTGATATTATAGTGTTTGGCTATTCGTCTTATATTTAGCGGTTTAGTTGGCTGTTTGTGTCATAAATTGACCCAATGTAATTAGTTATGTTAGAAAAGTAAAAATATCATCGCCGAGCCACCTATTAACGTTTGTGCTTGCTGGGTTATAGGATTTTGTCAAATAGACGAACCGTAATTGATGTCATGCAATTTTTTCTAACCTCAAATGACCCTCTACTACTGCGTCTGAAAATTTCGGTAAAATCGGTTAGGTCAGATTTGGTAACTTTTGCGGTACAGATAGAAAAACATAAAGACAACAAGATTGTTTCAAAATGTTTAAAAATATTTAGATCTATTTCATTCTCATTTTGAATTTTATTGCAGTTTTAATTGATTTTCTGCCTGTAAATACGGGTGCTGCAAAGATAAAAACTAAAAATTAGGTTTTTTCCCCCAAAAGAATGAATATAAAGTGAATAAAATTCAAAATTGCAAAAATGCTAGGGGTTGGTACTTACGTCCGGATAAATAATTTGAATTCCTTTTACCATTTCGTGTTTAAACATTTTTTACATTAGATACTCAACAACCTTTCCTAAACCACTTTTCTCAATCCAACCACTTTATTCCTTTGTTCACACAAACGCAGACTAAAATAATTTAGTTAAGTTAAAAGGAAACCACAAAACAATGCCATCAAATGCCCCCAAAAATGATCTTTCATTTGTACTGAGAAAGAACTCGATTTCGAAGTCCCTGACCCTAAACAAAAACAAAGTCACACCGACCAAAGTGAGTCATGCGTATCGCTACCACAACAAACACAAGAAACCAGTACTTAGCTGAGGTCGTGAAGCGTTAAAAAGAATATAGGTACAATCTTGATGAACTTGGGTACCATCATTGGTTTAAAGCAGTGGTTCCCAAACTTTTTCCTATAGCGCCCCCTTTTTAAAATCATGAATGCCTCCCTTGCCCTGAATATAGAAACATATAATTTATTTTTAGTACAATAAAACATAATTTTATTAAAAAGTGTAACATTTGAATTAATTTAAAATGATTTGTTGTCATTTTAAATGAAAGAAAAAAGTTTAGGAGTCCCTGCCAAAAAAATGTTCTCAAATCTCATACAGTGGTTTAGAAAATTTGAGTAGTTTTGAGAACATTTTATAGAGTTTCATAAAATCTTCTATATATACTCAATAAAATAAATTTCAAATTTTACGAGAGATTTTAGATTTCATGAGTCCTTCTCAAATCTTCTCGATCTTCTAAAACTTAAAAAAAGTTATGAGATTTAATGGGACCTTTTCGTCAGGGCTCCGGCGCCTCCCTTATTGTTGATCTGCGCCCCCCCCAGTTTGGGAACCACTTGTTTAAAGGAATAATTTATGGTCTGCTATCACTAGTTCTTGGATTGAAAACCGACAACGGTATGGCTATGATAAATGATCTTGTGAAGAAACATCATATCAGCCCACCAACGATTACACGATTTTGGAAGCTTGGACTGCGAAATTATAATAAAAGACTCTGTTCATTTGAAAATTAAGGTAAAAGTCAAGAAATGTAAATCTAGAATATGTTTAAAAATTTTACTATTCAAAGGGTTCTTTTCTAAAATAAATATCATAACATAACGTAGATAATTTAATATGAAATCTGAATATTCAAGATAAAAAAACTAAATAGCAGATCTTGGAAAAATTATGGACAGTGTTAGAACAAACTAATATCAATCATACATACATATAAAAGCGATAAAAGAACTAAACAAAGGGTCAAGATTCGAAAATCGACTTTCAAAATAATTCCTGATAACGAAAGGTTTAAGACAGGGATGTTGTATTTCTCCAACTCTTTTTAGAATATATATCGAAGTAGCTCTAAAAAACTGGAAACGTAAAGTACACGGCATGGGAATACAACTTAACGACCGATTTACCATAAACACACTACAGTTTGCTGACGATCAAGTAATTGTAGATAATGATAAAGAAGACATGATGAGAAAGTTAACGAAAGAATATCAAAAGTGGGGGTTAATAGTAAATGTAGACAAGACACAGTACTTATATGTATTGGAAACGAATCAAGTGAGTGAGAACTAGATAATGGACAAATAATATCTCCATGCAATGAGTATATATACTTGGGTGTCACATTTGATAAGACAGAAATAGATTGTAAAGAACTCGAAAAAATAATAGTAAAGATGTCTTAACAGTTTTTTATGAAGCAGAGAGATGAAAAATAATGTAAAATTTAACATATATGAAACAATGGTGAAGTCCACTGTTGTATGGAAGAGAGACTTAATAGTCGCGTAACAGAAAAATTCAAAGCAAAAATGGAAAGTTTCGAAATGGATGCAATAAGAAAATCAATGAATATATCTAGAACAGATCATATAAGAAATCAGATTATAAAAGAATGGGAATCGAGCGAAGCATAACGGATGACATCACTAAAAGACAACTGATATGGTACGGCCATGTACAACTGATGAACGATAAAAGATCCAGTCAATCCAAAGATCAATGAGTCAAAAAACCTGACAGAAGATGATTGTCGGGATCAAAGGAGGTGGAGAATAGGCGTCGGACAAAGTATAAAAAGGTTCCAAACAGACATAGTAGTAGTAAAAACTAGAGGCCCTCGATACATTTGACACTTGTTTTACACACAAGTGTCAAATGTATCGAGGGCCTCTAGTAAAAACTAAATGCCTCATTTTAAACAGAATTTAGGGTAAAAATGAAACATGGTCTCGGTAAAAATAAGGTTCAAGTGAATTCCATCTTTTAATGCGAACTTTGTAATAAAAAATGACCCTGTAAAAAAAAATAATGTCTAGCAGAATCAAGTGACCTGTGAAATTGGACAAGACAATGCACATATTATTTTTTTAAGAGACAGAAATGCAGACAGACCTTAATAATGTTCATTTTGGAGCAGCGTGCGTGGGTGAGAGACCCGGAGACAGCAAAATTACTATTTTACATCAAATTATCACAAATTCTGTTATTCGGATGACAAGTCAACAATACTTAATATAAATCCAAAAAAGGGAAAAAAGTTCCTTACAAAAAATTTAAAAACCAGCAATACCTTATAAGAATTTTATAACTTACAGTTTTTAAAAATATGTCAGATATTAGAGTGTTTCCTGTCAGTTACGGTAATGTCAATTTATTTACAGTTGCGTTTGACTTTGTGGTTAATTATGATAATTTTTTATCGCTAAACTTTAACTGTTATTATTTGCAAGAAGCTAAACCCCCTAAAAAAAACGGATCACTATCGACTAAGAGTATACCCATGCACCGAATGGGACTAATAGCATAGAGTAAGATAGCCTACTTACTCTATGCTAATAGAAGAGAACGAATCCAGACTCTGTATGGAGTATGCTGAAACCGACATGTACTCTGCGAATGTCCGGGTATTGCACGTTTACGTCAGAACACTTTCGGTAAACCCTAAATTAATACAGAAAGATTGAATAGTGTGTCACCCCAACTGATAGCGAACCATTTTTTGGAGGAATAAGCATACAGTGGTCAGAACGGACTCAAAAGTGAGCCACAATACACCCACTAGTGGTGGCAGTGAAAGGCCCACTCACATATGGATCATAATTATCATTAAACCTCCCAAAACTTTTATTTAAAAAAATAACAATTGTTTAAAACATACTTAGTGACAATATAAATTTTAAACACGATTCAGTTTTTGTTAATTGCAGATGACAATATCAGATAAAATAACCATGATAGCACATAAACGTTATCGCTAAACCTCCATAAACCAAACCAAACCAATACCGTTATAAAAAAGTTTTCTTAAACCTGGTATTTTTGGGTTAATAGAATAAGAAAAACAAATCTTATGTGCAAAGGAGCCCGCTCCCCCCTCCTTGACATAAAGCTTATAATTTTTAGTTCCAGAAAAAAAAATAACCAATGCATAGGCCTCAAATTTTTACCAAATATAAAATATTTCAAAAATTTTCGCTAAAATATAATTTTTTCAAATTTTGTCGCAAAATTTAACTGTTTTTGCTCAAATTTTCGCCTCTGGCACTTTTTGTTTGCACGTAGTGGCAAACTTTAAAGCTAATTCTTAAAAACCCGCAAAAAAATTGCTTTGTGTTTTTTTCCCTCCTTGGCCCCTCCCCCCCGGACATCCTGGATCCGCCACTGGTCTTAGGGGCGGTTTATCAATGTCCAGATAACTTTAACTGCCAGATAAGTATCAGCTATATTAATCAAATTCATACACAGGCGTATCGAAGACTTATTTTTGAAGGGGAAGACGACGCCCACTTTTCCCTACTAATAACAAAAAGGCCGAGCCCCCCCTTGGCGATGCCGGTAAAAGTCATCTACCAGTTAGTAAGGTTCTAAAATTCATAAACCGTTCCTTACTGATCCGATTTTTTATATAAATGCACCCTTCAACTTTAATATAAATAATAATGCAAAATACTACAATGTAAGAGTATTAAAAAATCAAGAACAAGAGATACAGGCAATACAAGGTATGCACCAAGGAGGCGCCATATAATAAATTCATGTTTATTGTCTTTATTCTGGTACGAGATAAGCAGGACCGAATGCTTGTGTTGCAGGAAGATACATGATCATGACCATGCCACGGTCATCTGCATGGCAAAAATATGAGCAAATAAAATTTAATAACTTCCGGAATATATGAACTTAAAAGAAAACTAAATTACATACATATGTGTATTCTCCAAAACAATAAATAGTAAAGGATAGATTAAAGACCGGGGCACACAATTTTAATTTAAAAAAATAATAAATAAAAAAAACACCCAACTGCTAAATTTACTTGTAAGTACTAGTCGTGGTTGAGTACAAAATTGATAGGTATGCCTATAATGTACGACATGCTTCAACTTTTAGTTTTGATGCTTAAATCGCACGAAATTATACAATTTTGTATTTTCTTGAATCAGGTTATTATGTAATTTTGTACCCAACTGCGACTAGTAGTTACAAGTAAATTTAGCAGTTCGGTGTTTTTTTTTAAATTTTTTATTTCAAACTTTTAGGTTTATTTCTTATTCAGCCTTATAAAAAGCACTATGCATTTACAATTCATTTAGCTTTACCCAAAAAGTACGTGTAGATTTTCTACGGACGCGAACGGTGTTACCTTCCATTAAGTGATGTTGGGGGAGGAGAGAGGAAGGAGGGAACTAGTAAAATGATGTCGAAAAAAGTCTTAAAGCGTGTGCAGAAAGAATTTTTGAAATCGCTCTATATTTGTGAGAGGTATAGCTACAACTATTACTAATAAGGAGGGAGGGGAGAAAAGAGGGAGGGGGAAACTAGTAAAATGATCTTAGAAAAATGTTTTCAAGAGTTCAGAAAGAACTTTTGAAATCGCTTTATATTTGTGAAAGTTTTAGCTATTAACTATTTCTAATAAGGATGGCGGGGTGGAGAGAGGGAGAGGCGGGGGGGGGGGGGGGACTGGTAAAATAGTGTTGGAAAAAAAATCTAAAAGCGTATGCAGAAAGAATTTTTAAAATCGCTCAATATTTGATAAAATTATGCGTTTTTGAATAGGGTGGGGGAATGACAGGAGAGGACATGGGTGGGAGCAGGGATGACTATAAAGTAACATTAAACAACAAATTAGAGGACTCTTATGACCTACATCATGTGACAAAATGGCGTCTGAAGACCGCCATATTAAATCCTGTTTAAAAAAATATAGCCTATAGCTCCTTCGGGAACAGCAGCAATTCAACGACACCTTTTTTTGTCAAAAAATTAGTTTAGTCGTTTAGCCTCTAGCGTGACCCTTCCTTTCGCCGTGCTGCAATTTGGTAAAAAGAGAAGCGAATGCACTAGGATTGTCACGATTTTTAAACATAAAAGAAGGCAACTCTGCATCGCCCAGGAGCTCTATTCTCGTACTTGAACGATGTGATTTTTCCTTTCACATCCTCTGGCCAATAATGGTCGTGTGTTGTGCGAAATGACTTGTCTCGACCAATGGCATAGTCGCGCGCTTTTTACAATTAGTGAATTTTACACGTTTCGCGAAATCTATTTTCCTGCTCCGTACCGTCTGTGAACGTTTCTCGGTCGGATCGTAGCACGTGATGGCTCGGAACTAATTTAAAGCTTGCTATTGGCCAAAGCATGTGATGGGAACCATCACATCCTACTCGTACGAGAAGAGCTATCCAGGGTAGCTATTCTGGCTCTTGAACGATGTGATAGCTCCCATCACATGCTTTGGCCAATGGCAAGCTTTAAATTAGCTCCGAGCCGTCACGTGTTGTGCGAAAAGACCTTCATTGCGCAAGCTTCTCCTACGATCAGACCGTGGAACGTTCAGTCGGTACAGGGCAGGAGAACAGATTTTTCTTCGAACGCGTAAAATTCACTAGCTCTGAAGAGCGGGCGACTATTCTATTGGTCGAGACAAGTCATTTCGCACAATACGCGACCGTTCAGAGTTTGCCATTGATCAAAGCGTGTGATGCGAAAGGTCACGTCGTTCAAGACCCAGAATAACTACCCAGGAGTTTTGATAAATGCCTTTAGCACAAAACAGTTAAATGTCAACCCTTGTTTGCGAACACTTAGATCTTGGAACCATATTATTATAAGTGCACGAGAAACAAAATGATTTGTAGTCAAAACTAAATGTTATGCCATATTATCATGTACCTTTTATGATTCGTACTTCCTTCAAAGATAAATATAATAAAATTTATATAATATACATATTGATATTGTTGTTACATAACATACTTTTTTGGAGCTTAAGTTCAATGGCCTTTTTCGGCTCTCTTTAAATTTATAACAAAAAAGATTTTTGCCACAAGCAAGATAATGGCTTTTGCCTCCTATATTACAAAGCGATTTTCGATTTCTTTTCATTGTGTTTGCTATAGAAAATGTTTTTTTAATGATATTAGTATGCCTTGAAAAAAATCATTAGCAATTATATGATTTGCGGTTTAAAAATATAAAGAAATAGAAACTATTAGTACCTCTGACCAAGAAAAAAATGATAATACGTTTGGATTTTTAAAAACTTTAAATTCAACTTATTAAATCCTAATTACAAAACATTTAAATAATTCATCTCTAGAAAATTAAGCGGGATATTTATAATAATACTTTTTAATCTCCAGGGTAGCTATTCTGGGTCTTGAACGATTTGACCATCCACACGCTTTGACCAATAGCAAACTCTGAGTGGTCGCTTGTTGTACCAAATTAATGGTATCGACCAATGGCATAGTCGCCCGCTCTTCAGAGTTAGTGAATTTTACGCGTTTGAAGTGAAATCTGTTCTCCTGTCCGTACCGACCAAAACTCGGATGGATCGTAGGAATCATTGATCCTACTCTTCTCTAAGAATTAATCTCTAAATTTATTTGGAGAAAGTGCCTCCATATAGCAGGGTCTTTGTCCTAATATGAGTGTTCATAACAGTAAAAATTATAGGACTTCCATATAAGCATTCTATAATACGCTCTCATTTAGGCCTATTATTCCCATACCAATTATTACGCTTAGTTTATTATGTGTTGTACACGTTAAACACAATTACAACCTAATTATGATGGATCTAAATGCGTACAGCCATCTACCAAATATACTCTCCTAATTTACATTTTCTAAGACGAATATCGAAAAATACAGGTTTTGCGTTGACTATAGAAAGTGCAATCCAGTGACTGAGTGTGATAGTGACCCTATTGGGCAAGCGCAAATCTGGGCATAAATCTAGGGAAGTAATTGTAGGCGAAAAAAATAGTTCTGCATTTTTTTTTTAGGGTGGAATAATTATCCGTTAAGGCCTTTATTTATTAACTAAAAGTGCATATATTTTTTTCTAGCGTGGGTAATTACTATGTTATCCCCC
Organism: Aspidapion aeneum; assembly: GCA_963576565.1. NCBI lineage: Eukaryota > Metazoa > Arthropoda > Insecta > Coleoptera > Brentidae > Aspidapion > Aspidapion aeneum. Next base: position 42,027,720 of record OY755045.1, read on the forward strand.
TGAAATCCGCGCTTGGGCCCCAGTTTAGCCATTTTGGTCTTATGGGATTCCCTACCCTAAAATTCGCTAAATGACGTTTTTTCGAATCTCAACTCAGTATGTGGTTTTTTCGTATCTCTATGGCCTCACCACACTGCAACTCGGTACGTTTATTGATAAACTGTATAGTTTTTGAAATATAAAATTTCAAAGTTTGGCCATTTTGGTCTTATGGGATTTCCTACCCTAAAATTTGCTGAACGACGTTTTTCCAAATCTTAACTTTGGGTGTAGTTTTTTCGCATCTCTATGGCGCCACCATACTGCACTTCCGTGGTTTTGTTGATAAACTGTATAGTTTTTGAAATATTAATTTTTAAAGTTTGGCCATTTTGGTCTAATTGGATTTCCTACCCTAAATATCGCTAAATGACGTTTTTCAGAATCTTAGCTCAGGGTGTGTTTTTTTTTGCATCAGTATGGCCCCACCATACTTCAACTCGGTGCTTTTGTTGATAAACTGTATAGTTTTTGAAATATGAATTTTTGAAATTTCGCCATTTTGGTCTTAAGGTCTTTTGAAATGAAAAAAAAAACAAAGCAACATTCATTAAGTTATTGCACGCGACTAAAACCGTTTATCAAATTTTACACGAGGGGCACTTCTGTCGCCCTTCAGGAGGCAGGGTTGGTACGAAGGAGGTGGGACCCCTCTTCCTGCTTCTTCTTCTTATGGTCTTCGCTAAATGACGTTTTTCCGAATCTTAACTTGGGGTGTTGTTTTTTCGCATCACTATGGCCCCACCATATTGCAAGTCGGTGCTTTTGTTGATGAACTGTATACTTTTTGAAATATGAATTTTCAAAGTTTTGGCATTTTGGTCTTATGGGATTCTCTATCCTAAAATTCGCTAAATGACGTTTTTTCGCATCTCTATGGCCCACCATACTGCAATTCGGTGTTTTTGTTGATGAACTGTCTCGCCTTCGGCTCAGTCCACCAATTTGTTTCGGTCGTGTGCAAAGAGTCGCTTTCAAAACTTGTTATTTAATACACCAAAATTATAAAATAAATCACTAAAAATATAACTAAGTGCTAGGAACCGTGCCGGAAAATCCAGATTTGGAGAAAAAAAAATATTTATTTGTCGTTGGTTAAGTTTTTGACTGTACTCATCATATCCTATTAATAGTAAACTAACCAAAAGAGGTGTGTGCATGTATGAAGATCACTGTTTTACTTATACACAACATGCGAAGAACTTCCTTTTACGGTACAATATTTAGTGTAACATCCAGATAAAAATTAAAAACTAATTTAAGAGCGTGTAATAACAAATTGTTTATGGTAAATTGTTTACTTCCCTTTGAACTTTCTTGCAGTGGCTCTTGTTCTTGTTTTTTAGATGGTTCATTGGTTCTCATACAAATTATGATAATATTGTAATGCATAATTTAATTTTCTGGCATAAACCAAATTTTAAAAAAGTATTTTTTTGATTAAAATCGCAATTTTCATGTCCCTGGGGCCTAAAAATTATTTTTGGTATTTTTTATATACCGGGTGGGCCAAAAAAAACGGATTTTTTTTCAATATAACTTTTAAACCCTATAATATATTTTAATGGGAAAAACCGCACTCGGCAGAGAATTAATCAGAGTTTTGACTTAATATACTTTTTTGTCCATTATCTCAAAATCCAAGATAACGGACAAAATTAAAATATACCGTTCAAAGATGCTCGTTTTTTCTTGTGTTGCAAACATGTTTTAATTATTTTTTTAAACTAGTAAAAAAGCCGCATTCTCGCCACGCACAACAAGGTACAAATCTGCAAAATCGCTTCAATGGTTCTAAAAAAAAAAATTTTTGTTTCAACCATTGTTTTGCATATAATACGAATTTATTTCGATTAAAATTTTTAAATAACAAATCAATTCTTACCATGATTTTTTTTATTTCAGTAAAATCGGTTCAGTAATAATGACTTTATAACGAAATTAATGCAGACAGGATTGGCAATACAATCGTATAATCTGTAAAACAATATCTGAAACAAAAATTGTTTTTCTTTTGAGAACCACCACACCGATTTTACCAATGTGTACCTCGCTGTGCGGGGGAAAAGTAGTGCTTTCCTATAAATTAAAAAAGACTAAAACGTTTTCAAAAAATAAGAACACACATCATTTTTAAGAATCAAGTATGATTCTGCCCGCCATCTTAAATTTTAGGATGGCGATAAATTTTGATCATGATTTTTAAAAAGCAATCAATTCTCACTAGGATGTTTTTTATTTTATCAAAATCGGTTCAGTAGTAATGAATTTATAAGGAAAGAAAAGCAGACATGATTGGCAAGGCAATCGTATAACATTTTAAACAATGGCTGAAACAAATTATAATTATAACGAAAAAAAAATTCCGGTTTTTTTTGGTCCACCCGGTACATCTGGTACTAGAAGTGAGAACCTGGTTTGTTCTACCAAGATCTCTAAATAATACTTAATAAATATTAATTTTCCAGATTAAACAAATTTTTAAACAAATATCTACGTTCGAATCATGTCCCTAAGCAATTTTTTAATTTTTAAAGGGCCACATTTTATGCAATGTGGTGTGAATACCTAGGTATGTAGCATACCATATTAAAATTTGAAGTTTCAAGAATTTAAATATCTAAATATATATTATCACTAAATAAACATAGCAATAAAAAACTATACCTTTTTCCCCAGACATTTTTCTTCTTTCGCTTAAAAATGATAGGGTGCTAACAAGTGTGTGTTGCTCCGAATTAGTAGCGGATTCAGGGGGTGAGCAGAGGGGCCCGCCCCCTCCTTAACTTAAAGCTTATAATCTTTAGTTCTAATAATATTACAAAATTTGCATTTTTTAAACTTTTTAACAAAAATTTAAACATTTTTAAATTTTTTCACAAAAATTACATTATTTTCCAAAAACATTCGGCTGCAGCGTATGTAGTGACAGACTTTAGTGTACGGGCATAATTATATATCGTAAAGTTTTTTCTTTTTGTTGCCTCCTTGGGCCCTCTCTCCGGATGTCCTGAATCAGCCACTGCACCGAATGCAGGTTAGTTTTTGCATTTTATGTTGTTTTTTGAAACCGAAAAATTATCGTTTACAAAAAAAAACATTTGTATTGTCCATAACACTATAAAACTGCAACAAATTTGATTATTTTGCGTTGGGTTTCTGAATAAAAAATAACTAACTATTTCAAAATTTGATGGACCACCCGGTATAACTGTCTGTATCCACAAAAAGTTGTTGTTCCTAAATGATTTTGAAAAAGTGCATGAAGGAGAGGAAACAAAGCTCCTATTTTGAAAGATTGTAAAGAAAGGAAATACTATTTTTCCCTTGAATTGATTTAAACAATACGGCTATTTCTATACCATTTTAATTTCGCTTAAAACTGAATTATGATTAGGGTTATGATTAAACATGCGGAAGGGAGAAATTTTCTTCAAGTCATTCCCTTACTTAACGGGAGAACGGTTTCCAAAATTTAAGGGTCACAGTGGCGTGGACTCTTAATCTAGGGAGGTATAAAATAAACTTTAATTAAAAAAAAAGACATTTTATCTTGAAGGTTTCTATAGAGGTATAGAACAAAAAAAACAAATGGCTGCTATAACATTTCCGCAAAATATGTTAGTTTTTGAAATATTTGGTCGCATATATTTCCGCAAAATTTCAATTAAAAGTTCGTTTGACATTTTAGGAAATAATTATAAAACTTGTGTGGTAGTTTAATAAAGCTTTTTTATTTATTTAAATAAGTTTGGGAAAATTCAGTTCAGTCAGATTTGTCGACGCAACCCAATCAATTGGCTTTAATTCTTTAATCTAAACGGAAAGGGGTCATTACTCCTCTTACCCCCCCTTGAATACGCAAGTGAAGGGATAGATTTAATAACTTGTCTTGCTGAGAGGCAAATTGTGAGCGATAAAATTGAAAACGAGAATTATTAATTAATTCCTTCTCCTGGAAAAATGTCCGCCGAAAAAAGCAAGCTAAGAAAGATATTCTCGAAATTATGAATTAATAAAAAAATTGCAATGACAAACAAATTATACCAGCCAGCGGCGCTACAGAAAAGTAATTGTACTTATTTTCTTATTATTATAATGATAATTTATTATAATAGGCCATTTAGTAAGAAATACTCTACCAATTTATGGGCACCCAAGAGCTCACGATTATACCCTCAGCCCTCACCATTTTTTTTGGTATCCGGTGGATTTTATATTTTTAAATGTAACCATCTAGAGCCAAGACTTATTTTAGGTACCAAATATCATTAAAGTAGGGCACTTTTTAAGTTATGCGCGTTGGTCGTTACAGACATACATATACACAGTCATACACACACACAGCGCGACAAAAAAGTTTCAAAATTATCTGATGCGCAAAGTTATATAAAATGTTTTAAAATCGGCGCAACTTTTTTTCTTAATTTTGACACGATCACCATAGCTCATACTACCATATTTATAGCACGGATCACCTAATAAGGTGATCCGTGTTTATAGTATACGTGTGAGCTAATGACCCAAAGACACTCAAAAAAAGTATTTTTCTAACACTTGCGCGCAGTGTCTTTCCCGCCCTTAAAACTTACCCACTAAGTGATGTCTAAGTGCTTTGGCGCGCGGAAAAGTATAGCTTTATGAACTTGATAGTAAAATAACTATTTCCAAGTGTTGGGAAGGTAAAAATTAATAAAAAAATAAAAGCACAAGAGACACAACAAATATTTACGATTATTGTATTGCACTTTTTTATAACTCCATGATCTATAATTTATACGACCGTATAAAACATAAGCCTTGTTAAAATAGTGTTTATGTCCAATTATTATTGGAGAGTTTTCGGGAATACAATACACAGTGTGCCTAAATGAAGTATGGGTTACATGAAAATGGTTCCAAAAACTAATTGCACATTCCGAATATTCTTTCCTGACTTCAGAGTCATATTTATATAAATCCTAGCTGATCCCCTTCTCGAAATTTTATCAATTTTTTGACATTTTTCTAGTTAACGTAGGCACTGGCTCCTGTCACATGTGACCTAAGATGTGCGCTTAGTGTGACTGCGGGGATTTGTTAAGCACCCGTGGGATTAAAAAAAAAAGTTTGGTCACGTGGTCGAACTTATAGTCGTTTGGCGACATCTTTGAAAAATGCTGCCAAATTGATAGATTTTTTGTTTAGGCGTATAGCCTTACCCAGTGGTTTTTATTTTTAAAAACTTGTTTTAATCCTTTTTAAAACTCAAATTTTGTCATTACACATTTTGTAAGATATACCAAGATTATTAATATTTCCGCTTGCAAAAGTATTAAAATGAATTAATTAATTTGTTACATAAAAGGCTTTAAACCCTTTACAGAACAGGATATTGACTGTATCTTTTTAAAGTTCGATGGATAGTACCCTTAGGGAACGTCCTTAAATTATATAACGTAAAAATTCAGGATTTTTGACCCCCCCTCCCCCCTCGTAACGCATTTTCAAGAAAAAACACATTAAAAAAACATTGAGTGTAACGCAAGGCCAAATCCTTCCTCCCCCCTAGAGCGTTACGTAATTTAAGGACAGTCGCTTAAAGAGGGGTACCTAATACTGTTCACAAGATTATAAAATATTAGAAATCATTTTTTATACTACTTTTCATTCCGCTTCTTTTGATGTATCACTTAGCATCGTAGCACTGGCAGGTAGCTGTCCAAGCCAGCTACAATTTACAATTTTACAAAAATTCCATGTTATAGAATTTATACAAAATTTTATATTTTAGCTGGCTTGTTAAGCTAAATACCAAAGCTAGGATGCTAGGTAACACATTAAAAGAAGCGGAATTAAAAGTACTATAAAAAATTATTGTTACATTTTTCGCTAGGATGCATCGTTTCGCTGCAACAGTTTTAGAAAGTCTTTAGGGGTACAATCCAACAAACTTTAAAAACATAAAGTCAATAACCTCTTTTGTGAAGGGTTCAAAGCCTTCTGTATGTAACAAAAAAAAACAAATGTCAATAATATTGTAGCTACAGAAAAATGAGCATGGGTATTATTTTAATTCTTTTGCGAGCGGAAATACTAATAATCTTGATATATTAAAAAAGGAGTAAAACGAGCTTAAAAAACCAAAAATCGGATCACTGGGTAGTGAGATACGCTAAAACAAAAAATATATCAATTTAGCGGCCATTCTCAAAGATGGCGGCCAAACGACTATCAGTTCGACCACGTGACCAAACTTCTCTTTTTTTCCTATGGGTGCTTAACAAAGCTCCGCAGTCAAACTGAGCGCACATATCAAGTCACACGTGACAGCAGTCAGCGCTTAGACTAACTAGAAAAATGTCAAAAAATTGATAAAATTTCGAGAAGAGGATCAGCTAGGATTTATATCAATATGGCTCTGAAGTCAGGAAAGAGTCCATATTCAAAATGTGCAATTAGATTTTGGAACCATTTTCATGTAACCTATACTTCATTTAGGCACACTGTGAATAGTCGTTATTTTAAACGTCCTAAATTCCCAAAAACTCCCTACCGTAAACCGTTATAGTTGTGGTGACCTTTGTGGTTAATAGCAATATGATTTTTTGCATAAAACTGTAAGAAAATTATTTTAAACTTGCTAAAACATTCATAAAAATAATCACAAATTATAACCAACTTTTGGTTTGTGACAAATGTCAATGTGAAATAAACACAACTTATATAAAGCTAGCGCTCAACCTCCTTAATACCCAAGACCGTTATGGTTATTAAACATAACGGCGTGACAGGTCCCTACTACGCCGATTCAGAATAACGATAACGATAAGAAATATAATGACCAAAAAAACTCTATTAACGCTATTATAAGATTCTCTTTAATTTCAATTATCTTGATTAGCTTTTTACGAGTTGGCGTTTTTTCTGTTTTTTCTTTTGTTTTATCTTATAAAACAACAATAAATTCCACTTGACTCGCCATAAAATGTTACGAAGACGCCTTTATTTCGTTTTTATATGCTTCTATTGGCCACAACATAATAATTATATGACCATAGATTTTCATTTTAGCTCCCACGATTATAATTTAGTAGCATATTGTAAATGATGATAGTAGTCATCGAGGTAATCATATTGAATTAGGGAAAACATAAAATTAATAGTACAAACGTGCCACAAAAAAAAAATTAAAAAAAATTAAAATTATTGTCTAAAAATTTATAGTTGTAGCAAAAAAATTTAAAAGGCTCTCGGTTTTCGGTCTAAAAGAAAATCATGTATTTTTTTTATACTTATACACCGCCAGTGTGGGAAGCAAATGTTGCTACTACTAGAGTCCCTGTATGTTGACATATTTGGATATTAATATATCCAAATATGTCAACATACAGGGACTCTAGCTACCACTACACTACGACGACGACAAGCAAATCATATTACTTTTTGGCAATAGAACCTTTCCCCCTAATTCGACCCCGCTGAATCCGAATCTCCGTATTGCCAACTCGAAATATCGACAGGGACGGAGAGAATCCCCCCTAAACCCCCAAAAACCCATTTTTTTCAGTTTTATTAAAGTTTTTCGAAAACTAACCTTTTCATCGAAAATTACCAAAAACAGTTTTTTGTAGAGAACAAAATTCCATTTCCAACGATGTATTGGCCGATAACGTTAGAAGAAGGAACTAGATCTTCAGTGGCATCCGTAAATTGGGATTATTAAGAAAAAAACATGTTTTTTATACGTTTTATAAAATTTTCTCAAAAACTACACTTCTTGGGAAAAAATGTACTTATACTTTATTGTTGACAGTAAAATTTTCTATTAAACGCTGCAATACAGTGTGTGGTTTTTCAATTGAATTCTGGTGACGGTAGTTTTTAAGAAAATTTGACAAAAAGTTTTTTTTGGTCATCTTTGAAAGTGGCCCATTACGGACGTCTCTGGAGAGTAAGTTTTCTATCATATTTTGTAATATACCGTTTAAAAGGAAATTTCATCATCCACTTTAAAGTAAATAACTTATAATGTTGTATAAAGCTTAATTCTTAAGAAAATTGAATAAAACCTGTAAAAAAATTGATTAGTTTGGTGATTTTAAATAATTACTTTAAATTAAGGACACCACTGGAGCCGTAAATATGAAAGAACTTCCACTTTGTTATACATCGTTTGAAAGAAAATTTTATTGTCTATGACGAAGTGTAAAACACATTTTTTGAAAAGGAGCTTGATTTTTAAGAAAATTCCATAAGACGTGTGAAAAACATATTTTTTTTTAATGATTTACGGACGTCGCTGGAGAGTTTGTTATAATATAAACCTCACCGAGTTTTATATTGTTAAAAAGGAAATTTTACTTTATACAATAAAGTATATTACATATTTTTTTATATTAAGCTTAGTTTCTAAGAAAATTAGATAAAATATGTAAGAAAAATGGTTTATTTTTTTGTTTTTTTTTTAAATTGATTTAATTTACGGATGCCCCTAAAGTTTTAATTATGAAACCAATCCAATTCGGCTACATACGATTTTAAAGGAAATTTTATTCACTATAAAAACATAAAACAAACGTTTGTCCTGTAGACATTAGAAAAAATCGAATAAATCTTGGAAAAACATGGGTATTTTTTTAACTTTTTTAAGTTACTTCAATAAAGGGATAAATGGACGTCGCTGGCGTGTTTGTTCATTGAATTATACCTTGCTAAAAAGGAAATTCAATTGTCTACAATAAAGCATATTATAAATTTTTATCTTGAATGTTTAGTTTTTCGAAAAATTTGGAAAACCTCAAACTTTCAGATTTTGGGGGTCTGAGGGAGTTTTTGTAGGTTTTTGCAGCAATTTAAAAAAGATTTTATTTTTTAGTTATACATAAATATATAGTTTGGATGTGAATCTGGTCAATTTGGGCTTTACAGCGACACTTTAAAATTCCGTCGCCATGTTGGCCGCCATCTTGAATACCTCAGCCCCAACATTTCAAGGTGGCAACAGCGATATTCAAATTCAGCAGGGTCAAACTAGGGGGAATTGACCATTTGCCAAAAAGTAGTATAAAATGCTTCTATAATGTGAATTTTCCGAAATCTTGTCCTAATTATACCTTAATTTGAAGTCTAACCATTCTGTTGCTACAAAACAAGGAGTTATAAGAAGTTTGTATTTAAGAGCCGTAAATATTTGACATTCTGAGAATATAGCTGGTATAGACATTTAGGTATTAAATTGGAATCCAACGTATGCGATTTGTCAAACCTCGGATTCCCACGACATGTGGTATGGCAAATGTGATGTGGTTTGTGAAACCAAGTTTGCCAAATAGCATACCGTTGGATATCTGCTTTAGGTAAGAACGCTCGTAGAAAACATATAGATAGTTCACACTTGCGGGAAGCATTTTTTAGAAATTTGACTTCCCGGACTTTTACTTGATGGTGTGCGGAAATATGTGGTAATCTATAGGCCCCAACTGGCATTAGCAACCAAAAATTAGTCACTAGATCCTTTTTATATGACTTAGTTTTGATTATAGGCATGGTTGATAGACCATCAAACAACGCTTTAGGTATTTTTATTTAATTGTGTCAAATTTTGTGGCAAAAGTCAATTTATGTGAAATTATTTTGAAAAAAAAACGCTTATATTTGTCGAGTCCTAAAAAATTCTGGTTTATTAATAACTAATTGTTCTTTGTTAAGAACTGCAATTTCTCGCTTTCTTTTCTTTTTATAGCTGCTACTTAATACATTATATTGACGATGTTTAACAAAAGTGAACATTTTATGCTTTTTTCGCAAAATAAGCGTAATTTAATGCGTACTTATTTTTTGAAAACTATAATTATTGTTACCTTCGTATAGGTAGGTATAGGATGTCCCAAAAATCTTATTTATTTATTTATTTGCAATCAACAGACTTACAGCCCAATAACAGATTACAAACAATCATCTTATCTAAGTTAACTATACACCACCAAAAAAAGAAAAATATAATATTATATACGATAAAAAGTAGTTCATAGAAAAAATAATAAGAACAATAATTATTCACAAAAACCGAAATATAAAAGTTCTGAACTGAGATTCACTGAAAATTTATATATTTCCTTATACATTTTAGATTTTAAATTTTTTTATGTGAGTTTTAAACGATTTTATTGAATTGAATTTAAAAATGTCTGTTTCATTTTTCACACTATTTGCGAGATTTCACATTCAATATAGAGGTGAGTTGATACCAACATTGTTGCGTGACCTTCTTAAATAAAAAACGTTATTTCTATTTGTGAGATAAGGATTAACATTAAAATTGATTCTTCCTAGGAGATATAAACAGTCAATTTTATAATGAATTAACTTAAAAAGGAACATTAAGGCAGATTTCTTTATTCTTGTTTCTAATGTGCCTTTTTGCGTTGAAAGGGTATTTAAAACTAAAAATCAAAATAAAAATTGGTATTTGCAAAAAAAAATTCTAAGGTTTCAGAAAGGGTTACTTTAATAATTACAATCTAGTTACTAGTCGCAGTAGAATTATTAGCAATTTTGTTTAATGGCAAATTATTAGAGTTTCTCAGATCAATCACACACCTATCTAAAAATTACAACTTTGTTTTCAAAGATTAACTTTAAAGTTTTACAAAGTTTTCAGTGTTTTTGAAAATTTGAAAACTAATCTTTTGACAAACAACGATTGTAGAAAAACAATTGAAACGTCGTACTAGTGTTGTTTTTCAAAAAGATACTACTACTATATCGGTTTAGAACGTTTTTCTACGGTGGCTGACGCCTATTCTCCACCTTCTTCGTTCCTGATTGATCTTTAAGCCGGGATCAAACGACTCGTGTACTTGGCGAATAATTGTTACTTGCCTATACTTGCCATGTCGTGTGAGTGGGTTACTTTTACAATTATTTGTCACTCGTTGGTTTTCCATATGTGGTCGGTAAAAATGGGCCGAGTCAAAGGGCTCACGATTATTCGTACACTTGCCATGTACATCTGTCTCGTAAATTGTACACGCCGTGTGAGCGCCCTGCTTGCTATCGCAATTCTCAAAGCTCGTATAATTGCCAAGTACGCAAATAATTGTGTATTTGGCAAGTACACGAGTCGTTTGAGCCCGCCTTTAGATTGATTTGTTTTGGATTTTCCTGTTACACGACAAGTCTCTATTTAATACTTTTCATCATTGTTTCATATATTTTAAGTTTTACATTCTTGTTTCTTCCTGCTCTGCTGCTGTTTTTCTTTTTCCAGGAGACACGCAGTGATTCCTTAATATAAAAAATTTCCTTAATAGTGGCGTAATACCAGATAAAGTTTTAATTGAAGAATAAATCCGCCATAAACATATAGATTTTTTTAATTTAAAATTGTTACACATAAAAAGTTAAACCCACACCAAAACACCATTTGAAAAAAAAATATTGTTAACACGGTTTACATAATGGCTTTTATTTGAGGGCACGGCAGTGCCCGGCCAAGTTCGTGGCGTAAACTGCTGTACCATCTTTTCTTGAAACATTTCAGCCCATATTTGACCTATCTAAAACTACACTTCGGAATGAGCTATGAAACTCAAACTTTGCACAGTCGTAGATCTTCATAGAGTTGTAAAGGTCGGGGTTTATTTAATAAAATATAAAAATATTTTACCAAAAATATGAGAACTTTTAAGGTTTCCATTTAGTTGATAATAAAATTTAACAAGATGAAAAATAAATAAGTAAAAAAAACAAAATTAATTAGATATTATTTTTTTTAAGAAAAAAAAAATAATATTCATTAAAATTCAAATTAAAAAAAAAATTAAAAAAAAAATAATTAATTTATTTCAGAAAAAGAAAAAATATTCATTAAAACCTAAATTAAAAATATTAAAAACATATTCTAAAACTTGCAGAAAATATACAAGTATTATCGAATCAAGAAAGTAAAAAAAATCACAACAATAAAAAAATATTTTTAAAATAATATAATAAAAACCAAAAATTTAAAATACTAAATTTAAAATAATAAATTAAATAATAAAAAATATTGAGAAACTGCTCGATGATGAACAAGTAATATTTAAAGCAAAAATTAAAAAAAAGAAATAAAATAAAATGATTGAGACTCACATGAAGCCAGCTGAACTAAAACCCTAACACTTACTTTCACTGGAGAGCACTGTTGATTCGATCGATCGCAAAATTACAAATGAAATTAATTAAATGAGCCAGAAAAGAGGTTGACAAAAATCCCAAATTTTACCTGTTTTGTCCGCGTCTTACGAAATTGTTTATATTAGGGGGCAATCAATACACGACTCTATTGCATTCATTAATTAGGGCTATATTTAGAAACACTGGCTCGATCTAATACACAAAAGCTTGAAAAACACATTGACCTGTTTCGTCATAAAAATTTGTGCGATCAACAAGAGGAGATCGCCTATAAATTCGGTTTCTTGAATTATATCCGAATTATATCCGGGCATTATTAAAGTAGCAGTGTTATTAAGTTGCAGCCAAAAGTGAAAAATAGTAAACAGTTAAAATTAAAGTGAATTAGTAAAAAATGAGTTAACCATTTTATATAAAAATGTAGTCTTCAAGAAAATCTAGAGTTTTTTAACTTTAGAATAAAAAATATATTTTAGTGATTCGATGACAGAAAGTAAGTTAAAACTATTTGAACATTGATTTAAAAGGAAAATATTACGTTTTAAACTATTTGAACATTGATTTAAATAGAAAATACTACCGTTTATTTAATTGCTGTAGACAATTAAATTATTAGACTTTTATACGTAAATATGGATTAGTAATTATCTTAGAGTAATAATAATATATTACTCTGAGGTAATTATAGTAAAGATGAAAAGATGGAGATTGATTTTGAACTTTTGATAGTGCATTTAATATTTGACGAGATCTAGACTATTGGAGTAAATTTACTATGTTTACGGAATTTTTATGTGTTACCATTGAGTTAATTTCACAATATTGTATGTCCTACAACATTTTTTTAGTCTATCATTTTAATTTGCGAAGACAATTTTGTGTTGTTCGTACTATGGTATTGGCTAATGTTAATTTTAACGCATTTTCGTAATTAATTTGAATGTTAAGACCATGCTAGACTTTGGATCTACGATTTTGTATTAATAATTTTTGACTTTAAATATAATGTATTCTTTATAACAATTGGTGTCTAATTTAATAACAACCAAAAGTCAATAACAACAACTGGCTTTTATCATAGCTATGTGCAACTAGGACGCCTGCCTCCAAATAAATTTAATGTAATCGTGGAAAGGGACAAGTTGTATAAATATACCGCTCGACTAAAGCACCCCTAACCGCGGCGTTACAGAGTTAACAACCCCTCTAAGTTTCATGGACTTCCATAGAGTAGTAAAATAGTTACTAAATTTTAAAAAACGTCGAAATTACCACTCACTTATGCTAGAAAGCTGAAATTTGGCACACTGATAGAAATTATGACCAAATCCTTGGAAAAAAATCAAAAAATCCCGAAATTCTAATTTACTCCCTCCCCTATACATGTAAGGTTATGTAAAAGTAACATTGCCCACTTCCAGAAGCGCTATAGAGAGGTGAGCTTTTGGAGACTAATAGGAAATATGATAAAACTATAGGAAAAAATTTAAAAACCCCAAGATTTTCATTTGCTTCCCTCCCCTATAAATGTAAAGTTATGTGAAAGTAACATTGCCTACTTCAAGAAATGCTAGAGAGCTGGGCTTTGGAAGGCCGATAGGAACTTTTATAAAACTATAGAAAAAAAGTAAAAAACCCCAAAATCCTTTAAAAAAGGAGTGAAATTATAAGAATAAAAACATTTCATGTACAATCAAGTCCGCGAGATAAAAGTAAAACCAAATTCTGTAATACGAATTTTAAACCGAAAGGTTCTTACTAGTTTGGAAATGTTTTTTCTAAACTTGGCTATTACGGCTGCAAATGATCATAAAGAAATTTGGCTGCAATAGCAGTTTAAAAAAACATTTCCAAACTAGTAAGAACCTTTCATTTTAAAATTTGTATTAGAGAACTTGGCTTTACATTTATTTTAATTATTTTTACGGAATACAGTGAAACCTCTTCTTGCGGACACCTCTATTAAGCGAACACTCCTTTTAGCCGGACAAATTTGTTAGAACCAAGCTTTTTCCTATTTCTTTACATGTAAAACTCACTCCTATAACCGGACACTCTAATAACCGGACGCGGACAATTTCTTTTGGCTAAAAAATTCTGAAACCTCTCTTAACCGGACGGAAACCTCGGACAACGGGACGGAGCTCTGCACGACATGGGCATTAATATTATGTAGTATGTTGGCAACAACGCACCCTGGAGCCGGGACTTAACATTTTCTTTTAATGCAGAAGTATGTTGGCAACAACGCACCCTGGAGACGGGAATTACCATTTTCGTTTTAATGCAGAGACTAAATACTTCTGTCGTATTAACAAAATATTTTATTCGGCGGGACTGCTGCGTTTTATTTTTATTGTTCAGTTGGGGAGAAATAGATCTCTTTAAAATTGCGCCTAGTAAAAAACTTCTTAGTTTACGTGAAAAAATGGAAGTTGTTAACATTTCGGGGAACATCTATCAGCAGCACGAAAGATCGCTGAAAAATTTAATATCGGAAAAACTCAAGCAGCGGAAATTGTTAAAAAATATATATTAAAATTTCGCAGTTCCCTCTTATAAGCGGACAAAATCGACCAAACCGTTAGTGTCCGCTTATAGGAGGTGTCACTGTACCATTTTCGCGTACTTAGCTTTCTTTTACATAAAATGTTTGTTATAATATCATTTTGGCCTTAAACAATATTGAGTGGCTTTTTGGACGTCCTGTATATTTTAAAGGTGCGACATAGAAATAACTCTAACTTCCTTGTATGCAAAATACGTAAAGATTTTACTTTGAGATAACTTTTAATATGTCAAAATTATTAAGCAATGACTAGCCTTTAGCTACATGTGTTGATGACATAAACTGCAAAGTGAACAAACATCTATTACGCACCTTAATTTTACCGTAAAATTATACATTTGCAATTTACTAAAAACCGTTTTACACCAGCACCTTTTAAAAACACAAAAAATAAAAAAAATAATAGGGATTTTTAGATTTGGCACTTCTACCGGCGTATGTAGAAATAAATTTTGGAGGGGGGGCAGAGGAGTACAAGAATCTTTACTTAAGTAGCGGGTGGGACAAAAAAACTGGACAAAATGTTTTTTCAATATAATATAGAATTATATGATCGATTTTAATGAAACAAACTCCACTTTACAGGGAATTGATCAAGCTTTTAAGCAAATATATTTTTTAGTCCGTCATTTTAAGTTACAAAATGGCAGACCGAAGCAAGCTAAACCCTTCAAAGAGGCTCATTTATTCTTACATTTTAAAAACTTTTTGGAACATTTTTTGAATTTGTAACAAAGCCCGATAAATCATTAAAATCAATTTAGTGGTTCCCGAAAAATTATTGGCTTCGATATTTTGTCTGTTTTCATTTTACGATAAATTAATTTTTACTGAACCGATTTTAACGAAATAAACAGCATTTTACTCAGGATTAACTAATCTTTAAAAATAATTATCAAAATTTACCACCATCTTAAAATTCAAAACGGCAGATTTCATCAAATTTGACCCTTCATAAAGGATTGCGTTTTCTTGTGGTTTGATACACTTTTCGACCCGTTTTAAAATGTATATTTAAATAATTTAAGTTCGCCACACAACGAGGTTGTACAATCATCAAAATGGCTTTATTATTTCTCAAGATATTAGTGTTTGCCGTACTGATTGTTTAATACAAAAATTCTCAACATGATTTCATTGAAATAGGGACAATAATAATAAATCTATAGATAATGAATGCTGAAAGTAACTCGTTCTTCCCGGAAGAGATGGCGCTTTTCTATAAATTTAAAAAAAAAAGAGTTTTTCGAAAGATAATAATAAACCAGCGTCTTTAAACGGTGAAGTTTGATTCTGTCCACCATTATGTATTTTAGAAAGGATCAGGCACACCTCTTATGGGATTTCTGTAATCCGTCAAACTTCATGAAGTTTTAGTATGTTGTAGACTGAACCTTTCTTATCAAATTAATGATCAGTTTTTGAAATACAGGGTGTTGAATGTGATGCAAACTCCTTTAATGTAAAACAATGTAATAAAACAAAAATTTCGAGAACGACTAAACCGATTTGAATGATTTATCATCCTTGTGCTGGCTGGAAATAGGGCTTTTTTACAAATTTAAAACACATTATAAAAAATTTACGGAACATTAGAATAAACAAGCTTCTTTGAAGCCATGTTTGATTGTGTCTGCCATCTTGGAATTTAAATGGTGGACAAAAGAATATTTTTTTCTGTCAAAAGCTTGATTAATTCCAGACAAAGTGTAGTTTGTCCATTAAAAACTTTTTTTTAATTTTTTTTTGCCCACCCGATATATATTTTCGACCGAGTTGCTAACGCAATTACCGCATTTAGGTAAAAATGTGTAATGTAAGTTTTGGGATACACTGTATCTAGTATCGCAGTAGTACGGTAATAATTCGGTGTAATACCCACACGTGTTTATTTTGTAAAGTCATTTTGAAATGGGTTTGACCAAAATTGCCGAAACTGTTTGTCCAACATCGCAACAAATTTTATTATTCTATTAGTGTCAATTTTCGTTAATTTTCCATTACCAAAATGTACCAAGCCCTTCCCTGTAGCACGCAACTAATTTTACAAATATTATGTTATCTGCTGTCTGGGTGATGGATATTTCTGCAACACTTATTAAAGCATAATAAAGTACATACTATCTGTCATAGTTTATCATAAGGCACAAAACCAGAGTTAAAAACGCAATTATTAATAACCGGACATTAGCAAAAACGTCATTCTTCAAAACAAGACAAGAGCAAAATCGAAGTTCTGTATATCGGACAAAATCAAAAAGGACAAAATGATGAAAAGGGATCCGGCCTAGCTTGTTCACCTAAACAAGAGCGATTCTGATATTGTTATGCAATTGAGAACGTCCATCACTGCAATTTATTTACTGCCATGCTTAATAAAAACGCAGTATCTATAGGATTGCTATCTATTAATGTATTTTTGGCTTCAAAAACAGTAATATTATTAGTTCCCGATTTAAATTTGCCGCCAAACTTCCATGATACCCATTTGTATAAGAGGAAGAGAGACGGAACCAGATACATGAAAAGAAAGGAGAGATTTGCTCGTGCTAGGCCTGGCCCATTTTTGTGATTTTGTTCTTTTTGATTTTGTCCGATTTTGATAAAAGACGTTATATTAAACTTCGATTTGGCTCTTTTCTTGTTTTGATGAATGACTTTTTTGTATAATCTCCGGTTATTAACAATTCCATTTTTGCCATTGGACAGTTATACCATTTTTATTCATAATCTTGGACGATTTTGTTATTGTCCTTTCCAAGGCAAGGCCAGCAAAAAAATACCCACAGGTTTCTACCCTGAAAAAATCAGATCATGTTTATCAAATTTTTGTGAGGATAAAAGTTGATTAAAATGTTTAAAATTTAGCATTCTTTACTCTGTTTTCAAATTTCCCGACATGCGCCGTCGCAGATTGACTTTGTCGAGTTGTATTATGACGTTTGTTTATTTGTTTTTGTCAAACTATTTTTCGATTTTTTACAATAAAATGAATTTAAAAATCAAAAGTATCAGTGTCATTAATTTCAAAAGAAAATCACACTACAAAAACAATAACTCTTTAATGTGATTTGTCAAAATCCAACACATTTCGAGGATATGTTGCTGTAAAGTGATCATCTAAAAATAATCAGGCCTTAGCTTGTGACGTCAACAAGGTGGTACCTCGAGGCCTGTTCGTTTTGACAGCCCTGCTTAGGATATAACTAGAGTCCCTGTATGTTGACATATTTGGATCCAAACATGTCAACATACAGGGACTCTGTATATAACCAGGTCAAGCTAAAAACTATACATCTTTTTTTCCAAAAATAATTTGTAAAATATAATTTCGCTTACCTTAATTCTTGCAGTAGTGCGTCTCCTTGAGCAATGGTAGAGGCACAAGCTTCTAAACTTTGCGCCCTGTGTTGATCGGTCTGTTCCAGTAACCTGAAAATACGGACAGGGTGAAATTAGATTTAGAATGATATAGTTCAGCTAGGGTTTCAATCTTTAAAAAGATTTAAATTTAGAGTTAAGAAGGTACGTACCGGGTGATTGACCATATTCTTTTCGTTAATAACAGAGAGTGAAGTTAAATTAATCAAATTGGAGTACTTTTCTTTTATCATCCAAATCTGATGTCAAAAATCACTCTCAAATTTTTGAAATATGATTAATTTTTTTAAATAAAACACGCTGTATTTTATTTTTTTAATCAATAGTGCTCCTTTTTCTGATTTAAAAAGTTGTCATTGGTCCAGTCGAGGTTGAAATATTTCCATTTTAAAAACCTAATTTTAACAGGACCTACCAAACAGTTTTCTAAATATGTTTTTCTTAAGGGCAGTAAGCGATACTTCGAGTTTTCGACAAATTTCAAGATCGATGATTTTTTCTAAGGTAATGTACGTAGAACGTTTAGTATTAATAGATAGTTTAAGTTGTGCTACGTATTTTTACGTAAGCATGAGATTTGACAGTTACGCAAGCGCACTTCGTCACACCGTCGTCAAGGTCACGACACACATTTACGTTAGCTTACGGCAGTCTGCGGGCACCTTAACGTTACCAAAGAATAGAATTGGTTGATTGACCGATCGAAAAATACAAACGATTCTTTGCAAATATATTCCTACTGTAGTTGAAAAGACAAAAAACAAAATTGTAACATCAAAAAAACACAGTGCCAAATTCCATATTATCTGCTATTAGTAGACTTGTTATGGTAACGTAAAAACATTCAACTTAAACTCAAATTTGGAACAAAACGTAGAGCGCTTAACGTGCAGTTTTACGTAAAAATACGTAGCACAACTTAAACTATCTAATAGTTGTCTCTTGATCTGAGCTTTTATACTGAACCACTTTGCATTATTCCAAACACTCAAACTAGGGTCCCAGCATTCTGACGTCTCCATGCATCATGGATGCAGTGACTCTAACTTAAACTAATTACCTTTCCACCGTCTCCAACCCTTCAGCAGCGTTCTCCTCTTGCTGCAGCTCTTGCCTAAGCTCGTCCGCCCAACTGGCCAATTCCTTTTCTCTGGTGTAGAACAGAACGGCCAGATCTAGTCTACGCCTGCGCTGCTCGACTCGAGCCGCGAAAGAGGCGACGTGCGCCTCGAGTTCTCGTGCGACCGAGTAGATCTCGTCGGGGTCGCACTCGCCCGTGTGGGCCAATTCTTCCGCGGCCGCCAGGAGTTTGTCGGCGTTGGTGTAGGTGTTCTGAAAAGAAACAAAAAAAAAATAATTATGGACAAAATAAAAAAGCAGACCGAGAGAGAGAGATACAGCGGTTAGTGGAAATATTTAGGGTATTTTAAATTAATAACATAATTTTAGTGTTAAATTCCTTAAATGATTTGAAAACAATATTTTTATATAATCACAGGTCTTCAAACGCGTTGTTTTCGAGATATAAGATTTTTATTTTTTTGTTTATAGCTCGTGCAGTTTTTGAGTTATTTAGTTCAACTTTGGCACGTCTATGAAGCGATAGGCACTACACTAATAGATATGTCAAATAATAGTCAAAATCTACAGAGTGATACTTTTTCAGGAGTCATGTCGCCTTTTCCCCTGGATTTTATATCGTTGTAAACCACTGCTAGGTAGAAGTATGAAGTCTAAAAAAAGACGAAAAATCCCTGTTTCATTTGAAAACTTTTTTTTTTCTTGCATTTTTTTAAATTTTAACCGTTTTAGAGAAAATCGCTTTTGCACCAAAGGCTGCTATGATAAAATAAAATAAATGGATCACACACTTCAAGTGACGCCATGATATACCAGCCTTGAAAACAGTTTTTTGTAAATATCTCAGAAACAAAAGCTCTTACAAATTATTGAGCAAAATGCCGTCTACTATATTCCGAAAACCGCATATTGATACGATGCTCTTTTAAAAAATTTGGATTTTTAATCAAATTTCAATTGTCAAAAAACTGTCATTAGCATTAATGGATTTTGGCCAAAATCTAATCAGCTCGTAAGAGTGTCGAACACTATTTTAACTGAAAATTTTATGAAAATCGGTTCAGCGGTTCAGGAGCTATCGTGTTTCGGACAGAAATAATATACACACAGACATACACATACACACACAGACAGACATCACGACGATATTGGTAAGATACACCCAAATAACACTTTTTGGGCGTTATTTAAAAAAACCGTCGAAACTAATACCTTCTCTAGCCATTGCTACGCGAGCTAGGAAGGTAAAAACGCTCCAGTATGGTATGGCCAGTACATCAAAATAAACAAATTAAGTAAAACCTGTTTGGCATGCCTAATATTGTAGTGCGAATAAGTAAATATACGTGCCAAATTGGAGCTAAATATCTCAAAAACTGTAAGAGCTATAAAAAAACAAAATTTTAACAAACTAAGGTTTTGTGGATCTATGTTTATATGAAATTAACATGAAAATTATGTAATTGAATTTTAAAACACCCTGTGTAATATATACTTAAATATTATAATACACCTTAAGCTTTCTCTAACAAAACAACTCCGCTTCGGGAAAATCCTTCGTCAAAAAAACGTCTCGCCAAAACGTGCGTTCCGGGAACGTCTTGTTTATCACAGTACGTTGCGGGAACGTTTCGGGAACTAGCGATGTTCCCAAAAGAATGTACCAGAAACGTCCGCTGTACGCTGCATCATTATTGATTTTTTTATTCCACTTATTCTTAAAATATTTTTTGTTCATATTTGGTATACACTGTGTCTAATTTATAACTTTCCACCCGGGATTTCTCGAGAACTACAAAAAAAATTTAAAAATGCCGAGGCACGTCGATTTTTTTTGCGAGGGGGACACTTTTTGGCTCTCTTGAAATTTTTGTAGCACGAACCCCCTTCGAGGGGTATACTTTACCCCGAGGGGTAAACCGCGTGGGTATTTTGGTGTACAAATCTTGGGTATTAGGGGAATTGTAAGAGGAAATAGTGGGTATTAGAGGTATTATTAGGGTATTAGTGGGTATTAGTAGGCATTAGTGGGTATTAGAAGGGTATTAGATGTAATAGCCGGGGTATTAGAGGAATTAGTCTGCGTAATAGTTGTATTATAATTATAAAAGGACATACGATTTTTCAAACTTATTGTTAGCTCCCGCTAAATTTCGCGGTAGTTTTTAATTTTAAAACCACACAATTGGATGACGGACAGAGTACATTTTCACGCATTTCGACATGCGCACCAACAATCAGTGAGATCCTTTTCTACCGCCTCGAGAAAATGGCGTGTTAATTTCTTTCTCCAACTATTACAAATTTCTACACTTGAAAGTGCTCGATTTTGGTGTACTGAAGCATAGAACTGGAAACTTCAGCCCTTCAGCTACGTGGTGCCATCATTAGATCCAGAAAGGGGCCCCTGGAACGTGGAGAAATTGGCTGCAAACTGGTGAGTGCTTTGTTTCTGATTTCCGTTGTGTGGTACCAGCAATTAACTATGGACCTTTTGATTATTTCGTAATTTCATTTCATTTTTTCATCATTTCATCAATATATTTATGTTTGTTCGTGCTTTCATTAATTAAAATATATAGAGTCCACTGCAATTATCGTTTTTCTATCTGCGGGCATACATAAGTGGTCCTTCGAGCCGGATAATTTAAATTTACTCCATACGACGGTATTAATAAGTCGGCCATTTCACATTTTCACACGGCGACCACACGGCCTTGAATTTGCTAATCGTTCGACCTTCGGTTTCGGCGCAGTTCACCTGTTTTCGGTCCGCTGCTATGGTAACGCAGGGTCTACCGCGTGGTCACTTCAGTAAACAAAAATCGAGAATCAATCAAAACAAACAACATTTCTCATTTCTGTGATTAGATGTGTTCCATATCATTTCGATATTTAAAACAATTTTCATCAATTGCGATAAATTAGTGCATATTTTCGACAATTCGTCATTTTTCTATTTCAGAAGCATTAATTTAGCGTTAATTCTATATTTACCGACATTTCTGTGATTAGATGTGTTCCATATCATTTCGATATTTAAAACAATTTTCATCAATTGCGATAAATTAGTGCATATTTTCGACAATTCGTCATTTTTCTATTTCAGAAGCATTAATTTAGCGTTAATTGTATATTTACCGACATTTCTGTGATTAGATGTGTTCCATATCATTTCGATATTTAAAACAATTTTCATCAATTGCGATAAATTAGTGCATATTTTCGACAATTCGTCATTTTTCTATTTCAGAAGCATTAATTTTGCG
This sequence comes from Aspidapion aeneum, assembly GCA_963576565.1. Taxonomy (NCBI): domain Eukaryota; kingdom Metazoa; phylum Arthropoda; class Insecta; order Coleoptera; family Brentidae; genus Aspidapion; species Aspidapion aeneum. The sequence continues at coordinate 42,050,217 of OY755045.1, forward strand.
TTAATTGCATATTTACCGACAATTTCATCATTTCAAGGTAAAATCATGTCTATCAAAAAAGCCGTGCAAAAACGCAAGGGTTTTTTATCTGCGATCACCGAGTGTTATGTGTTTTCACAAACCGCGGCAACGGACGCAAAAGCGAGAAACGAGTTTCAAGTGAGGTATTCCGATTTGGATGAAACCTTCGATAAATGCATGCTGGCACATAATGATGTCATTATGTTGATAGATGACTCGGACGACGAGGAGTTTAAAACGCAAGATGCGATCCTTTCAGAAGCTCGTAAATATTTTTATGCGTGTAAGGGGGTTTACTCTGAAATATTTCCGGTTGAGGCTCCATCCTTTTCGGGATTATATGTTCGACAAAATGAAACTCCAAAACTCAAAGAGTTAGGTATTCCCATATTTCCAGGTGATAAAAAATTATGGCCAAGCTTTTTCGATCTTTTTAATAACATTATAGACCAAAATCAAAGTCTAAGTAACGTCCGAAAACTTCAATATTTATTTTCATATCTCGAGGATGAGCCTTTAAAATTGATATCAGGGATTAGCTTATCTGATCAAAATTATAAAATTGCTTACGACAAATTATTCAATAGATATCAAAACAAGCGAGACCTCGCAAATGATGCTTTAAGCACAATTATGAACTCTACATTAAAAAACGAGTCAGCTAAAGAATTGCGTAATTTAATTGACACCTTTTCAGAATCCCTAGAAATTTTAAAATCACTTAGCTTTGACGTTGACAGTTGGGACTTTATTATTTTTTTTCATTCTGTTAGAAAAACTGGATATTCCGACGCGTTCAAATTTCGAAATGAGTCACGCCAATACTAATACCGAAATTCCCACTTTTCAGTCACTTTTTCAATTTCTAGAAAAAAGATGTAAAGTTTTGGAATCACTTCCTCAATCAACAGCACCCAAAAAGGTGCCTACCTATCAAAAATCAAATTCTATGCCAAAGCAGTTTAGGCAAAAGCCTACCTATAAATCACCCAATTCGCCTTTTATAGGACTGGCTGGCACCTCAACTAATTCAAGTACGGGAATAAAATGTTTCCGGTGTAATCAAGGTCACGTGCTTTCGAAATGTCAAACATTTCTTGAGCTCTCGCCTATCGAGCGCCTATCTTTCGTCAAGCAGAAAAAATTATGTCTAGCGTGTTTTCGTCCCTCGCATGGGGTAGAAACGTGCAAATCAAAATATTCATGCAGGACTTGCAATAGTAAAAGGCACCACACTTTAACTCATATCTTAGAAACTAATAAAGAGTCTGGAAGCCAAGATACTAGTCCTGTCATTCACACACCACCTGTCAATAATCTTCATGTGTCATTAAATACCTCAGGACTTTCAGGTACCTTTCTTTTATGCACCGCCATAATGGATGTTATGGACGGTTGCTGAAATTTTCAACCTGTATGGGCACTGCTTGATTCTGGATCACAGACAGGATTCATCAGTGAAAAGTGTATTCAGCGTCTTAATCTTCCTAGGCGAAGTTACACCACTGAAATATTCGGATTAAATCAAATGTCTTCTCTTACTTCCAAAGGGCTCGTTCAATGTCACATTAAGCCACAAGGACAGGTCACTCCTTTACTTAATTTCGAAGCAATTGTTGTTCCACAACTATGTTCCAATATGCCTAGATTCACTTTGAACGATAATCAGTGGAAACACTTGGAAAACCTTAAACTTGCCGACCCATCTTATTTCAAATCTAGACCTGTGGACCTAGTTATTGATTGCGAGCTATTCGCACAGATATTCAAGGAGGGCAGGGTTCTTGGACAAATAGGGCAACCTTCAGCCCTTGAAACCAACTTTGGCTGGGTCGTCATGGGAAAAGTTGACGAAGTACGTAATCTTACGGAACGAACCAGTTGTTTTTTAACGAGTCATTCACCTCCTTTAGAGGTCATTATCCCTAGGTTTTGGGAAATCGAACATTTGCCTAAAAAACAAATCTTATCAAAGGAAGAAAAACAAGCAGAATCAATATTTACTGCGAGTGTCGTACGACAACCGAGCGGTAGATTCATGGTAGATCTTCCGTTTAAAGATAAAATAAACCCTGACCTAGGAAATACTTATCCGCAAGCTTATCGTAGAATTTTACTTCTAGAAAATAGATTACTCAAAAATCCTGATCTGTACACTGCCTATTCTAGTTTCATGCAAGACTATATCGATTCTAATCATATGAGTCTAGTTTTATCTAGTCAACCAAAAGTCGACGTATCATGTTTTTTGGCACATCATTGCGTACTAAAGCCGGAAAGCTTAAGTACAAAATTAAGGGTAGTCTGTGATTGTTCGGCAGTCACCCCAAAGAATATTAGTCTCAATGACACGTTGTTATCTGGACCGAAACTTCAAAAGGATATTGCTTCTTTACTCCTTACGTTTCGTCTTAATCCTATTGCCTACATTGCTGATATTAAACAGATGTTCCGTCAAGTCCTTATCAATCCTTATCACCGTCCTTATCAAAGGATATTGTGGAGGTTTTCTCCACAGGACCCACTTTCAGTGTGGGAACTTTCTACTGTCACTTTTGGCATGACATGCTCACCTTTTCTAGCCATGCGTACCTTCGCTTTCTAAATCCCTTTCCCTACAGATGGAACTCAATGATTTGTTAAAGTCGGGAGGATTTGAACTTAAAAAATGGGCAAGCAATTGTCCTGAGTTATTGGCAACATTGCCAGAATCCGATCGTCAAATGCCTCTCTCCTTTGACAAGGATGAACCACACTTTATCAAAGTTTTAGGCCTTCAATGGCATCCAAAAAAAGACATTTTTTCTTATCAATGCCGAATGAAGGACAAACCCCCAACTAAACGTTCTCTTCTATCTATCATAGGGACAATCTTCGATCCCTTAGGTTTTCTTTGTCCCTTGTTGCTACAAGCAAAATTTATTTTGCAACAGTTGTGGATATCGAAAATAGGCTGGGGCGAAGAACCAGAATCTTCTATCATCGACTCTTGGAACAAACTTCGTTCTGAATTACCGCTTCTTTCCAATTTTCAATTACCCCGACAAATCAAACTGTCTAAAACCAATACCTGTCAAATCATCGGCTTCTGTGACGCTTCAATTCGAGGCTACGCAGGCGTCGTATATTTTCGTGTAGAAGAGGAAAACAATATATCTGTTTCTCTCATATCTGCAAAATCTAGGGTCGCGCCTATAAAGTCACAAACTTTGGCTAGGCTAGAACTCCTAGGCGCATTTCTTTTAAGGGAATTAATTAATTTCGTCTTATCTAGCTATGAAGGAAAAATGACTTTTACAAATATCGTTGCTTTCTGCGATTCGCAAGTCGTATTGCACTGGCTTTCATTCCCTCCTAATCGCTGGCAAACCTTTGTTGGAAATCGAGTCAGTAGAATCCAGGAAATCATTCCCTCAAACTCATGGCGCTACATTCCTTCTGCTTTAAATGCAGCCGATATTGCGTCACGAGGGGCCACCCCCTCGCAGCTCATTTCACATGACATGTGGTGGAACGCACCGTCGTTTTTGTGGTCTCCCGAAAACGAATGGCCCGATTTTCATAAATCAAAAATGCCGATTGATTTCGGAGATATTAATCTGGAGGAAAAGCCAAAGGTCTGTTGCAATGCGATAATTGACGTTAACTTCTTGGATCAGCTTCTTATCAAATATTCATCTATATCAAAAATTCAACGTATCATTTGTTATGTCTTTCGAATAGTTAACCTTTTTCAAAACCATTCCTATCAAAAACCCACTAAGCCACCGGACCAAGGGGTTATTTTTGAAAATATTGTTTTTCCTACCACCGGTGAGATGCAAAGTGCGTTATACCTTCTTATCAAACGCGTTCAAGGTTCTTGCTTTTCTGAGCTTTTTTTCGCGTTATCTAAGGATAAACCAATACCGAAACCTTTTCGAAAACTTTCACCTTTTCTTGATGAAAATAATATCATTAGAGTCGGTGGCAGATTACAAAAATCTGACCTTTTGTCTTATTCTGCAAAACACCCCGTCTTACTTTCGAGTAACCATCGTTTAACTACTCTTCTTATCGAGTCCACTCATAGACAATACCTTCATCCTGGGTTTAAAACATTACATAATCTGCTTTTACAGCAATTTTGGATATTATCTGCCAGACGGGCAATTCAAAGAACCATATCCAAGTGCTTGCAATGTTTTAGAATCAACCCTAAACCCTATAGACCGCCCATAATGAGTTCTCTTCCCGCTCATCGAATCAATCAACTTAAACCTTTTTCGAGTGTAGCTATCGACTTTTGTGGACCTTTCTTTGTGATTCCTCATCGTTACCGTGGTTGTAAAGCTTTCAAATCGTATGTCTGTGTGTTTGTCTGTACGGCCACACATTGCGTGCATTTGGAATTAACCAGGGAACTGTCCACCGAAGGGTTTGTAGGTGCATTCCATCGATTCATTTCCAGACGTGGAAGCGTGACGCAATGCTGGTCAGATCAGGGCAGTACTTTTATAGGGTTTCGTAACCAATTACTTGATTACGCAAGAAGTGCGTCCACCAGACTTTCTATTCGTTGGCATCTGGGACCCCCTCTCAGTCCACATTTCAATGGCCTGGCAGAAGCTGGCGTCAAAAGTTTTAAAACTCACTTTGTTCGAGTTGTCGGCGACGTCGATCATGGAAATGTCCACCCTTACATGTCGCATAGAAGCTGTACTTAATAGTCGCCCTTTATCTCCTGCCTCTTCAGACCCACACGATCTTCAACCTCTTACCCCTGGGCATTTTTTGACCCTTGAACCCCTTAATTCAGAAATTCCGGAGTCAGATTTATCCGAGGTTCCCCTAAATCGGCTCTCGAGATGGCAACTAATCCAAAAACTACATAATGATTTTTAGAAACGGTATTCTGAAGAGTATTTGCATACGCTACAACAGCGACACAAGTGGGCTGATTCGTCCCCAAATATCAAATTAAATGATTTGGTTATCATAACGAGTGATCACATCCAATCACCTTTGAAATGGCCAGTCGGTCGGGTCATCGAACTGCATCCCGGCGGAGACGGTCAAGTGCGTGTTGCGACGGTACGAACGGCTACCGGTGTTTACAAGCGGCCAGTTGTAAAACTGTGCCTCTTGCCGAATTAAAACTAATTTTCATTTTTCTACGTATTACCGCGTATTACAATAGGTTTTTCTTTATTTTTATTTTTTTTTGAATTTTTGTTTGTTTGTTTTGCCTTTTTCGGGTTTCGTTATCTCTAAATAAACTTACGATACTTATCTGTTTTCACTCATTTATATTTATCGGTCGATCATTTTTCTTATATCTATATCTGTCCGGTTGAGATTCTAAAATTGTGTGTTTTGGAGGGCAGTTATGTTAGCTCCCGCTAAATTTCGCGGTTGTTTTTAATTTTAAAACCACACAATTGGATGACGGACAGAGTACATTTTCGCGCATTTCGACATGCGCACCAATAATCAGTGAGATCCTTTTCTACCGCCTCGAGAAAATGGCGTGTTAATTTCTTTCTCCAACTATTACAAATTTCTACACTTGAAAGTGCACGATTTTGGTGTACTGAAGCATAGAACTGGAAACTTCAGCCCTTCAGCTACGTGGTGCCATCATTAGATCCAGAAAGGGGCCCCTGGAACGTGGAGAAATTGGCTGCAAACTGGTGAGTGCTTTGTTTCTGATTTCCGTTGTGTGGTACCAGCAATTAACTATGGACCTTTTGATTATTTCGTGATTTCGTATCAATATATTTATGTTTGTTCGCGCTTTCATTAATTAAAATATATACAGTCCACTGCAATTATCGTTTTTCTATCTGCGGGCATACACTTATTTCCCTATTTACCACAGAACAAGTCCAATGTAACCTGATATCTGGTACCTTTCGACGCGTATCAATATGCTACAGTAGATTATGAGCATTTTTTATGGGAACCTCCTTATTAGTAGATACATATTAACAATTTGGCAACATTGCCTACACCTGTTATGAAAAAGACCGTGCGTATCGAGGTGCGTATCCAGTGGTAAACTTTATGTTTTTTTGTAGTGGCAATGAAAAGAAATAAGGTAAGTTATGTTCAGTAGAAATGTCTGTGAGACTGATAATTAATTGTCTATATGATTCATTTTTCATAATACTTTAATTTAAGTTGGCAATCGGCTAAAGTAATAAAGCGAGCAATAAAGTTAGGTTATGTTAACTCCAATATTTTCATGCAGCACCGAGTGCAGCACGATTGCTATTTTTTTTACAATGTTGCCAATAATAGTGTAATACAGGTAGAAATATGATTTGTCAAATTCAATTTTAAATTTTTCAAGGGGTCGAAATAAATTTTTGGTAATCAAACAAGTTTCATGGCTAATCGGGCAAAAAGGAGTTTTTTTGTTTCCCTTATATTTTTCCGTGGGTAGCTTGAAAGCTTAACCTCACGGGGGTCCAAGATCTAATGCGGGATCTTGGACCCCCGTGAGGTTAAGCTTTCAAGCTACCCACGGAAAAATATAAGGGAAACAAAAAAACTCCTTTTTGCCCGATTAGCCATGAAACTTGTTTGATTTTTAAATTCACGGGTACGAAATTTCACGTTTAAATTTTTGGTTTTTGACTGACGTTCATTTTTACTTGTAAAGTCCTAAATGATGTGGAAGTATCAGTATCGGCAAAAAATTTTGAAAAATTTTTATTGGCTAAACGTCTTAAAATGGCCCAAAACGCGTAGAAAACCGATTTTCAGCAAAAAAAAAATTTTGTGTCTGTCGGTCTATAAGTCTGTGGGTGTGTCGGTCTGTTAGTTTACGCGATAACTTTTGAATGAATTGAGCTATCGACTTGAAATTTGGCACACAGGTAGAGCTCCATAGGAGAATGGTTCGGATTGTATTTAAGCCAAATCAGCCCAGGGGTAGGGGGTAAGACGTGGGTTGAACTGCCAAAAAAATGAATTTTTCGGTGTAAAATGCAATGAGGACGGTTTTCGGGGTCTGTTTTCACATGTAAATTTTTAATCAGGTTGTTCAAAAGCTGCATGACGTACTTAGCTTTGGGGATGGGGGTAAGACGGGGTGGGGATGTGGTGAGATGGAAAATATCGTATAATATGTCGTTTTCGAGGTTTGCGGGTTCGGGGATCTCATTTCCATGAACTATACTCCAATTCAAAAAAATTGAGACAACATTTACTGAGAGTTTGACAAGTTTAAATGTTATTTGTAATGTCACATTTGTCAAACAGTCAATAAAAAGTGTCTCAATTATTTTGAATCGGAGTATTACATTGAACATTTTTGATTTTGATGAAAGTTTCAAACAATTTTTCTTGTAAATTGGTTTTCTTGCAGTTTTATGAAATGACAGTTCCCAACTAACATTTATAGTAGCAGCTACATGTTCTAAAGGCTTTGCTACTTTCTTATAGTAGAAATGTGGTGATCCCAACCAAAATTTGTTACTTTTTAGTTCTAACTACTATTTAGTATCAGGAAATAGTAGATGTTTCGTAAAAACGACCCTCTAAACTACTTCATAGGATTGTTTCTTGATAGTCGATTCTGATAGTCTTCTCTACCACAATAGGACGTTGCTAAAGTTTTACTTTCTTTTTAGTCGTTATTTCGTAGTCGCCCTGACTTTTATATCCTACTTAATTACCACTAGAAAGTTAAGCTTCATTGGAGTCCCAAACAAGTGTATCCGACAACTACATTATAACTTTAATTTTTACCACAAAAGTTTGTGTCATCATAGTAACATCTGATGTAACAATGTAGACAAAATAACTTTTTGCATCAACTTTAAAGCCGCAACTACTTTCAAGTAACCTTTTCGACTATCAGGGAATATAGTTTGGGACGCCATGTTTTTATGTAAGAAAGAAAATTTAATATTTTTGTTGTCGTTTTATGAGCTCATATTAAAGAGCCATACTATTTTATAAACAAATTAGTTGAAGCTTACCAAAAATGCTCTTCTTAAGCACCATTTGTTGGAGTTAACTGTCGATTATGAAAACATAACCTCCAAAATCACAACACAAAAATTCCATCAGCTACCAGAAAACGGCTCAATTTTACGGGCGCACCGGTTTTTTGCAATATATATAATGCATGTTATACAAAAAACTTTGCGTCGCACTCGAATTTTGATCCTCTGCTCGTAAATTCTCACACTTTTGGATAACATAGTTCATATTATAACCATAACCAAACAAAAAAACTAAGCGAGTCTGTTTACTGTTGTGTCCACCATATTGTGTAACAATTCTACCAAAAAGAAACGATTATATTATTTGCAACTACATCGCAACTTTTATGCCATTACGGAAAAAAAACAGCCTCTACGACGTAGTAGATACCTGGCTACGAGGTAGTAGTGTAGTTGTTACTACAGTGACTTTAAACACTTGGCCAAGTAGTTATAACCAGAAATTGGTTCCCCACTTAGGGAATTATAACGTCGCTGTATGGTATACTGAGACGTAGCGGGAGTACGTTGCGGTTACTTTTAAGAAATTCTTTCTAGTTGGGGTTTCGTCGTTAGAACTTTAATTGTTTGTTGGGTTCGTTATGTAGCGTGTCCAAAAACTGTGTTGTTCGTGACAAATAATTATGGTTATTTACCACTAACATAACCATAACTATTACGAAATTGTGGGCATTAGTGGGTATTATTATGGGTATTAGAGGGTAATAGAGGTATTAGTTTAACAAATTCGAGTATTAGAGGTAAAATGAGGTATTAGTGTACACAATTTTGGAGCGCGGTTTACCCCTCGCTTTACCCCTATATTTTGAATAGGGAAAGTGGGTCTAGTAATACCTTATTTTGAAGCTCTCTTGAATATCTTTGCAGCCGTGTAAAAATTTAAAAAATCCATCAATTAGTTTTTGAGATATTTGCTTTCAAACATTCAAATTTAACGGACTGATAAAATAAAAATTTAATTAGAATTTTATTATTTTTCGGATTTAATTTTTATTTTGTCATTCCATGTTAAGTTTGAAAATTTAAAAGCAAATATCTCAAAAACTAATCGATGGATTTTCGAAATTTTTACACGGTTGTAAAGATATTCAAGAGAGCTTCAAAATAAAGTATCACTAGACCCACTTTCCCTATTCAAAATATAGGAGTAAAGTATACCCCTCGAAGGGGGTTCGTGATACAAAAATTTCCATAAAAAAAGTGTCCCCCTCACAAACAAAATCGACGTGTCTCTTAAAAATTTTCAACAGTTTTCGAGAAATCCCGCGTGGAAAGTTTTAAATTAGACACAGTGTATAAAAAAAACAAAATATTGTGTGGTTAACCTGTAGAGCATTCAACGAATAAGGTTGTTTAATTTTGGAAACCTTTTCTCACTCATTTTCCGGTTTTTATGGGGTTGAGCATAAACATAATATTCCAATACCCACGGTAACTGCCCATTCATGATGCAAACATGAGGGCTTTGGGGTCTTCAAGCAAAAAAGACCTGATTGGTTGCTTTCAAAGACATGCATATTATTTCCCTATAGTACGTATTATTGCAATACCTACGGTACCTTACGATGCAGAATGCAAACATATTTGAAATAGCAATATCAATGGGTATACGTCTATCCTCTTTGCGGTCCTTAAGATAAAGTGTCCTGATTGGTTATACTTTTACGCATGAATATTATTTTATTCTTGTATTCGTTACGTCAAATCATCAGCGTACAGTTGACAAAACCTCTATCTATGTAAATTTGGTATCTGTGCATTTTTCGTACCTTTATTTCTGAATGTTTGCGTCAAACGCCAACCATTGTGTAAATAGGTAACAGGGAGTATTGGAATATTACGTATATGGGGTTGAGTGGTATAGGGGAGGGTGGTTTAAGTTTTTTAACCATATGTAATTGGTTTAGTTGAAAAAAAAAACATATTTTTTGCTTAGAGACTAGAGACTACAATGTGCATCTGATATTTGGAGTTTTTTTTAAAAAGAGGTAGAGGGCGACCACACTCAAAATCGGTATAATAAATTTAGAGTTATGAACTTGGGTTACAGGCGAACAAGAAGACCCAAAGCGCTGCGCCGGCCAGCATAATAAAAAATGTTCTAAAACACAAAGATATAAAGCAAAAATATGTCCCGAAAAAATCTAAATCCTGCTATAAAAACCGAAAGAAAATGACAAAAAGTTAATAGGTTGGTCTTTTTTCCACCTACATGCATTTTAATATACTAAATAGCTGACCATAAATAAACGAAAAAACCATAAATTAAGCGACCGCCAAAAACCACAACATCACACATTAACCACACAACATTTCCCCCGGTTTAGTCCAGAAAAGAAAATCAGCAAAAAGTCAGCAGAACAGCCAAAAAGGAAAAAATATATTCGTTAGTTACGCATGAGAAACTCAAAAGACATTAAGAGCAAACTAAGCATTAAAACAAAGTGCCCAAAAATAAAAGAAAAAGTTGAGAACTCCTTTAATCTGACAGAAAATGTGAAGTGTGAATTAATAAGTTACAATGTCATGACAAATTTAAGCAAGTATTTTAAAAATTGCAGGAAAACACAAAGATCAGTAATTTTATTTTGGGAGGTCCATATGCATTTGCAGTTAAAAACATACGGCTGCTCCTATAAAATTGTAAACAAAGTGTAAATTAAAACCAAAGATTTTTAAAAATAAATACAATTTAAGATTGAAAAGAAGAACAGAATGTTCAGAACTGCATTAGATTTCCGTTTTAAGTGCACCAAATGGTTCAAGTTATAAAACATCTAAAACTCTAAAAATTTAATTATTTTTGTGCTTTAAAATTTTCCCTCGAGTACAACTTTCAGTGTGTGGCAGCCTTTAGTTAGGCAAGAACTGAGCATGAAAAAGAAAAAGTATATTTCCTTGGCTTTCCAGTTTTATTAAACTTCTTCAGAAATCAAATAATATCGCGTAATATTTGAAAAGTCAGTTAAAATGGACTTTCTTGACGGGAAATTGGAAATTGAGACATTCAACTTATTTTACCATTTTATTTTATTTTGAATCAGATATATAGGGTGTTAATATAGTATGTCGCCACAACAAACAAAACTTCAAATAACAGGTTGTTAAAGTTTAAATTTTTTGTTTGATTTTCTTTATAACTCGTGCAGTTTTTGAGATATTTAGCTCAAATCTAGAACGTGTGTTTAGCTACAAGGAATACATCATAAAGCACTCCAAATCTTAGGAAAAAACTGCAGAGTGAACGAAAACGGTTAGAGATACAAAAAATTGCAAGAGATCAAAAAGTTTCTCAATAGAAAAGAGAATCCATTTTATATTTTTAAATCTGCCATTGGCTTACTGCAAAAAAGTTCTGGGGGAAAAAAGGGAGCATGACCCATAAAAAATATAGTTTTTTCCTGACATTTGGCACGCTTAATGATGTATGCTTTGTAACTAAATACTCGTTCCAAATTTGAGCCAAACATCTCAAAAACTGCACGAGCTATAAAGAAAAAACAAAAAAATTGAAACTTTGACACCCTGTATTTCGAAAACTAAGCATTTACGGAACCATGTGTATTTAAAGCTTTTTTTTTAATCACTCAAAAATCATCCTCTGAAGTTTGGCGACATACTTTCACAACACCCTGTATAGCAATGGAAGTTTTTCTCGACAAAAAAAAACTGCTTACAAAGTTATTTAAAAAGGTTTTATGTAAGAAGAGAAAGAGGAAAGGAAAGATAAATAGGAAGTAAAAAAGAAAGATTGATAGAAAGTAAAACAGACAGAAAAAAATTAAAATAAAGAGAAAAATAAATTAGGAGAAAATAAAGAGAAAAAGAAAGAGAACAAGAAAAATAAAAGATAAAGATAGAAAAAGAGAAACAGTAAGGAAAAAAGTAAGGGTTAGGGAAAGGGAGAGCAAAAGAGAAAGAGGAATTGAAAAGATAATAAAAATATTTAAATCTTACACTTTTTTTAAATATACCTAAGAATAGTAAAACAATCTTGTTAGTTTTAAAAATAAGAAACATGAAACATAGATTTTCGTTTAGCCTGTCAGACGCGTTAGTCTTTGTTCCCAAGAAAAATTTAATTCCAAAAGGGATCAGCCAAGCTTGAAACCGGATTTTCTTATGCTCACGTTAGTTCGGCGAAGCTGTAGCTGTTTAAAGCTGGCTTGCATCTTATGTAGAAGATAAAGGAAAAATCGCAACACAAATAAAAAATATAAAATTGAAAACGGCTGGAAAAGTAAAGAAGTAACATAATATTTGTTGTAGAAATAAAAATTTTTGTCAAATCTTCTTTTAGGGTAAGGTCTGTTTTTAATTTTGCTGAAATAAAGTTTAATTTTATTATATGCAACTAAATGTTTTTCAACATGAATAAAAATTATTTACCTTAATTAATTTTTATTTTGTAGTAAACTTCAAAAATTTACTAAAATTTGTTTATTTCGTGACGCTGTAGATTTTCTAAAACAATAATGAATTTTTGAATTCAGCAACACCACACCATACTATATACCATATAGGAAAAAGCTATACTGGCCATAGGGAAGCCTGCTTAGAAAAATAATAGATTTTAGGAGGTGTTTAGACAAGAATAGAAACATAAGGGTTTACTCCCGATCTCAGCAGTTCCCGGCGGCCAGTGAACTAAAAGTTAAAAGAAGTGGGGGAACACCGAAGGAGAATTTGCACACCAGAGTTAGCGGGAGAACAAACGAACACAAACATCTGCTGGCTTTTTCCTGTATGGTGTAGGTTATGGTTTATATATTTTTGGAGCTACATATAAGCAAAATTCGGTAAATTAAGTTACATATTAAAAAATAAAAAATATTCTCAGTACCTTAAGACGAAAGTGTATAATCAGTCTATTCTTCCTGTGCTCACATATGGATCCCAGACCAGGACGCTTATAAAATCAAATATGGATAAGGTAACAAAAGCCCAAATATCAATGGAAAGACAAATGTTACATGGAAAGCTGACATATAGAAAAAGGAATGAATGGATAAGAAATAAAACAAAAGTAAGAGTTGTCAGAGGAGAGGTGGCAAAGTTAAAATGAAAATTTGCCGGTCATAATATCAGACAGAAAAAAGATCGATGGAACAAATGTATTGTAGACTGAAGACCTTGTGAAAATAAAAGAAGTAGGGGAAGACCCCAAATAAGATGGGCGGAAGATTTGAAGAAACATGCAGGGACTAAATGGATGAAAACGGCGACAGACAGAGAGAGGAAGCTATTGGGGAGGGCTATGTTCAAAGATGGATCGAAGAAGGTTAAACAGATAGATAGATAGATAGAAGCGAAGAATAATATTTTCTATTCTTACCCATGCACAATTATTTTAGTGGGTAATAATTCAAATTGGAAAATAATCAAATAATTTTCCGCTAACATCGTCAAAAAAATATACACTCCTCCAAGGTTTTATGAAATTTTCCTCGCTATGTTAACATTTAAAGTTGTGAACGTTATCTGATTGACTAAAAATAGTCCTAAAATAGTGAGTTTCGAAATTGTTACTTAGAGGCCATTAAAATAATGAAGACTATATTCCCGAAATAAATCAATTGTTCCAAAACAAAATCTATTGCCGGCCATATTTTACCAATCACCCATTTACCTTTACCCCCGACAAAATCGTACAAAATGACCGAAAATAGACCTGGAAACCCCATAATTTTCAGTCAAACCATTATTTTCGTTGGAAAACTCTACAACCCTAACGAGAAAGACATTCTTGCAAACATGTTCGACATTTCAGAAACACGGAAGTGATTACGAAGGTTACGAAGAATGGAAGTCTAAAAACCCCATATTTCTGCAAACCTAAGTATTAGAGTAAATCTATGAGAGATGGATCAGTAGGTGAGATGGACCATTCGCGATCTCTTGTCAACTCTGGTAATAATGCGTCGAATCACGATGGTTTTTTTTAATGAGGAGATTCACTTGAAATAAATTTTGGATACAAGTTTCAAGCGCGGATTTGAGGGAGGTAACAAAGTAATTACCCTTCCCCCCCTAGTAAAAAAAAACGGACTTTTTCCTGAATTCTTTTTAATACATTAACAATAAAACGTACTGCTTTTTTCTGTAAAATAAAAAGAAGCATATCTAAGATGAGACTCGAATAAGGAAAAGTAAACATATCTGACCATCTCAGCTCCCAGCTCAGATCTTACACAACTGACAGCAAAGCACCCTGAGGAAAGCTTCCTGATTGATTGGAAAATGTGTTCTTCAAAACAGAGTCGGCTGTCAATATGAACTCCAAGGAACCTTTACACATGCCCAGTCTGCAAGGGATCATCCCTCAGATTAATACTCTCCATGTCACACCTAAACCTGTTGGTTTTATTCATATTGAAGCACAACCTGTTAAAATCACACCATTTTTTGATTTGCTCCAAATCTTAAGAGATAGGTTGTCTAAAGATATAAATGTCCTTGTTATGCCACAGAATGGATGTGTCATCAGTAAATAGTGTGAATTCTCCAGAGATGTTAAGATAAATAAGATCATTAATGTAGACCAAGAAAAACAAGGGTCCTAAAACTGATCCCTTGGGTACGCAACAGTTTATTCTCATTGAGGAAAAGCATAAATAATAATAAATCTAAAAGGAGAACTGATTGCTTTCGTTGCAATATCGAACCCCTAAATCCATAACGCTCAAGCTTTTGCAATACGATCCCTTGATCAACACAATCACAGGCCTTGGACAGGTCACAGAAAACTGCAGCGACTGCCTCACCTTTATTAATCTCTGCGTAAACCCTGTCCAAGAAATCAAAAATAGCGTCATGTGTGCCCTTTGCTGGTTGGAAACCGTACTGCTTGGGTGTAATATGTCTGTAGTACGGAAGCTTCACATTCGCTTATGTCATGAGACTGACGAATTAATGACGATAATTCAATAAAGTCAGGCAATAATTGTGCCGGGCACTATTCTAACATTTTTCCATTGAAAGCTGACAGTTGATCTTTCAAAATTGACATACTAAAGTCGAATTTATAAATCCAGTGGTTTATTTTCCATTAATAATCGCGGCACTATTAATTCAGGCTCTTATAATTCACAAAGGCCTAATTTTGAAAGAAGACAGCTGTTCTTATAATGCGAAACTGTCAGAATAGTGCTCGGCACAATTACTGCCTGGCTTTATTGCAATTAGTCCCCAATGCTTTAGATACAGAAGTGCAGGATAGGCGTATTTTTAAAATGATTACGTATAATGTGTGAACTGACGCAGAGTCTTTTTAGGGGGCAATCTAAGCAGGGGCGACTGCAATCCCCTTGATGGCATTGAGTGGAAAAGAAGCGACTGAAATAAACAATGCGACTAGGATGTAGAAAGACGTTTTTATCGCTTGCACTATTTCTTTTGCTGCTGCAGAAACATTTATTTTATTTGCACTTATAGGATGAGATTAACGTCTTTTTCTTGTTCTATCCTAATTTTAGGAAGATAATTGAAAAATATTTGGGTATATAGATCTAATAGAACTTGGGCATTTTCGGGAGAAAATAAGGCCTTTCTTGGGGTTTAGAATCAAAATAAAATGATATAGTATTTTATAAACCAAGGGATAAAAGTGGTACTTTTCACCCCGAGGAAGAAAAAGGCAGGGAAAAGGAAAAGATTTTACAATTCATCGAGGGATAAAAAGACTCTTTTGTCACCAGGTGTACGCAATTTTTCGTACTTTTTGATTTTTCCGAATTTTTTCCATTTTACCTTACCAGCTCGCGCAGGTATTGTTTTTGACGAAATATTTTTTTGTCGAAAATGTGTTATTTGGGTGTATTTTGACCCATCTTAGCAATATCGTCGTGACGTCTGCTTGTGTGTATGTGCATACGATAGCTCCTGAACCGCTAAGCCAATTCTCATAAAATGTTCAGGTAAAATAATGAACAATAATGCAAAGAGCCGATTAGATTTGATGCTAATGACAGTTTTTTGACTGATTGAAAATATGCTAACTTCTTAACAGAGCAACGCATCAATATGAGGTGTTTGGAATGTAGTAGAACACGTTTTTCTCAATAACTTATTTTATTACTAAAAACTCCGTATGAGCTTCCATTTTTGAGATATTTACAAAAACTGTTTTCAAGGCTGATATAGCGTGGAGTTAAAATACAAAACCAAAATGGAAAGAGTCGAAATGGATGCAATAAGAAGATCAATGAGAATATCTAGAATAGATCAGATAAGAAATGACATCATAATAGAAAGAATGGAAATCGAAGGAAGCATAACGGATGACATCACTAAAAGGCAACTGATATGGTACCGCCATGTACAACGGATGAACGAAGAAAGATTACCAAAGCAAGTCCTAGAATGGCAACCAATAGGGCGCAGAAAAAGAGGGCGTCCTAAACTAGAATGGCAACAGTCAATTCAAAGATCAATGAGTCAAAAAAATCTAACGGAAGATGAATGTCAGGATCGAAGGAGGTGGAGAAATAGGCGTCGGACAACGTAGAAAAACGTTCCAAACCGACATAGTAGTAGTATATAGCGTGGAGTTCAAAAAGGGGTAAACGTTTGAAATTAAACCACCACCTGGGGTTAGGGGGCGGTTCCCCCTCTTAAAATGTTCAGGAAAGTCTGTGTTGTGTTTACCATCGCTCATCCGGAAGAATACTGTCTCAACCGAGGTCTCAACTCAAAAAAGTAGAATTTTCAGGAGGAGCAATTTAAAGTGGCAATTCATTTAATTTATCGATGTATTGAAGTTAATTGCTTTTTTTAATAGTATTTTGTCTTATTCTGAATGAATTTAAACTTTTTGCTTTTGTTACTGACACAAAAAATTATTTTAGTGACATAGATGCGGCACTTTTTTACTAAATGTGGTGCTTAAGCCGATCACACACAAAAAAACATAACGCGTAAGAAGTTCAACCTTATGGACTTTTCTTACGTAAATCCAAAATGGCCGCTGCTATTCGATCGCTGATTGGTTGAAAGCCCGCTATGCGCCATGCTACGGATTACGTAAATTGTGTGTGTGAAGGCCTTTACTTGCGAGAAATAGGGTCACTGCATCACGAAGACGTAGTGTCTTCTTATGGAGACGCCAGGCTCCCAGGATGCAGTGACCCTAGCGAGCTAGTAGTAAAGTGCCATCTCTCGGGTAATAATGAAAGTTTACATGTGACACTTTTCTACAACATATAGAACATAATGTTTGGAATTTATTGCAATTAAAAAATGAATTTTAGAATTTTAGCTCACACATATACTATACTATAGTAGTGTGAGCTATGGTGATCCTAATTTTTTCGAGAAAAAAAAAGTTGCTCCGATTTCAAAAATTTTTATATATCTTTGCGTTTCAGATGATTTTGAAACTTTTTTGTTGCGCCGTCTGTCTGTCTGTCTGTCTGTCTGTCTGTATGTCTGTCTGTCTGTCTGTCTGTCTGTATGTCTGTCTGTAACGACCAACGCGCATAACTCAAAAACCGCTTGGCCGATTTTAATGAAATTTGGTATCTAGGCTGGGTTTTCGGCCGAGATGGTCCCATTTAAAAATGAAAAAAATCCACCGAACACAAACCAAATAAAAGGGTGGGGGTATATTTCAAAAATTAGAGTTTATAAGGAAATATGGCGTGTGTAATATCAAACGAAAGGTAATTGAGTCTGGAGTTAAACAAAATACATTTAAATTTATTTAAAAAAAAGGGTGGGGATATATTACAAAAATTAGAGTTTAAGTGAAAATATGGCGTGTGTGATATCAAACGAAAGGTAATTGAGTCCGGAGTTTAACAAAATACATTTTAGTTTTTGTTTTTTTTAAGGGTGGGGGTAGATTTCAAAAATTTGAGTTTAAGTCAAAACATGGCTTGTGTGGTATCAAACAAAAGGTAATTTAGTCTGGAGTTGAATAAAATATATTTTAGTTTTTAGTTATATTAGCTCACACCTACACTATAACTATAGTACCTAGTGTGAGCTTAGGGGCCCATATATTGGCAGAGTATTTTTAGTGGTGACAGTATTCTTCCGGATGTGCGATATCAAGTGTGTTGCTTCTCTCATTAAACGCAGTATATGCACCCATACACCAGTATTTACTAAAGGGTCTGCAGTGGTAAGTGCTACAATCCTAAGTCTAGATTTTGGTTGAAAGTTTAACTTATTTTTGCCGTGAATGCAATAGTTTTTAATATTTATATAAATTGTTCATAAATACCTTGCGATATGGGTCATCTTTTAGCTCACACATATACTATACTATAGTAGTGTGAGCTATGGTGATCCTAATTTTTCCGAGAAAAAAAAAGTTGCTCCGATTTCAAAAATTTTTATATATCTTTGCGTTTCAGATGATTTTGAAACTTTTTTGTTGCGCCGTCTGTCTGTCTGTCTGTCTGTCTGTCTGTCTGTGTGTCTGTATGTCTGTCTGTAACGACCAACGCGCATAACTTAAAAACCGCTTGGCCGATTTTAATGAAATTTGGTACCTAGGCTGGGTCTTGGGTCGAGATGGTCCCATTTAAAAATGAACAAAATCCACCGAACACAAACCAAATAAAAGGGAGGGGGTAGATTTCAAAAATTAGAGTTTATGTGAAAATATGGCGTGTGTGATATTAAACGAAAGGTAAATGAGTCTGCAGTTAAACAAAATAAATTTTAATTTATTTAAAAAAAAGGGTGGGGGTATGTTTTAAAAATTAGAGTTTTAGTGAAAATATGGCGTGTGTGATATCAAACGAAAGGTAATTGAGTCCGGAGCTTAACAAAATACATTTTAGTTTTTGTTTTTTTTTAAGGGTGGGGGTAGATTTCAAAATTTGAGTTTAAGTCAAAACATGGCTTGTGTGGTATCAAACAAAAGGTAATTTAGTTTGGAGTTGAATAAAATATATTTCAGTTTTTAGTTATATTAGCTCACACGTACACTAAAACTATAGTACCTAGTGTGAGCTTAGGGGCCCATATATTGGCAGAGTATTTTAGTTGTAACAAAGACATAGTTCCTGACAATGCAATGGTAAGAAATAAATAAAAATAATAAAATATTTTGGTTGAAAAATGGTAGCCATATTTAAACTTTCGAACGTCACTAAGAAATGTCGAATAAAAACGGTTTAAGTCAGTGTCAGCTGTCCGCTATATTAATGTTAATTTTTTAGACAAGTTAGCGATGATTAAACCGATGTTCGATTGTTTTGGTGGATGTGTAATTGAAAACCGATTCTAATATATCTTGTGCTTTTTACAGTATTTAAATATTGATACGTATTTAATACGGTAATGCATTTACAGATATAGTTTTAAGTTACTTATGTATTATTTAGCCTTGAAAATGATAAAAATATAAGTTTTTTTATCAGTCATGGATTATTTCTACTGTTTTTCGAACTTTAAGCCACCCCTCAGGGGTGGTACTACAATTTGAGAGGATTTTTAACGGGAATCCTACGACACACGGACTAAATTTCAAAAAAATTACATTTCTATATAAAAATTTTATTTGGTTTTTCTTTATTTCTATAGTTAATTTAAATTTATATGAGATGAAACTCACTGAGAAATGCTAACTATCATATTGCACATTAGGGTGAACCAAATCTTTGCGGCTATTTGACCTGTGAGTATTAAAAAAATTAAACCGGTCGATATCAGGTCTATAGACTTGATACTTAAACCCGGTCTAAAATGCTAAGGTCTTAAGGTCTTAGTAAATACTGGTAATAGGGTCTGAACTATAAACTTTGACCTTTAAGGATATAAAACACCCGGACAATTTCTGAACAAATTAAAAATCTAATAAAACAGGCAGAATTTTTTAAGTTAGAGGAATCGTTGGGAATGTCAAGACCCTTTTTAGGATTTATATATTGTTTTATTGTGCTTTTTAATATTCGGTTTGTACGTGAAAACTCGCGTTATTTAATGGCCCCACCGCGTACCAGTGGCGCACTCAGGAATAGGTCTTGGGGGCGCGTACCCAGATTTGTTTGGAAACATGTGATAAATATCTAAAACATATCTTAAAAAATCTTAGGCATAGACGGCCAGACCCTGAACCCCCCTCTGGGTGCGCCAGTGTCTCGTACTATTCGACAACCAAATAAAGACTGACAGATGGGTAGACGCCTAGTGTTTTTTTATAATAAGGAACTTTTCAAAACAGTTGAATGAAAGATGATTGGATAAAGCAAGGCCAACAAAAAAATCAGGCCACGATCCCTAAAAAATCAGTTGTTTTTGTGGGCTGCATTTTACATTGGGTCTTATGAGCGAATCGAGGTTTATTTGTGATATTTTCAAAATGGCACTACATGTTTTCGTGAAATTTTAGTGAAATATTCCCATACACTATCCCGATATTCCACCAAACTTTTGTAAGAATGAAAGATGATTAAAAGGTTAAAATCTTCAAGATTTAGCATTACCTATTTTGAATTCAAATTGCCCGCCATGCACCGCACGTCAAATGTTATATTTGACATGGAATTGACTTTGTCATCTGTGTTTGTCATGGCCATTTTTTTATAATAAGGTTCACTTAAAATCCAACAATACCAGGGCTAATCTTTTTAAAACAAAATTGCATTACGAAAAATCATTTTTTGATGTTGTAATTTTTGTAAACACATCTAAATAAGTTTTAAAAGTTGCGGAATATAAACAAGTAGGTGTAGGTGAGCCGCGAAATTTCCACGCAAAAACGAACACATTCGCTTCTGCTTTAAATTTAATTTTTGTGAGAGCTAACGAAGCGGCTCTGAAAAATTAAGGATTACTATACATTAAAAAAAAATTGTTCTGTAAGAATATAGTAAAAATATTCTCAAAACCGGCTTTATTAAAAAAAAAAATCAAATATGCATGAACCGGTATTCCAACTTTAGTATTTTAAAGACAAACAGCTGTGTCGAGATGTGACCATCAAAAACAAATCAGCCCCCGATGTGACGTCAACAAAGTGGAGGATCGTGGCCCGTCTGTTTTGATAGCCCCAGCTGACCAAGCGCCTTGACAGATGGATAGACGTCACGTCTAGTGCATTCTTTTCTATAAGAAACTCTTAAGAAACAGATTAAAAGATGATTGGATAGAAATTATTAAAACTACTGATCACAAATTATTTAGAAACTCTTAAGAATTCAAGAAAAGTGGTAAATTTGGCTCAATTAACTATAAGAGCGACCCCTATATGGCAAGAGCAGACGGTGAATCGTGATAAACATAATTTATTGGATTAGTTTTTATTGAACCCTCCTCAAAATTCCCTATATTTTCAAGATCGTGATGGGGGGTTCATTGATTAGAAAGGGAGAGTGTTCGATTGGGACCTCAACAATGCACGCATGAAGAAGTCGATTAAAATTAGAGAGATTCCGTAAGAAACGTATTTTTTATACGTTACACTAGAAATAAGATATAAAAAATTAACATGAAATTAAAAATAAGAAGATATTAAACATAAGATAACATTACAGAAATTGAAAAAATTGAAAAATACTTAGTTTGACTTTCTTATACCCGCTTTACAATAAAACGTACTTGAAAATTATCGTTGCAACTGCTGTACCATATTTTCTTGAAACATTTCAGCCCATATTTGACCGATCAAAAACTTTACATCAAACTCAAACTTTGCACAGTTGTAGATTTCATAGAGTTAACAACCCCTCTAAGTTTTATGGACTTCTATAAAGTAGTAAAGTTACGAAATTTCAAAAAATGTCAAAATTGCCCCACACTCAGTCATCTATAGATCATCAAAATTCTACTGTACTTCCAGACATGCGACAAAGCTGATATTTGGCAGACTGATTTAATTGAATTTACTCCCCTCCCCTATACATGTAAAGTTATGTAAAACTAACATTGCCTACTTCCAGATGTGCTAGAGAGATGAGCTTTGGCAGATGAGGAAACCCCAAAATTTTTATTTGCTTCCCTCCCCTATTAATGTATTAACTTCCCTCTCATATAAATGTAAAGTTATGTAAAAGTAACGTTGCCCACTTCCAGAAACGCTAGATTGCTGAGCTTTGAAAGACTGATAGAAACTATGATAAAACCATAGAACAAAGTTAAAAAACCTAAAAATTTTTAATAAAGCATTGCAAAAGTTTTGAACAATATTCCGCATATTTTACTACTTTAAAACTTAAATATTATCCAAATCCTTTAAAAAAGGAGCGAAATCATAACAAAAACATTTCATGTAAAAAAAATCCAAGTACGTGAAAATGGAAAAAGTAAAGCCAAGTTCTCCAATACAAATTTCAAAATGAAAGATACTTACTGGTATCTTTTTCTAAACTTGGCTATTTGAATGGTGGTTTAAAAATACCCATTTTTAAACATTTTAACGTACGTACGACGAGTTAACTTGCGAGAAGCAGAAGATGATTTATTTTACCTAACTGAAATTTTCTAATATTATATATGAAGTAAAAAATGCTCAAAAGAAAATGATAAGAAAATACGTATCGTGGCTAACTCGATAAAAACGAGCTGTGGAGATGTGAGGGTTGTCAACGCAATAGGGACCTTTTTAAATTGCATTTGACATAAATATTGCCTGTTCTGCCAAGAAATTAAAAAATGTTAGAAAACACATCTCCAAAAAGGATACAGATTACAGATCCATTGCGTTGTTTTTTGTTTTAAAACACTGAGTTTTCTTTTTAAAATGGATATCAAGAAAAAGGGCCACGGAAATTGGTTTTCGAAAAACATTTTTTTCGAATGGAAAATTTTTGGACAAAAAAGTTTTTGACATTTTTTTTGAAAAACGATTTTGAAAAAAACGTGCATACAAAAAAACGAAAAAAATTTAGCAACTAAAAAACTATTGTTTCAAAAAAGGCTATGGCGAAGTCAACTTGCTTTTACTGAAGATAACATTTTTGAGAAAATAGTTCTAGTTTTGAGAAGAAAAAAAATTTATGCATGTAAAGAAATTCTGAAATATATGTATAGTTCTGAAATAAAGAAAAATTACATTAATTTTATTAAAGGCGATACCAAGAAGTGTTCTGGTATTTTTAAATCTCTTTGCATTGAACGTAAACAAATGTTGACGCTCTATAAGCTCTGGAAAAATAAATATTGGTATTTTACAGAGTATTGCTCTCAAATAAATGTACTTGCTGGTCACGTGTCGCAAGAAGACGCGTGACGTAAAACGGGTGTTTTGATTAAGAAAAATGCCCGGCGCACGTGATTGGAATTGAGTTTTTATTTGATTTGGTTATTTGAAAAATTTTATGCGTGCATAATAATAATAATTATAATTTATGGAGCATGCGTTTATTATAATAAACAATTATAATAATTACAATAATTTAAATAAGGCTGGTTTTGCAAAACTTATTATAAATAGACTATATACGACTTTAAAACAAAAATTTCACAATATACCACTACTATGGCGGTTTAGATCGTTTTTCTACGTTGTCCGACGCCTATTCTCCACCTCCTTGGATCCTGACAATCAATCATCTTCTGTCAGGTTTTTTTAACTTATTGATCTTTGGATTGACTGTTGCCATTCCAGTTTAGGACGCCCCCTTTTTCTACGACCTATTCGTTGCCATTCTAGGACCTGCTATGGAAATCTTGCGTCGTTCATCCGTTTTTTTTACATGGCCGTACTATATCAGTTGTCTTTTAGTGATGTCATCCGTTATGCTTCCCTCAATTCGCATTCTTTCTTTTATGGTCTCATTTCTTATATGATCTGTTCTAGATATTTTCATTGATTTTTTTATTACATCCATTTCGACAATTTCAATTTTTGTTTTGTACTTTTCTGTTACGCGACAAGTCTCTATTTCATACAACAGCGTGCTTTTCAGCATTGTTTTATATATGTTAAATTTTACATTCTTTTTTTTATCTGTGTGCTCCATAAAATACTATTCAGACATCCAATAACCTTTTTTGCTTTTACTATTCTTTTTTCCAATTCTTTATAGTCTGTCCCTGTCTTATCAAATGTGACACCCAAGTATACATACTGATTGCATGGAGATACTGTTTGTCCATTGTCTAGTTCTAGCTCACTTGATTCGTTTCCAATACATACATAAGTACTGTCTCTTGTCCACGTTCACTGTTAGCCCCCCACATTTGTGTTGTCTTTAAATTGCTTTATTTGCTTAGAAAGTTACGATTACAAAAACAACGAAACGTCTACCGTCGACTACCTATTTCTACTCTCCTTCTACCTCCTGTCATAACTACCAAGTGTCTACCTATCACCTTCTTGCAGCTACCTATTTCTTTCCTAACGTCTACCTCTCTCTTTCTACCTATTAATTGGCTGGAATTTTAAAAATCTACAACACTCGGCCATTCCTAACATTTTGTTTGACCTCAAACAAACTAATTAGCAAATAATAAGCTAACCCACTAATGTTAAAAACAGACTTAACTAAAACTTACAAAAAATACTTAAGAAATTTCATATTATCTAATACTTTTTTTTTACACTTTCGCATACATTCTCACTTTAAAATATTTTTCACATCGATATTTCAAGTTCATATTCTTCAAATCTTTTAAGTATTTTCCTATTTCTTTTACTAACTGTTCTCGTATTTGAGTCTTTTACTAGCTTATCATCTTCAGTATATTGTTCTTTATCTTCTTCGGTAGGTTCCCATACATCATCTGGTTCTGAGTCTATTTCACTTTCAGAACTGTCTGTCGTTTGTTCTGTTATTTCTGGAATATTGTCAAACTTACTAATCTCGTTATTGTCTTGTAAATATTCATCATAGATTGTGTCGTCTGTTGCATTTTTGTATATCTTTAACTGTGAGATATGGGCTGTCGAAGTATACTTTGGCCCATGTGAGCTGTCTAATTTCTCAACTCGGAATATGTCACTTGTCAGTACTTCGGTCACAACCAATGGCCCTTTAAACTTTGCTTGTGTCTTTGTAGGCTGTCCAGTAGAAACTGGTAATGTTTTCAGTGCAACAATGTCTCCAAATTGAAATTTTACTCCAGCATATCTTCTTTTATTGTAGTATTCTCTGATTTGTCTTTGTTTTTGGCTTACATTTTTCCTTACTTTGTCAACATCATTTTTTAGATCTTTTCTTTATAAATTCTCTCTCTGTGTATGGTTAATTATTGCGGCATCTTCAAAACTTGGTCGATAACCATATAACATTTCAAATGGTTTTTAACCAATAGTTTTGTTGTAGGTATTGTTTAGGTTTCTTTGCACTACATGCAAATTTTTATCCCATTTTTCATCTCTATCTAGCTCAGTTGTTAAGGTGGCTACAACGTTTTTCATCTGTCTCTCTGCCATGCCATTCGCTTGTGGATAGTGAGTGGCTATTAATAAATGCTCAATATTGTATTTTGACAAAATTGTCTAAAATCATCGGAAGTAAATGCAGTGCCTCGGTCTGATATTACGTCTCGGGGAGCACCATATTGGGAAATTGATATCTCCATTTTGTCAATTACTTCGGCTGTAGTTGTCGATTTGACTGGAAAAAGTTGAACCCAACGTGTATAGGCATCTACAATAACAAATAGATGTTTATTACCTCTCCTTGAAGTAACAAATGGCCCTACATGGTCAATATGTAGTTTAATCATAGGTCTTTTTGGCAAACTGGGTGTGTGTAGCAAGCCTGGCTTCTTTCCTCCAGGAACTTGTTCAAAAGACATTGGAAACAACCTCTTATGTGTCTCTGTACATATTTTCTTAGACCCCTAAACCAAAAATTCTGCAAAATTAGGGCTATGGTTCGATCCAGAGATCAATGTCCTCTTAAGTCATGATACGTGACAACTATTGACTTGCGGATATCATCAGGAATCACATACAATTTTCTATCTTGTCCATTGACTTCAACGACTTTGTATATCTTTCCTTCATAATATTCGTAACTTTTAATCATATTCTTCTCAGTTCTTGTTCGATCATGTTCTTCTTTTTTGAAAATGTGAATGACTTGTTTCAATTTTTGGTCTGATCTTTGCATCATTGTGATCTTTTCTTCTTGTGATACTAAAACAAAAACTCGTTTGCTTAAAATCTCTTCCATCATTCCTTCCTTGCTAGATTCTTCTACAGGTGCTCGGCTATAGTAATTCTAGGCTAGATGAGTGGTACTTGTTTTCAGCTTCATTGGTTTTCTTTGATACACACTGAACTATGTGCATTTTCCTGTATTTGCCTTGCTATAGCAAGATTGCTGCTACACCGTGAGATGATGCATCGCAATGCAATTCAGTAGAAGCACTTGGATCTGCAGTTTCGTCTGGCATTATGAATGCTGTTTTTGGTTTAGAATTTTCACTTAATGGCACTTTAAGATAACCATTCATCAAATCAGAAGCTTTTGGCACTAGCAATACAGGTGAATTCGTGTCTCTTACGATGCCATTTTCACGCCATATTTTCACTGTGTCTTTAATCACTTGTCTGTCATCTCGTGTAACTCTATATGGATGGTTTCTCACTGGTACATTGTTATCTTCAATAGTTACTTCCATTAGGTTAGTACAACCTAGTTCATTTATATTCAAAGCAAAACATTGTCTATATTTGTTAATTAAGCTAACAAGTTTTTCTTGCTCATCACTTTGCAAATGGCTACCAACGTGTAGCATATCTAGTGTAATTTCTGGTAACTTGTTTGGTCTTAATTCAAACATTTCTTGTACATTATTCTTATCATTATTACCTCGTATTTGCAATCACCAACTCTTACGTTAACAAAATTTATCTGGTTTTTCAACAATTTGGTGTTTTCTCTTGCTATTATTGGTGTTCTCTCGCTTGGCACTTGGATTTCAAAGTTTTTAAATGGATCATTATTTTTATCACCAAAATATAAGTTAACTTTTATTTTCACATAAGCAACACCAGGTTGTTCAGTAAATGATCCTCCCAACAAAATGTCAATAGGCTGTACACTGTTTGGAACAACAAATAACTCAACATTTCTTTCTATGTCATCTACTTTTATGTTTAAGTTAGTTTTCTACTTAACTTCTAGGCTGCTATCCTTGGAATCATTAAAACCACATAGTTTTTGAAGTTCTGGTAAACATGGTAACTTTTCATTAAAAACAATGCTTTCTTTGATCGTACAGACTGCACTTCCTGCATCTACGAGAGCTGAGAAGCTCTTATTGTTGACTGTTACTTCTTTGATATATTTTTCAACATTATTTTGGTTTTCAGTAACCTTAAGAATCATTTGTTTTTTCTCAATACTTGTTTCTGGCTTTGTACTTGGTGGTTTATTACTTGTCATTTTGTTTTTACGATAATTCCTGGAAATATGCCCATCTTCTTTGCAGTAATAGCACGTAGTTACTACTTGTGGCTTATTGCAGTATTTCGTAACATGCCCATAAAGTTTACAATTGAAACATAGTGGTTTTCGCTCCTCATTTCTTAAAGGTAATTTTGGCTTTTTCTCATTCTCAAAACTTTTTTTTCTTAGGTACAAAAGAGTATGTTTTTCTTAAAACAGGTTTATTTTCTTTTCTATCTTTCTCTACTTCTTCGAAATAATGCAAATCATGAAGCAATTGATCTGTATTTACATGTTCTTTAAACATCATAGCATTACCCATGTCTTCATCAAATAATCCAATTATTATCTGCTTTTTCGTTTCAGCAAAACCTAATCCTAATTTTTGGCATAAATTAACCTTCTCATGGTAATAATTATTAAGATTTTCACCTTCTCTTTGTACCTTCTTTTCCATTTTCTTCCATCTTGTTGTCAAATCTTCGTCTTCTATAAATGTGTCCATAAAAGCCTCCTCAAAATCTTGAAAAGTGCCTATTGTTGTTCTTTTACCTAGATACCATTGTTCTGCACCACGTATTAAGTTTGATCTTGCCATTTCCAATGCAAATTCAGTTCTAGCATTCTTAGTACCATCAATTTTTTCTATAGACTTCGCAAAATCTGGCATAATATGATAATTGGCACTACCTGAGTCAGCGGCACTAATGCTGGTGCTCGTAATTCTTTGGGTAGTTAGCTGTTGTAACATTTTTTCCATGAGTTCATCTTTTCTTCGACTTTCTGCAATAAATAATGCCATCATTCTTTCCAGGTTTAAATTTTCTTGCTCTGTTACGCTATCATGAAACTCGCTATCTTCGTCATCCATTTTTAGGCTAATTTTCTTGTTAAAAGTTCAACTTTAGTTCAAAATTAAAATTTCTAATGTTTATTTTTTTTGAAAACTCAGTGACAACTCCTGTATCATCAATGCTCGAACGAAGCTCATATGACGTCGCTTTTCCAATCAATGTCAGGCAATGTGTATATTGTGATATATTGTTTTTAACTGTTTTTGTCAAATGTCCACTGGTTTTTCACCAGCACTTTTCGCGTTTCGGCTAGAGCACTTATCCCACTTCTGAATTTATGTTGTCTTTAAATTGAACTCTCTTTATTTGCTTAGAAATTTGAGATTACAAAAACAACGAAACGTCTACCGTCGACTACCTATTTCTACTCTCCTTCTACCTCCTGTCATAACTACTAAGTGTCTACCTATCACCTTTTTGCAGCTACCTATTTCTTTCCTAACGTCTACCTCTCTCTTTCTACCTATTAATTGGCTGGAAATTTAAAAATCTACAACATTTGGAACCGTTAACTTTTTTTTTTACGGGTATGCGCACTCGCAAGGAGATCCCTATCACGCTCGAGAAGCGGCAAGTGCGCGGAAATATTGGTGTGTGTTGGTTTTGAAACGGTTCAGGTTGTAACCTGCAGGGAAAACTGTCGCAGGGAGTTTATTCCACAGCGATGCTGTTCTCCAGAGATATGAATTCTGATATAATAAGGTTCTTGGTGCCTCTATTTTGACAATAAATTGATGGTTACCGTCTGTTTGACGTGTTCGCCTAGTAGGTGCTACTCCCGGGGGGATAATACGTGCCAACTCTTCAGAGCATTTTCCGTGATAATACCTGTAGAAGAGATATAGATCGCCTACAGTTCTTCGATGTTTGAGACTATCCAAGCTACGGGTAAGTGCGGGGTCATTGATCAGCTTGATAGCTCGTTTTTGCACGGTGTTCAAAAGCATTAAGGTATGTTTGGGTGCCGCACTCCATATATGTGAGCAGTACTCCATAGTTGGTCGAATCTGGGCTTTGTAGAGTGTCAGCAGTTGGCTTGGTGTATACAGATGTCTTGTACGAAATAGCACCCCAAGCTTTTGGGACGCCCTTTTAGCTATATCTGCCACGTAGTGACTCCTAAGATGTTCAACTGGCTCTGCAATGCGACAGCACTTCCAGATAGCATGATGTTTGGCTCACCGGTGCTGGTCTTTTTTGAAAACAGGACTGCTTGGGTTTTCTGCGCGTTGAACTGTACAAGGTTTTTGTTGCCCCAGTCCTCTATTATCTCCAAGTCGTTATTTATCTGTGCTATTTCAGTTAGTCTAAGGTAATGGAATTCACCTGCGGAGAGAAATGTGCGTGGTATGACTGAGGAGACTACATTGCCATCATATGCAAAGCAATAAAGTGGGTTTACTGTTTTATCTATGAGGTAATTTATGTAAATCAGAAAAAGTGTTGGCGAAAGGATTGCTCCCTGTGGCTCACCAGCATTTATTTGGTAAGAGTTGGACTTCCGGCCATCCAGTGCAACATAAATGGATCTATCCTTAAGGTAACTTTTAAACCAAGTGCAAAGTCTCGGCGACAATCCCGTTGCTTTGAGCTTGTTGAGCAGATTTTCATGCCAGACTTTATCGAATGCTTTAGATATATCTAAGGCAATTTTTCTTGTTTCACCTCGCAACTCAATCGCTTTTTGCCATAAGTGAGTGACGTATGTAAGTAAATCGCCAGTTGACCTATATTTTCGAAATCCGTATTGCTTGTCTTCTCTTTCCATTACTTTTGATATCACCGGAAGTAGAGCAATTGGTCTATAGTTTAACGGATCTGTCTTTTTTCCTTTCTTTGGAATGGGTTGTACTGCGGCAGACTTCCATGAATGGATATACTCCTTGCCTATAAGATAAATTGAATAATTTTGCTAAAGTTGGGGTGAGTTCGCTAGCACAATTTTTGAGTACTATCGCGAGAATGCCATCTGGACCCATTGCTTTGTTTGTATCCAACTTTTTAAGGGATTTTTGTATTTCTCTGTGACAAAAGGGTATCTCTGGCATACTGTGGGAGACCCTTTCAATGAACGGTGGAGTTTTTCCATTTGGCACTGTTAGGTTTGAGTTGGAGGAAAAGATTTTGGCCAGCATATTGGCTTTTTCCTCTGATGTTGTGGCTAAGTGAGTATTTTTATCTGTAAGTGGTGGTATGGATGACTTGGTGAAGTTTGATCCAACGGCTTTTGCAAGAGACCAAAAGGACCTAGAACTACTTGGACAATTCAGCAACCTATTTTTTATTCTTTGATTGTATGTTTCTTTGGCGGCGTCAATAGTAATTTTGCAACTATTTCTGGCTTCTATAAATTCTGTGTGGTTTTGAGCGGTTTGTTGTCGTTTCCAAAGGTTATATGCTCTGTGTTTTTTCTGTACAGCCTTTTGACACTGGCTGTTGAACCAAGGTTTTGCATTAGCTCTGCATTTTATTGTATGTGGGATATATGCATCCATTCCAGATAAGATTACTTTTGTTATTTCATTACAGCAAATAGTGGGATCAGCTGTTTTAAAGCAAACCCCTTGCCATGGAAAATCCAGGTAAAACTGTTTAAGGTCATTCCATTTTGCCGATTTATAGTGCCACATTTTACGAGGAAGTGATTGTTGGCTTGGCGGTATGAACATTTCGCACTTTGTTCTTATAAGTTTATGATCGGATGAACCAAGTGGGGGATCTACTTGAATTGTGTACAAGTCAGGATTTGTAGTTAGGAACAAGTCTAAAAGCGCTGCAAATTCACCCCTTTCTGAGATACGGGTAGGTTCATCGACAAGCTGCGTTAGACCACAACTTATGGCAAAAGCTTCTGCTTCCCTGCCTTCATTATCTGTTTTGTTGTGGTGTTTTAGCCAGGGTATATTGTGGACGTTGAAATCGCCTAAAAAAACAATCTCCGCATGTGGATAGTTAGACTGTATACTATCACAGTTTTCGGATAATGTCGCAAAAAAGTTTTGATACTCGGTGTTACTTGGCGGTCGGTAGAGGCAGCAAATGAATTTGGTCGATGACTTTGAGGTGAATTTCAGCCATATGATATCGAGGTTCGCTGGTTCTAGCTTCTCCTCTCGATGACATGAAAGGTCATTTTTAATGTACACACAGATCCCAAAATTATGTCGAAATCGGTGGTGTAGGTCATAGCCGGGATAAAGATAGTTCACAATAGGTGTTGCAGAACTGATTTTAGCTTCAGTGAGAACAAGGATGTCATTTCCTTGTTCTTCAAGATGTTGGTGAACTGAATTCATGTTGGTACTTAATCCTCTTATATTGCTAAAATCAATTCTGAGTTGAGTTTTTGGTCTTCTTTTAATATCTTTGCATGAAGGACCCCCAGGATCACCCGACGCCCGGAGATCCGAGTGGTCGGGTATTTTACCTCCGGAATATTTTGATCCTGAAAGCGCCATCATGCTATCTGTTACTCATCGTTGGAACCGGACTGCCAGCGCTGTAGCGGAACGTGGTGATACCACTTAGCGCTACTCACTTCTGGCATGGTGGTATCTCACCGGTCGACGCCCAATGAGTAAAAAAGCGTCTACCACCTCCACTTTCTCATTATATACTCCATGTCTTCTTCATCATTAGCTACAATTACTTGGTCGTCAAACTGTAGTGTGTATATGGTAAATTGGTCTTTCTGTTGCAGAACCCAAAGCAGATTATTTGCGCCGCAGGCTTAAATTTCCCAAAAATGAAGTAGATTTTGTGAAAAAATGCTGCAGAAGTCAAAAAAAGGGCAGGGGGAGCGGTTCCCTCTAGCCCCCCTGGATCGAAAAATGTATTTTTGTCATATGTTGAGTGTTATTTTAAATTTTCGGAAATGTTTAGATATGATTACAGACCCAAAAACATACTTTTATGCGTTTGCGTAACAAAAATAAACACAAAACTCCCTTGAAATATATAATATGTTTCTGGTACAAAAATAAATAATCCATTCACGACCATTCTACCCCCGGGTTTTTAAAACAATATGCTTTTAATTTAACCATTGCCTTCTAACACACCTGTTTTTAGAATTTTGGAACTGCGGCTTAAATATATTAACCAAATTAAAGTTCTTGTTTAATTTGGAACCAAGTAGAAAGTTTATTTTTTATAGCCGTTATTATCGCTACGCTCAGATCACAAACTTTCGCTTCACCCATCAAAAAGCCACACAAAACGAAAAATATACATAAAATCAATAAACTGAACATAATTTTCTGTCAATAAACGAAAAACATTTATTCAATGAACACGAACATTAATAGTATGAAATTGTCTTTAAAAGTTAAAACCAATGAACTTCTTTGGCTGAAAATTAATTTACACCGTTTTGGTTTTTTTCTGTTCATTTGTTGCTTCTAAAAAACCTACTTTATTGCTACTGTTATTATCTAGTAAAATTTGCCCCTTTTGTGCTGAAAATATCGTTTCGGGATTAATCCTGGCTTACTTACTTCTATGCATTTCTAAATACTTAAATTGTGGGGTAAAAACTGCAGGAGGGTACACAGCCTGCAAACTTCCTAAGCCTCGCAAGACAAAATAAAGCTTCAAATCCCCATAAGTGTGTCTGGATGACTTTGGGGTGCGTCACACGCATTTTAACGAGCCATCTCTCTTTAAGGATTCCAGGGCTTGGTAATCCCATTTTTTTAAAGAAACGTTAAAATCGATTTTGATAAAATTTTTACTTTCCTAGTAGTGGAGGTTCCTTAATTTTACTTAAAAAGATATTGAAATTTGTACTTAAGTAATAATTTTATCATAAAGTATCAATAACCTCCAAAAGAAATTCACGAAACAGTTGAATACTAATTAGAAATTAATACCCGGTATGTATGTTTATATTCGTGTTCAAACGAGGATCCCTAGGCCGGCTGCCGCCGGCGCCGCATTTAATTGGACCCAAATTCTGTACATCGTGGATGTTATGTCGCATTTTAATTACGAATAATAGAAAGGGAGAATAACATGTACTATAGAATTTGACAGTAGACAGAGTCTCGGCCTTACTTCGGTTTGTGCTCTTGTGAATCAATTGCGGCGATCGATACGCCCATGTTAACGGTTACCGTTGGCTGTTACGGCTAGCTTATGTGCACCTTAAATTAGTGCACTAAGACAACTTGGCGTTATCGGTCGGGCCGTATTGTTTTGATTTCAACGATTGCGTAGTTACTCGATGGTCCATAATATTATCGGACACTCAAAAAATTTTTCGCCTGTGCCGCAATTTTTTTTTGGATGTGCACCCCCAAAATTTAGAGAGAGAATGTATTGTTTTCGATTTTAAAAAAGGAATTTGAGATAATGCCGAAAATGTGTTATTTGGGAATTGTTTGTTGGTGTGTGGGTGTTTGGGTCACGATAGCTCCGGAACCGCTGAGCCAATTTTTATGAAAAATAGTTTTTGACACTGTAAGGAGCTAATTTTGGTCCAAATCCATTAATGGAAATGAAGTTTTTTGACAGTTAAAAAATGCTTACTTTTTAACGGTTTGATTCTTAATTCATAACTCCCCTGTCCTCCTGTTGGGAGATCAAAATCTGTCTGAAACCTAACCGTGGTCAATTGATCGCAAACATATCCAAACCGATGTCTAGACTGCCAACATTTTGCAAAACAAAACTCCACAAAAAAGTGGTTTTTCAAAAAAAAATAATGCTTTTTACCTTCCTCTCCCGCACAGCAATGACTAGAGAAGGTATAGTTTTCGACGAAAAAAATTTTTTTGAGATAACGCCGAAAATGTATTATTTGGGTGTATTTTGACCTACTCTAGCAGTAACGTCGTGATGTCTGCCTGTCTGTGTGTGTGTGTGTGTAACTCTGTCCGTAACACAATAGCTCCTAAACCGCCCAACCGATTTTCATGAAATTTTTAGGTAAAATAGTATTCGATACTGTAACGAGCTGATTAGATTTTCAATTTTCGAAATTCATCAGTGTTAATGACAGTTTTTTGACAGATAAAAAATGCTAACTTTTTAACGGAGCGTCGCATCAATATGCGGTTTTCGGAATATAGTAGCCAAAAACTTGGTAGGGGCTTTCGTTTCGGAGATATTTACAAAAAACAGTTATTAGGGTTGATATAGCATGGAGTTTACTTGAAATGTGCTAATGGGTTAGGAACATTAACGTATTAACCGGAGAATACGTTAATGGTTAGGAAGGTATCAGATCCATCATCAATTATTAGTAGTTTTTCAAAACAATAATTTATGAAAAAAAACAATTTTTTTTTAATTAATACTTTTTTAGAAAGTAGTTTTTCCAAAAAGTAATTGATAATATTATATATTTTTTTAAATAATACTTTTTCAAAAAGCAGTTTTTTCAAAAGCTAATATTCACTGTAAAAAAAAATTTTTTAGAAAAGATTGTTTTTTTAATATTTTCTGAAAAATTTGTTTACTACACACGAAACAATAAATTAAAAAATAAAAAAGTTCTTGCGGCGAATTGTCCCTCGGCGAATCGGTGGCGGCCCATTTCCATATATATATATATATATATATATATATATATATATATATATATATATAGATGCTATCAATGTGGTTTTTTGCATATAGAAGAACACATTTTTCTCAATAATTTGTTTAACAACTAAAAACTTCGTAGGAGCTTTCGTTTCTGAGATAATCACAACAACTTTTTTAAGTCTGATATATAGCGAAAGGTCACTAGGAAGGTATTAGATCCGCCATAGATTCCTTTATTTCATTTTGACACCCAAAAATAAAATATATTTTCTACTGCTACCGTATTCCGTTTTGTTCATTTTAAGATCAGCGTATCATATCAAATATATTCTAGTTCAACCCCTACTTACATCCCTAACTACCCCCAACAGAACTGTCGTTGTTGAGGAAGGTCTCTGAGAATGTATCTGACATTTGCCATTGAAATTTACCCCACAACTTTCATTAAAACTAATCGCAAATTATTGTCTGTTCGACGGTTAATGGTGGTTGTCAATACGGATTAGTTTTATTTGTGTTTGAAATATGCACAGGGTTTCCAAATATTATATAAATCCCGATTCTAAACAAAAAAAATTTTACAAAATAATTTTAAATTAATAAATGTAAAAAAAAATTCATTTGGTTAAAAATAGCGGCCCCTTGGATTCGCCACTGCCTAGTTTTATATAGATTTTTTAAACACTCTGTTTTAGTTCAAAACTGAGAAATCTAATTTCTTTTTACGACCGTCTTATTTTAAAAATACTCTGCCAATATATGGGCCCCTAAGCTCACACTAGGTACTATCGTTATAGTGTACGTGTGAGCTAATATAACTAAAAACTGAAATATATTTTATTCAACTCCAGACTAAATTACCTTTTGTTTGATACCACACAAGCCATTTTTTGACTTAAACTCAAATTTTTAAAATCTACCCCCACCCTTACAAAAAAACAAAAACTAAAATGTATTTTGTTAAAGTCTGGACTCAATTACCTTTCGTTTGATATCACACACGCCATATTTTCACTTAAACTCTAATTTTTAAAATATACCCCCACCCTTTTTTTTTAAATAAATTAAAATGTATTTTGTTTAACTGCAGACTCAATTACCTTTCGTTTAATATCACACACGCCATATTTTCACATAAACTCTAATTTTTGAAATCTACCCCCACCCTTTTATTTGGTTTGTGTTCGGTGGATTTTGTTCGTTTTTAAATGGGACCATCTCGAGCCAAGACCCAGCCTAGGTACCAAATTTCATTAAAATCGGCCAAGCGGTTTTTGAGTTATGCGCGTTGGTCGTTACAGACAGACATACAGACACACAGACAGACAGACAGACAGACAGACAGACAGACAGACATACAGACAGACAGACAGACAGACAGACAGACAGACAGACAGACGGCGCAACAAAAAAGTTTCAAAATCATCTGAAACGCAAAGATATATAAAAATTTTTGAAATCGGAGCAACTTTTTTTTTCTCGAAAAAATTAGGATCACCATAGCTCACACTACTATAGTATAGTATAGGTGTGAGCTAAAATCTTGTAGTCAGAATTAAATCGGCCCAGTGTTTTTAAAAATATCAGCAAATTTGTGGTAAGTTTCGGGGCCAAACACTGGTCGAATTTCTAGAAAAGCTGGCCATAATAAGGTTTTAGGTTATAACACGTTTAAAATATTGTGTTTTAGGTAAATATGCCTCTTTGTTGAATTTTTGCATCATTAACGATAAAAACGACATTTAAAAATGATTTGTAAGTTCTTAAAGCGTTTTAAAACACGATACTTAAATCTTTCAATATTTGTATTAGATATTTAAAAAATAAAAACTTTAAATGATACAGGGTGATCAAAATTAAATATAGCTACATCCTTCTAATTTATTTCTTATAGATTAATTTTTTTTTAAAAACGAAAATAAATCAAATGTTGGTTGAAGTTAGGATTAATAAATATAGTTGTTATATTTTAATAAAACACTAGTAATATGCCCCTTAAGAATGAAACCGAATTTTTATCAGAAACTAATACCGCTATGACTATTACGGGACTTTTTTGTAATTAAGTCGGGGTTTGCGAATTTACCTAAAATATATTTTTCCTTAGCTCCCTGCTGGGGGCAGTTATTGCATCTCCTGACACGAAAAATATTTTTTTTAAAGAAAACGGTGTTACTAACATACAAAAAAAATATCTTGTTTATACTCCTTAAAAAAAATCTACATAATTTGGAACCCTCACTTATACCTATATGTCACTTTCGCAGAGAAAAGTAAAAAATATTTATGGATTAATATTTAAATTTTTAAAGAAATTTAAGCTGAAGGTTTGCTCTTTTTTTTTTAAAATACAAATTTGGACAAAATATCAAAAACATTAGCATTTTTGAGGTTTTCTTAATAGGTTAAAAAAATAACTTTGGTAAACAATATAGAAAAAAATAGGAGTCACTTTTCTTGTAACTAGAAAACGTTTTTTTTATTAATAAAAAGTAAATTATTTATTTACTTTTACTTAATCATTCAAATTAAATATCACAGTAATTTCAATCATTAGAATTAAAAATCACATAATTCTGCTAGACTATTTTGGTACCCTAGAACAAAGTATTTCGGAGCTTATGCCGTCTAAAGTAGAAAAAATCTGAAAATTTGCCCATGCACGTGATTTTAGTCTTTTTTGGAAATTACCTGGCTCCGTTACTACTGCTCGCAGAACAACCATGGTACTATGAACCCAATTGTAGATAATTATATCCTCTAAAAAATTTCATATAACTCTTTTTGCGATTTAGTGTACTGGAACGAAGTGACAGGCAAAGAACTACACAAAGTGCCAATTTTTGATGGTTTTTTCAAGATGGCGGAGGAAGCACAGGGGTGGGGGTAACGAAAACTCAGATTTTTAACTACCCTTTCGACCTTAATAACATATCCAAAATTCAGAACTACCGGACCTTTTGTAGGGTAAAACTCCTCTATTCATTGTACTAATATATTAATTGCTTTTTTACAGGCCAACTAGAGTACTGGAGTATTATAAATAATCTTGTCATAAATTTGATTAAAAATTCCGCAAACGAAAATTTCTATTATGGTCAGCTTTTCTGGAAATTCGACCAGGGTGAGGCAGTCCGGCCCTAGTCAAGTTAACTTGTTTTTAGAGAAGATAATATTATTATCGAAAAAATTGGTTTTCTAAATTTGATATAATATTTTTTTTCGTTGTGATGATGCATTAGGAAAAACATACATAGAATCTTTAGTAACGTATATTGCTGCGGTCAGTATTACTGATAGTATTTTATATGTTATTTCTTTGTTTATAAAGAGTGACAAACAAAGATAAATCTGAGGGCATGGCAGTGCCCGGTCAAGTTCGCGGCGTAAACGGCTGTACCATCTTTTCTTGAAACATTTCAGCGCATATTTGCCCTATCTAAAACTCTAATTCGGAATGAGCTACGGAAGTCACACTTTGCTCGGTCGTGGATCTTCATAGAGTTAACAACCTCTCCATGTTTCATGGACTTCCATAAAGTAGTAAAGTAGTTACGAAATTTCAAAAAATGTCGAAATTGCCACTCACTCACTCACTGAAATTTAGTAAACTGATAGAAATTATGATCAAGCCCTTGGAAAAAATTTAAAAACCCCAAAATTCTAATTTACTCCTCTCCCTTATACAAGTAAAGTTATGTAAAACATTGCTCACTTCCAGAAGCGCTAGAGAGCGGAGCTTTGGCAGACTGATAGGAAATAGGATAAAAAAACTATGAGGAAAAATTTAAAAACCCAAAAATTTTAATTTGCTTACCTCCCCTATAAATGTAAAGTTATGTAAAAGTAACATTGCCCACTTCTAGAAACGCTAGAGAGCTAAGCTTTGGAATGCCGATAGGAACCATGATAAAACTATAGAAAAAAATTAAAAAACCTCAATATTTTAATTAACTTCCCTCCCCCATAAGTGTAAAATTATGTAAAAGTAACATTGCCCACTTCCAGAAACGCTAGAGAGCTGAGCTTTGGAAGACTGATAGGAACTATGATAAAACTATAGGAAAAAACTAAAAACACCAAAATTTTAGGTTAGTGCCCTCCCCCATATAATATGTAAAGTTATGGAAAAGTAACATTGTCCACTTTTAGGAACGCTAGAGAGCTGAGCTTCGAAAGGCTGATAGGAACTATGATAAAACCTTAGGCATAGTGCTAAATTGAATATAAAGAAGTTTGGCTCTAATAGCAAAGTTTAAAGAAACATTTCCAAACTAGTAAGAACCTTTCATTTTGAAATTTGTATTAGAGAACTTGGCTTTACTTTTATCTCAATTCTTTTTACGGAATACCATTTTCGCGTACTTGGTTTTATTTACATAAAATGTTTTTGTTATGATATAAAAATACTGTCAGTAATACTGATCCTGTGAGGGCCGCTTTAGCATTTACAGTCTAGCCATTCGTTATTGCGTCAAACATTTTGAAACTTATACCCTTTGCACCAGCATTTTTCAATTAAAACTATCCGATTTTGATTTTCATTTCGTGTTTTTTTTCACCGATTTTTCCGCACTGCATCACACAGGTTTTATTAGTATCCACTTTGAAACACTGAATGGTCTGAAAATGCCTTTTATGGGAAAATCATTAAAAAGTAGAAAAAAAAATACCTTTGAAAAGCGAATAATAGCTGAGAATAGGTCACATATTAACGATCTGGATGTTGCCAAGCCAGGTTTTAGTCCAATTTTTTTTATCCCCCCTCCTCTTATAGTCGTGTTCGAATTTCTGAAAATGTAACTATGTTGATGCCCTAAAGCCACAATGTTAGAGAAATGAATCAAAAAATATGTTGACCTAACCTAGAAATAAAATTGTATTGGTTTTTTAAATTTTAGCTGCAAAAACCCCCCAGAACCCACAAAACCTAACATTTTTAGGTTTTCTTCAAATTTTCTCAAAAATTAAACTTCTCAGGGAAAAATTTGTAATTACCTTTATTGTAGACAATGAAATTTTCTTTTCAGCGATATACAAGCAGTGGTCGTACCCCACTGACTAATAAATCCTTCAAAAGCAAATTTTATTGTCTATAATAAACGTAATTACACATTTTTCCCTAAGAAGCTTAGTTTTTGAGAAAATTTTAAGAAAACCTCAAAATCTCAGGGTTTGGGGGGCAGCTAACATTTAACAAACTAATAAAATTTTATATCTATTATCTATTATTTTCTCTGTCATTGTGGCTTTAAGGCGTCAACTTAATTAAATTTTCAGTAATTCGAACACGACTATAAGAGAAGGGGGGATAAAAAAAATTGGACCAAAACCTTGGCAACATCCAGATCGTTAATCTGTGACCTTTTGTCAGCTAGAATCCATTGTCAAACTGCGGTCCTCATATTTTGAATACTTAACTACCTACAGCGACTGCACTAAGCAGTTTTAGCTCACACCTATACTATACTATAGTAGTGTGAGCTATGGTGATCCTAATTTTTTCGAGAAAAAAAAAGTTGCTCCGATTTCAAAATTTTTTATATATCTTTGCGTTTGAGATGATTTTGAAACTTTTTTGTTGCGCCGTCTGTCTGTCTGTCTGTCTGTCTGTCTGTCTGTATGTCTGTCTGTCTGTCTGTCTGTCTGTCTGTCTGTGTGTCTGTATGTCTGTCTGTAACGACCAACGCGCATAACTCAAAAACCGCTTGGCCGATTTTAATGAAATTTGGTACCTAGGCTGGGTCTTGGCTCGAGATGGTCCCATTTAAAAATGAACAAAATCCACCGAACACAAACCAAATAAAAGGGTGGGGGTAGATTTCAAAAATTAGAGTTTATGTGAAAATATGGCGTGTGTGATATTAAACGAAAGGTAATTGAGTCTGCAGTTAAACAAAATACATTTTAATTTATTTAAAAAAAAGGGTGGGGGTATATTTTAAAAATTAGAGTTTAAGTGAAAATATGGCGTGTGTGATATCAAACGAAAGGTAATTGAGTCCAGACTTTAACAAAATACATTTTAGTTTTTGTTTTTTTGTAAGGGTGGGGGTAGATTTTAAAAATTTGAGTTTAAGTCAAAACATGGCTTGTGTGGTATCAAACAAAAGGTAATTTAGTCTGGAGTTGAATAAAATATATTTCAGTTTTTAGTTATATTAGCTCACACGTACACTATAACGATAGTACCTAGTGTGAGCTTAGGGGCCCATATATTGGCAGAGTATTTTTTCGATCTTTTGTACTTACGTTTAAATTATAGTACAACCTAAACTATCTAGTATCTGTTTTACCGTCGAATTCAATTTTTACAGACAGATAACTGACAAGTTACCAAATAAGGGGTTTACGGATTTTACCCCAAACACTCGAGTTTCTACTCGTTTTCAACAAGGACGTACGTTAAACTTAGAGCCGTTTCACAAACAGTCTTATTAGAGCAGTCTGTCTAATATAATAAACGAAGACGAAGGAGGAAATTGGGAAAATATAATTTATTATATATTTGGGCAGCTAGTTTCAAAGGGATTAAACAAATAAATTTAACTTTAGACTACACACAAAAACTATTGGCTCAGAAACAATTCTTAAAATAGAGTGATCGCCCTGACTAAAAAAAATTTGTCATAAAATATTAGAAATAATTAATTTTCATGTATTTTCCTGATTTTTCCAGGCTACAAGAGCAATTTGTCCTTGTGGCAATTCATACTGAAACTTTGTTATGCTCTTTTTATTATCACAAATGCACTTGAACATAGCCAAAACAACAGCCGTTAAGATGTTCTTAATAAAATAAAGTTGTTGATTCAAAATTAATTTAAAACAAAGTTAATGCATCGTGCAATACTTAATCGATTTTTAGATCTCGTTGTGCATGTGATTGGCAGTTATTTTAATTTAACATGAATTTGATTTTCTGGCTGCTGCGAAATCTTTTGATACGTCAGGATAATTCATTCCGGTTAAAGTTTGTAACAACTTTGGAATTTGTTACATCATTCTTAATTCATATCAGATTTTTTATTAAAATTGCTATACTGTCATATCTTTTTTCAGTGTTATTGTCTGTATTAATCAATTAGATAATTTATGATCAAAATTATTATTTTCCATATAGGGATTTAATATAAACAAATATATTCTATTGTCCAGCATTTTTGGATCGTCTCTCACATTGCACCCTTAAGCTTAAATTTTGTTAGATAGGCCACCAGTAATTTGCGTTGCTTTACAACCAGGTTCTGTGTACTGTCGAATTCGATAGACATGTCGTCCCTTCTTTCTGTTTTATCGCAATTAGTAGGCGACATAACATATCGATATTAAAATATACAGTACACAGAATGGTGACCCAGGCGCGTGTTTCTTATGCCGTGTTCCCGGTCAGAGCCCAACGATCCTAAACACACAGGATTGCTTATTTCCATTTAACTCTATGTTAGCGTCGCTCAAGCGAGATGAACACTGCCTGCTTACGTCACCAGCGGACCAGTTGCTTTGTTTGGATTGAGAGTTCGTGTGATTTGAAGGTGTTTTTGACGTTTTTATCTCCGTTTTTTGCGTTTTTTCATTAATTTGACACGGTGTGGTTAACTATTTAGGAGGTAAATAAACCTTTAGAAATGTGAATTAAGTGAATTTATATAAACAAAGCACATTAATTTATTGTTGAAATAAAAGCTTTGTGTTCCCTCTTTTAGTGTAGAAATATAAATATATATACTATTATCATGGGCGCACAGCCTTGGATTTTTTTACATATTTTCCACATATTTCATGAAAAAACACAAAAAATAGCTTAAAATTCGACATCATGAGGCTTTGAACCCCCCCCCAGGGGCCTCAGGCCCCCCAATACCTATTCCTGGGTGCGCCACTGCTTTTATATTATTATATTTAGATAAACTTTTACTTTTTTTTTGGATTTTTGGAAACTCCTTGCTCAATAAATTAATCACATTGAAGAAAATTGGTATAATTTTGCCGCAAACGTACTTCTTTTATTAAACTGATTTTTGGAAAGTTTATTTTGTAGACAGTTTCTCCAAGTTTAGTTTCAGTTTTTTTCTTAAGTTTTTTTAGTCTCCTTATAGAAGTTTTCAGAAACATGTTACAGGAGAAGGAGTGAAAACGGACGCTGGGTGGGATAAAAACAACTCATAACACAAACAATGTAAATTATTTGAAAAAAAACTTATGAAAATCTATTGATTTAAAGCATAAGAAGATGAAAAACACATCTTATTTGGCTGTTTTCTCCAAAAACTGACTGGTTTTTGACATAATAATATAATAAATATTGCAACTTTAGATCTGTAATATCAAATAAATACCTTTTTGTTACTACATAATATAAGTGTATTTTATTATATCCGCAACAAAAACAATTCATTTTACATCTAATGATTTAAATTGATTAACCTTTTAGAAAAAATTCTACTTCTATTCTAAAACCTTCAACTATTTAAAAAAAAATTATATTTACTAACACGAATAAAAAATTTGTTTGCAAATAAGCA
The DNA here is from genome assembly GCA_963576565.1 of Aspidapion aeneum. Taxonomy (NCBI): domain Eukaryota; kingdom Metazoa; phylum Arthropoda; class Insecta; order Coleoptera; family Brentidae; genus Aspidapion; species Aspidapion aeneum. The sequence goes on from OY755045.1 coordinate 42,093,443, forward strand.
AGAAAAAAGCGAGAAAAACTCACGATTGCATGTGGATTAAATGAAGCGCGCTGAGCAGAGGTCCACTAGTGACGTAAGCAAGGCGCCGCCTACCGCTGAAAGCTTCGAGCTAATAGGCAATCCTGTGTGTTTATAATCGTTAACGCCCGTCGATAAACATAAAAGAACGGCAACATTGGCCAAGTGTTCGATTTAGTTAGGCTATAACCCTGGAATTTAAAATAAGCACCAATTAATCGACGGCCGTCATAATGATGTTATGGCCCGTGGCACCATCAACGTCTATATGTTTTCTTTCTACGCTGTTGGTACTTCTGATCTTAGCCCCCCCCCCCATACATCAACTTTTTAAAATATAAAAAATAAAACTAAGGACTAAGTTTAAAACAAATTTTTTAAAAAATATTAGACAAAAAAAATGCAAATCTAGTTTGATTGATTTGAGTTTTTGTGCAGATTTCTCAATCAATTGTTGCGTTCGTGTTTCTTTAAAGAAATTAATATTTTTTTGTGAAATATTTAATCAGATTCAAGAACAGAAATAAATTAATAAAAGGTACATCCTAAAAAGGTATACACGTAGTTTCAAGCCGTTTTTTGCGTTTAGGTTTGACCTAAGCTTAAGATATCCAAGAATGACCCTCCTGTATTAAAACTCACGAGCCGCCAATGTCTTTTAATTGGTTATAACCGAGAAGTCTGCCCGTGTTATAAGAACTGCACAGAATGAATAGAATACAAAGCATCAACAAAAAGGGGGGACAAGTTTCTGAAGAGTGAGTGAGTTTTTGAATTGCCAACCTATAAACACAATCCTTAATTTTGAAAATAAATTTCTGTAGATATACACATAAACAAATTATATTGATAAACTGACAGAATCACGATCGAAATCAAAATATTTAACTTTTGACCATATGGTCGTATAAGAATCTAAAAATATTAGAACTGATTTCTCTAAGTAATAGAGAACAGAACTAAGTGAAGTAAATATTAGAAAATCGAAAACTTGCGCAGTCATTGTCATATTTTTGGACGGAATGATCTAGACAGTTTTTTTAAAATGACGGCAAAAAATCTTTAAACATTCTAGTTTTTCTATAGAAACATGATTATAATTATTATCGTTATATCGTTACCCATTATAAAACCTAAACAATTAGTTGAAAATATAATTCCTACAGATTGTCTCCAATTTATCTATTCGAAGCGTACAAGAACTTTCAATCTTAGTTACCGATAACTTTGCTCAAAGTAATCCTATATTGATTCTCCTAACAAGACTCTCCTTCTCTGCTCGCTAAGAGCTCAAAATCCCCCAGGGTTTGATGCTAAAGATCGAGTGCTTGTTTAGTTAGAGCGCAAGCTGACTCAAAATCTCGAAAAACGGAAGAAAAGAAAGCTTTTAAATATATTTTTCATCAATTTATATATTATAGAGTCGTTTTTGCTTCTAATGGTTATAAAAATTCCCAAAACAGTTGAAACACAAATACCAGTATTTACTAAGACCTTAAAACTTAGCATTTTAGACCGGGTTTAAGTATCAAGTCTATACACTTAATATCGACCGGTTTAAGTATATTTTTAATACTCACAGGTCAAATAACCGCAAAGATTTGGTTCACCCCAATGTGCAATATGATAGTAAGGGCCTGTCCTTAAATTACGTAACACCCGGTTCCCACCTACGACTTTTACGTGAGTGCCCGCTCACGCGTCACATGATCTCAATATGAAATGTAATGACCGTCATGTGACGCCTGCGCGGGCACGCACGAGAAAGTCGTAGGTGGGAACCGAGTTTTACGCTCTAGGGGGGAGGGGGGATTTGACCCTTCGTGACACTCAATGTTTTTTTAATGTGTTTTTTTTGAAAATGCGTTACGAAGGGGGTGGGGGGGCTCAAAAATCCTGAATTTTTACGTTACGTAATTTAAGGACGTTCCCTAAGCATGTCCCAGTGAGTTTCTGATATAAATTCAAATTAACAAATATAAATAAGAAATAAAGAAAAACCACATAAAAAATTTGTTACGAAATGTAATTTTTTGGAAATATAGTCCGTGCAGTCGTCGGATTCCCGTTAAAAATAGTCTCAATTTGCAGTAACACCCCTGAGGGGTGGTTTTAATGTTCGAAAAACAATAGAGATAATCCATGATTGATAAAAAAAACTTAGGTATATACAAAAATGTTCAAAGCTAAATAATAATAAATAACTTAAAACTATGTGGGTACATGTAGAGACCCTTTCTGTATGACATATTTGTACAAAAGAGAGACGCTACAAACCCAACAGACCTTGCGACAAACTCATCAAAGTCACCGAAATTAACATTTTTTGGTTATGTTATTTTCTTGCCAAGTTCAATGGCGTTTCACTAAAATAATTTAAATTGTCAGCTGTGAATGACATCAATCACCATGCAACATATAAACAAACACGTTTATCCGCACCTCCTGTATAGGTTTTGTTAAAAATCGTTTATTTTTATTTTCCGACGCTTATGATTTGACAAGGACAAAAGGTGCGTCTCTCTCTAAACATCGCTAGAGTCTAGAGGACCGATATTTTCATCCTTTGATTTTGACTTAAATAAAGTTGACTTTGAAGAGTTTGTCGTGTCTATTTTTCTATAAAATATGTCATACAGGGTCTCTAGGTACATGCACTACCGTATTAAAAACGTATCAATATTTAACTATTGAAAAAAGTACAAGATATATTAGAATCCGTTTTCAATTAAACGTTCACCAAATCAATTGAACATCGGTTTAATCATCGCTAACTTGTCTACAAAATTAACATGTAAAATATAGCGGAGAGCTGACACTGACTCACACCGTTTATATTGGACATCTACTAGTGACATTTGGAGGTTTAAATATGGCTACCATTGTTAAACCAAAATATTATATTATTTTTATTTATTTCTAACCTTTGTGTGGAAATAATCTCTTTGTTACAACGAAAAAAGAATGACCCATATCGCAAGGTAGTTATGAACAATTTATATAAATATTAAAAACTATTGCATTCATGGGAAAAATATGTTAAACCTTCAACCAAAATCTAGAGTTGTAGACCTAGGATTGTAGCAGTTAGCACTGTAGACCCTTTACTATACTGGTGAAAAAGTTTTAAATATTTACCTAAAAGAACTTGCTTTTTCCAGGAAACAACTAGGTTAAGAAGTGGTCATATTTTAGGTCCAGCGTATAAAAAGAAAATAGGTTTAGTAAATAACAATCTTTGTACATTTGTAGAGACTTGGGAGACCTGGAGCATCACCAACAGTAAAGCAGACTTTAATGATTGCAAAGAGGACAGAACTATTAATGGTGAAGTTAGGAACAATCTACAGTATGCCGATTATAACTTCGTTACAACTGGTAATCTCCGAGGTACTCCAATTATTATGAGAAAGAATAAACGTAGCATGCCAGAATTACGGGCTGAGGATAAATATTAAGAAAACTAAATATATAATTGTGATGCAATTTACAAACGCCGTTAAAAATATATCTATCGCCAAACCTAATTAAAAGAGTGATAGTAAAAATAAATAAAAAAATCATCTGCAGCAATCACGGACTGTCAGGATACAGAGAATTCAAAAGAAAAGGAATTTATTCAGATTTTAAAAAAGAAAACAATTATTAGAATACTTTAGTCATTTTACAGGTAATAAAATGTACATGTAAAATATAATGGAGGAAACAATTATAAGCAGGCATCACATCGAAAAATGAAATTAAAACTAAAACATTTTCGAGCTATAATTCTTTACAAATTTCGAAGAAAATTATCTCAACAAGAATGCCTTGCCGAGTTGATTTCTGTTTTCGGTAATGAAGCACTACATTATTCGACAGTTTCTCGTTGGTATGGAGAATTCAAGCATGGATGGATTTGCCTTAGCAAAGATCCAAGGCCACGTGCATCAAAAACAGCTGTCACCCAGGAAAACATCGATGCCGTGCGCATGCTCATCACAGAAGAACAGCATGTGACATATCGCGAGATTGACGCTTCATTGGGTATTTCAAAAACCTCAATTCAAAAAAAATTGCATGAAGATTTAGAGGTAAGAAAATTAGTTTCCCGCTGGATACCGCATCTGTTAACCGAAGAACAGAAATAAGGGTCAATTGGTCTTAGAAAACTCTAAACCGCTTTTAGACAGGAATTTACTCATACGAACCCGAAAATTAACGTTATTTGTCTGTTTTCGTGCTCCAAGGTCAAGAAGAACCAACAAAAGTTATGCATTCTCGAAATGTATCCACAATTCCTCTGGAAATTAAAGGGATTGTTACGGCCGAATAGTATCACCATTTGTTTGCCGAAAGCCATTGCTAAGCTTCGAAAAACGAACCCCGAACGACGAATCATCCTCCACCAAGACAATGCAAGTTGGCACAAAGCACAAAAAACCATTGAATTTTTAACCCAACAAAATGTCGAATTGTTGGACCATCCTCCATACAGTTCCGACCTAAGTCCCAACGATTTCTATTCTTTTCCGAAAATCAAGAATGGACTGCTTGGTCAAAGATTTCAGTCGCTAGAGGAAGCAGTCGACGACTTCATGAATGCAATTTTGACAGTACCAAAAAACGAGTGGTACCACTTTGACAACTGATTTGAGCGCATGCAAAAGTGCATTAATTTTCGTGGAGAATACTTCGAGAAACAATTAAGTCTTTCAAAGTTATCTACTGTTTTATTCTACCTGTATATGCAAAACTTAAAAGACAAACCTCGTAGTAATGTTAAAATGCACTAATAGAGAATTATTGAAATACAGCCAGGCTATATTTGTGCCAGGCACTATTTTGACACATTCACATTGAAAACTCAACATACCAAAGTCGGATTTAAAACTTTCGTCGTTTATTTTCAATTAATAAAAAAGGCACTATTTATTCCGGTTCATATAGTAAACAAAGGCCGTGTGTTAAAAGATCACAGTTGATATTACAATGTGAAGTTGTCAAAATTGTGCCTGGCACTATTATTAGGGTTTCCATATCAGTTTTTTAAAACCCAGGACATTTAAGACCTACAACCCGGACGAAATCCCGACTCTTTTAAAAAACTGATAAAGTACTATACATTTTTATGTAAAACAATAAAACTACAAATTAACGGAAAATATACAGAATGTAGTCAGTGGGTAAATTCTACCTAGCGCTTAAAATAAATTTATGAAATTTGCTGATGTAATGTTATTTTATTAAAAGAATGATTTTCAACAATAACCCGGACATTTTTTCGAAATCCGCCGAGACGTCCCCGGACGCCTTAAAAACCCCAAACATGTCCGGGCAAATCCGAGGAGATGGAAACCCCAACTATTACAGCCTGGCTATATTTCAATAATTCTCTAATATGATTACTTTTTTCAATATTTCTATATAATTAATAAATTGATCTTCAAAATTAATAATGTTATTAAGCCTATACCTAAAAATTAAATATTTATTCCCTGAAACTCAAACAGATGCAGATGTTTGTTTAGTTCACCTCGCTTCATCTGGTTCGAAGTAGCCAAGACATTTAATTACTATCAAAGTCAATTTAAAGTATTCCTAATTAGCCGTTTCATGAATTGTAGACGTAAATAGAGGATCAGCGAGATTCTTTTGCTCCTTGACATAGTGGTCTCAATTTATATTGGTGTGTCTTGTTTTTTAATAATTCAATTTCAGTTTTAATTTGCAACAATTTTCTCGTCGTCTACGTCTGCTATTTTATAAATTCAATGATTGTCATTTTTAGTCCACAGCACCCCGGTCTAATTTTTAAGTGATGAGTAAGAAGCTGAATTTCGTAGTAGTAGCAGTAGTAGAAGTAGTGGGCCAGTCATGAGCGAAAAAAGACCCCCAGCTTGCAAAAGATGGTGTAGTCGCGATTTTGATATATGTTGTTCATATAGGAGTCCTTAAGTTAATTTGAGTTTTCGACCTAGGGGGGGGGGCGGTTCCCCCGCCATTATGGATTCAATATGCCCAAAAAGTTTTTTTTTAATTACTTGGTCCCTGTACATTTTACAAAAAAAAGTTTTAGACAAAAGTTGAAGACAATAAAATTTCCTACAAAAGCGCTGTTGTACGTTTTTTGTGAGATTAATAGTTTTCAAGTTATGACGCTAAACATTTCGACGTTATTTTGGATTTTAATCAATTTTTTTTACTTAGTGGCCTTTAACTTCGAAAATGCTTATTTTTTATAAATTCTGTAATAATATAAAATAAAGACCAAGTAATAGCCTATAGAATGAGACATCATTGAGAGAATCCTGAAGTGTTAGCAGTACACCCGTTTCCTATGGATATCCAATAGTATATGAAAAATCGAAGAATCGAAATTATTCAGTTTTTATGCCATTTTCTCAAAAGGTAAGCATTTTAAAGAGAGTGTGTAATCAACTTTATTATAGAAAATTAATTTATCTTTTAAACGATGTATCACAGAAGTGGGCCAAGTCCACGGTTAGCACTTAATTGGCATTCATAAATTTGGGTTATTTTTTAAGATCACGAAAAAAAAATAATGTTTTTTTGGGTTTTATACAGTTTTCAAAAACTAAGCATTTTAGGGAAAAATATTAAAATACCTTTTTTAGAGAAAATAAAATGTTCTTTTAAACATCGTCGTATCACAAGGTTGTGTTAAAGCTATTATTGACACTCCAGGGGCATACGCATATTGAGGTGATTTTTTTTTATTAATTTTTTGATTTTTTATTTGTTTTATTCAATTTTCTTAAAAACTAAGCTTTCAAGCTTTTAAATCTTGTTTCACTCTAAATTGCTGAAAATAAAATTATATTTTAAAACGATATGTATCTACTGGGTTTTTGTTAACGGGGAACACTCAAAGAATAGCAGTTTCGAAGATAAAGGCCATTAAAAAAAATTGGTTAAAATCGAAAATGGCGGCGAAATGTTTAGGGTCATAACTCGAAAACCATTCATCTGACAAAAAAACCGTACAAAAGGAAGTTCGATTCTCTTCCACTTATGTTCAACTTTTTTTTATAGAACGTACAGTAACCAAGTAATTTAAAAAAAAAACCCTTTTTGTGCACACTGAATCCATGATGGCGGGGGAGCCGGAGCCGGAACCCGGTCCAAAACTCAAATTTGTTTTTAGAGCTGCAATGTCAACAACATGTCAAAATCGGGACTACACCACCTTTTGCAAGCTAAAATTCTACAATGACTGGACTACAGCTTCATTTTGCCGATACACCGAACTTTCTCTTCTGCGAAAATTATTGAAAATTATTTAAGGGTGCACGGGCACCGATTTTCTTAAAAAATTATGCATTTGGTTATAGTTTTGTACCAGAATTAAAAATTATACGGTTATAGTTTTTAGTAAAACTAAAAATGATACGGTTTATGTCAAGGTGGGAGAGGCCGAGCCCCTCTGCCGCCTCCCCTTGGATCCGGCACTGTGTACTGCGGACTATTTATTTTACTAGACGGATTTTGTATCAAAATATTTCTGTTCTTGACTAGATGGTATTCGACATATGTTTGTTCTAAATGGATTGTGTTTTATATCTGATCAAAAAGATATTAAATAAATAAAAGTTCGAAGATGCGCTCATGCAATGCATTTTGAAAGTCAAATTGGCTGTCGCATCAATCATAGAAGGCTGGTTTAATACAAAGTTTATAATGGAATTTATTTTAAATAACGAGCCGATTAAGGGCACAATGGAGAATAAAATGAATTTAAAAAAATAGATACAAGAACCAAAGTTAATATGTTTATTTATTTAAATATTATAGATAGCAGCGAAAAGTCTTTAACACTTTTGGCATATAAAGTTCACTTTTCGTCCCGATTTTTAAGGATAAATGTGTCACATTTTATTTACGGGATAAAAAGTGACAAATAAACAAAAAATCTGTACAAAGCATGATAGGGATAAAATTTTTAAATTGGGATTAAAAGTAACTGATCAGACATAAACAGTAAAAATCCAAAAAATAAAACGTTACCTACGACTTAAAAAATAGAAAAAAAATCGGAAAATAAACTAAAAAGTGCGAGAAATTGCGTATAAATCTTGTGATAAAAGTGACTTTTTATCCCTTGGTTTACAATATGATATTTCATACTTTTGGACTTTTCCAATGTTTTTTGTTTTTATTTTTGAGTTTTTATTCCCGATCTATGTTACTTTTTATTCTTGAACAAATCAAAATTTTTATCTCTATCCGGGATAAAAAGTAACGGTTACGTCTCCAAAATAAAAGATAAAAAGTGCACTTTTTATCTCTAAAGTGCGAAATTTATTCTTATTTTAATATTCCACAAGCTTTCCTCCTAAATGTTTAAAACAACAAAATTTTCTGCAAAGAATAGAATACTTTCCTATCCTTTAAGTTTTAAAAGGCAGAGCAAAATAAAACTAGGTTAAGTCCTTCGTATACTTGAAATTTTTTATAGAGAAAGGCTTCCTCTTATATAGTAAAAAGAGTAAAAAGACAAAGAAGTTTAAAAAATAAATGAGCGAGTCCAGGGTACTGACCTTTTTCAATGAGTTCAGGTGCTGGGAGTGTGTTTTGATGCCCTTTATATCTAGATTTTGAACAGTTTTTTATTATTTTAATACAAAAGGAATTTATTAGATTGTGGTGCGCAGAGATTAAAATATTAAAAAACTTTATTAATATCCGACAGAAGTTTTCTATTTTATTGCTATTATTATTGTTGATATTTTAATAAATTAATTATTATTAATTGCTTTTATTAAACGCATTATTTCAAAGGTGCTATTTATAAACGCAAGGAAATGCGAATGATAATGACACTTGAACTCAGCTGTTATAGTAGGTAGCGTTCTATAGTGGTACAATAATGGTATTATTGCAAAAGATATCTTTATGAGGTCAAACATACAATTAATTTCGCCTCCAAGAACGGCGAAACCTCTCCTTACGGACACCTCTATTAAGCGGACACTCCCTTTAGCCGGACAAATTTGTTAGAACCAAGATTTTCCCTATTTCTTTACATGTAAAATTCACTCTCATAACCGGACACTCTAATAACCGGACGCCGACTTTTTTTTTGCTTAAAAAATTCTGAAACCTCCCTTAACCGGACGGAAATCTTTGACAACGGGACGGAGCTCTGCACGACATGGACATTAATATTATGTAGTATGTTGGCAACAACGCACTATGGAGCCAAGGAATTACCTTTTTCCGTTTTAATGCGCAGACTAAATACTTCTATCGTATTAACAACATATTTTATTCGGCGGGACTGCTGTGTTTTATTTTTATTGTTCAGTTCGGTAGTAAGAGATCTCTTTGAAATTGCGCCTAGTAAAAAACTTCTTAGTTTACGTGAAAAAATGGAAGTTGTTAACGTTTCGGAGAAGGAACATCTATCAGCACGAAAGATCGCTGAAAAATTTAATATCGGAAAAACTCAAGCAGCAGAAATTGTTAATAAATATATATTAACATTTCGCAGTTCCCTCTCATAAGCGGACACCTCCAATAAGCGGACAAAATCGACTAAACCGTGAGTGTCCGCCTATATGAGGTTTTACTGTACTTTAAAATTATTTTAAATCTTAGGCTTCTTCTGTATTTTTTTTTAGTTAGGTATTCGTTACCGTTTAGATTGCATAACAAAATAAAAAAGATGATGAGGTACACCATGCGTTTGACATTATCATTAAAAAAGCTAAAACAATACTGGATAAATATACCAGAACTGGCTCACTCTAAAGAGTTCATTAAAGGACCTTGTAGAAAGAAAGCCAGGAGCATCATTGGGCTTACCAGACAGGATTATACGCATAGTGACAAGTCTTTTTACGGGTCACTGTCTGCTGAGGGTCCCCATGCACTAGAATGGGACTAACAGAAGAGACCGAATGTAGACTTTGTATGGAAGATAACGCAATAGTCAGACTTGTACTGTGCGAATGGCCGGCTATTGCACGTTTACGTCAAAACACTTTGGGTAAACCTTAGATTGATTCAGAAGATCTGAACAGTGTCTTACCTATACTGATAGCCGGCCCTTTTGGACGATTAGGCATACAGTGGTGAGAAACCACTCAAAAGTGAGCCACTGGTGGTCGCAGTGGAGGGGTTGCAGGGCCCACTTACATATGAATCATTATCATCAGGGCACTCCTAGGCAACCGATTAGGCAGCCGAACCAATCGTTCTATACTTTGATTTTATCCAGGCCTTGTCAAAATTGGAGACTGTCAGTTGTTATTTTTGTTGTGTTTTTGTTGAAAAACTAAAAAAATATCGGACTTTTCCTACTATTATTTTTATATTTTGGGACCCTAACCACTTTTTAACAGTTAAATTTAACTAAAAAAGCTGGCAATAAACACTTAGTAGATAAATAAAAACGGCGTTTGACAAGCACTTGACATTTCTTAACCAGAGAAGGAAAATTTTAAACTAAAATAGTAACGTGACGGCGGCCATTTTGGATTTGCCACTTTAACTTCAATAATTAAATTCGGCAAATCCAATGCGTTAATGTTCTATAATCCGTGACAAAAATCCAGTAAGGCTGCCTCACAATATGAGTGACTGATCTCCTAAACACGGATCACCAGACAAGGATCCGTGCCTTCAACTCAAACGATCAATATTTATTGTACAATAATATTAACAGCTCATAAACGTCAATATTTGAGCAGTCCTTCTTCTTCGAGCACATAATGTTTACTAAACAATATTGCACAATATTAACTCTAGACGGCTCAATAAACAACAAGAAAATATTGCAGACCTACAATAATATTGCACAATCTTTTTTGTGCAATATTATTGACTGGCCCCTTCAACTCAAATGATCAATATTTATTGTACAATAATATTGACATCCTATAAACGTCAATATTTTCGGATCTCTAAAAACTAAACAATATTGCTCAATAATAACTCTATACGACTCTATTGACAGCATATAAACGTCAATATTTTGGGACCTCTAAATACGAAACAATATTGCGCAAAAATTTAAACTCATGTCTAGGCGATCAATAATATTGCGCAATTTGTAATATTGGGCAATATTCTTTCTTTGAAACTCGTAGACAATGATTGAGAAGAAACAAAATTTCGGACTTCGATTGTCTTTATTAATTTTAAACACGACTTCGGTTAGAAAGTATCTCTAACCGTTTTCAAGTGTAAAATGTTTACACTTGAAAACGGTTAGACATACTTACTTACCGAAACGTCGTATTTAAAATAAATAAAGACAATAGGTTACACTTGAAAATGGTTAGAGACATGTGCGCGGGGGGGGGGGGCCGGGGCTTAAAATATTCGACATCATGAGGCTTCGCCCCCCCCAAGAGGCCTCGCCCCCCCCCCCCCCAAAACATATTCCTGGGTGCGCCACTGTTAGAGATACTTACTAACCGAAACGTCATGTTTAAAATAAATAAAGACAATGGAAGTCCGAAATTTTATTTCTGTTGGGCAATATTATTGACCGCCTAGGGGTCGCCTAATAGTTGAGCATAATATTACAAATTTAAGTTATTTAAATTTTATAATTGGAATTTATCTAGGTTTAGTGTAGTATTAGGTTGATTTATCTTAAGGTTGTATTCTTAGTCTAGGTTTTAGTTGCGTTGTCTGTGACTTGCGGTCGCGGTAGTGCGGGAACTTTCCGGACGTCGAAGGCTGCCGGAAAGTTCGAGAGAGATGGACGATCCTATATATAGGGCCGGGGTCGCGCACCAGGTAGTCAGTCACAGATAACGTACTGTAGTGGTCGTGAGATATTAACACGAAGTTAATAGACCGATTATAGTAGTGAATTATCAGCGAGTTATTAGTCAGTTTAAGTGCGTGTTTTTGTACATAATTTGTCGAAATAAATTGACGTATCGTTTTCAACAATTGCGAGTTTTAATTATTGTGGAGAACCCGTAACAATTGGTGTCAGAAGTGGGATTAAAAGAAATAAATAGTGCAAAGACTATCCTTACGTAGTACCACCGGCTAGGACAATTGGACAGAAGAATAGTAAGTTATTTTTCCAAAATATTCGAAGAAGTTCGATATTGGTTTATTCAAAAACCAAAAGAGATATTTAAGAATCGACTTCGATATTAACTTAGTTAGTTAAAAAGTAAGAATTAGAAAGAATTTCTAGAATATTCCATCACTTTCTACGACGCTCTATTCGAAAACCAGAAGAAATATCCAAAAAGCGACTTCGACATTAGCTTAGTAATTTCAAAAGTAAGAACTAAAAAGAATTTCTAGAAGATTCCATAACATTCTATTCAAAAACTAGAAGAGATATACAAATACCGATTTCGACATTAGTTTAGCTATTTTAAAAGTAAGAATTAAAAAGAATTTCTAGAATATTCCATAACATTCTACGACGTTCTATTCAAAAACTAGAAGAGATATACAAATACCGACTTCGACAGTAGCTTAGTTATTTTAAAAGTAAGAATTACCAAGATTTTCTAGAATATTCCAAAACATTCTACGACGTTCTATTCGAGAACCAGAAGAGATATACAAAAACCGACTTCGACATTAGCTAAGTTATTTAAATATTTAAATAGTGAGAATAAGAAAGAATTTCTAGAATATTCCATAACATTCTACGACGATCTATTCGAGAACCAAAAGAGATAATCAAAAAAAGTGACTTCTACATTTGCCTAGGAGCAGAAAGAGTGACATTTACTAGTATATTCTAGAACATTCCATTAGGTCCTACTTAAGAATCAGAGGAGATATTGAAAAAAAACCGACTACGACATTAGCTTTATAGATCAAAAACTAAACATTTTAAGTGATTTATCAGGAAGTTGATGCTTACTAGACAAGGATCGGCAAAGATGGAAGATCTAACTAAAATGATGCAGGCTCTAGCAGCTCAAATGGCTCAAAACCAGAACGATATAAGACAGACCATTGAACAAAACCAGAACGACATGAAGCAGACCATTGAACAAAACCAGGGCGATATGAAACACGCCATGGACGACATGAAACACACTATTGAACAAAATCAGAATGATATGAGACAGACCATCGAACAAAACCAGAACGACATGCAGGAAAACTTTGACCAAATAAAGAGCAACTCCGAACAGCTGAGAGAAGAGTTTAAGACTGCATCCGAAGATCTTAAGGAAGAAATAACTCAAAGAATGCATAGTGTGGAACAAAAGGTACAAAATAAATTGCAGAATGTAGAAGAAAAGGTACATAATGTTGAAGAAAAGGTACAGAATGTTAGGGAGGAAGTTTTTCAAACCATGGAAGAAAAATTCCAGGACGTGTCAAAACAGCTTATACAGCTCCAAAAAGAACACAACAAAATGAAAGCTCAGGGATGTGTTGTGAATTCCAACCAAAACATTAAGCCTCCAAATTTCGATGGTACGTCTTCCTGGTCTACTTGTAAACAACAGTTTGAAGCTGCCGCTGCTGCAAATGGTTGGGATGATGAGGAAAAAGCTAGAGGATTGTTAGTAGCTCTACGAGAACCTGCTTTGGGACTTTTACGGTCCATTCCAGTCGAACAAAAACAGAATTATAACGCTTTAGTGGCAGCGTTAGAAAGAAGGTATGGAGACGAACACTTGCAAAATTTACATTGGTCAAAATTAAATATTCGTCAACAAAGACCAGGAGAGTCATTACAAGAGTATGAAGCGGATATCAGGAGGCTGATGTACTTGGCTTACCCAGAAATGCCAGAAAATTACAGAGATCCCTTCACGGTAGATCGCTTTATTAACGGCTTGCGAGACACGGACTTAGCAAAATTACTACGTCGAGAACGCTTCCATAACAGCAGTGAAGTGTTGATTCGAGCCCTTGAAATTGAATCATCAAATAATATGTCCAGGCCAAAAGTAAGAGGTGTTTCAATTCAGGAGGGAGAAGAAATGAGCACTGGAGATGAGGTCAACTTAAAAACGCTAAACCAACTGTTTCAATCACTGATAGAGTAGATTGATTCTTTGAAAAAAAGTAGACGATCCCCTCCAAATGTAAAGTGTTTCAGATGCGGACGTACAGGGCATATTCAACGCGATTGTCGTGTCCAAATGAGGTCTCGCTCACCATCTAGTGGGACAGAGTACCGAAGAAGAGATCAGGAAAACTAAAACTAGTCAACGCAGAGGGGCGGGTGTTGGCTAATGGGAATTTAGCCCCTAAAATTTACTCTATCAAGAGCTTAAAACATACTGCTGACAGTCTTAACATCGACGGACTTATTAATGGAAGAAAAGTTAATATAACAGTAGACACTGGTGCTGCAATATCATTGCTTAGGTCCAAAATTGCAACGAGATATAAAATTCGACCAACAGAAAAGAAAATAACACTTAAGACTGTGACTGGAGAATCCGCCGACGTGCTGGGGCAGACAGACATAGACATAGAGAGGGGAAGATTGAAGATTCGCCACACTGTATTGGTTGCCGAAATAGAAGACGAATTTATTTTGGGAATGGACTTGATAAGTAAACATGGATTTGCGTTTGATAATAAACTTAATACCCTAAGATTTGGGAATGAAGAGTTCATTTTGTCAAACAGTCACTTCAATAAAGAACCAATAAAGGTCGTGGCAGTATGTACAACAAGACTGGTCGGTAACAGTGAGACCATCATTTTTGGGAGGCTAGAAAGTAAAACATCAAGCTGCGTCGGACTCATAAGCCAACAGAAATTACCCAACACCTACCTCGTTGCAAAGTCACTAGTTAAAACCGATAAAGACATCCCGATTAGAGTCGCCAATATTTTCCCAAATAGTGTCAAAATTAATAAGGGGGAGGTAGCATTATTTAAGCCAGTCCAGAAAGTAACAAGATGTGAAGAGCCAACTTCGGAGGATAAAAGTAAGTTACCAACGGAGGTACTTCAGCAATTTGAGTCAACTTGGCAACATCTCACTCCAGAAGAATTTAGTAAAGCGAGAGAGTTTATAGAAGAACAAAGTAATATCTTCGAAACTAGGAGTAGTTCGGGACGCACAAACCTTATTCAACATGCTATCAACACTGGCGATGCCCAACCGATAAGACAACCCCCAAGAAGACTACCAATGGCCAAGCAAGAAGAAGTTCACAATCTCATTAATAAAATGCTCAGCGACGGTGTTATTGAAGAGTCATCAAGTCCTTGGTCATCTCCTGTGGTGTTCATCACTAAAAAGGATGGAAGTACTAGATTTTGTGTCGACTACAGGAAACTTAACGATGTGACCAAGAAAGATAGATACCCACTGCCAAGAATAGACGACACATTAACAACGTTGGCAGGATCATATTGGTTTTCTACTCTTGACCTGAAAAGTGGGTATTGGCAAGTAGGAATCTTTGAAAGAGATAAAGAGAAGACTGCATTCTCTGCTGGAAGTGGACTTTATCAGTTTAATGTGATGCCATTTGGCCTGTGCAATGCCCCAGCTACATTTGAAAGACTAATGGAAGTCGTTCTACGAGGCCTTACTTGGAAAACCTGCCTAGTCTATTTGGATGATGTCATAGTAATGGGGAAATCATTTCAAGATCATCTAGATAATTTACGAGAAGTATTCTCAAGAATCAGGAACGCAAATCTTAAATTAAACTCGAAGAAATGTTTTCTGTTCCAAGAAAAAGTTGAGTTCCTGGGTCACGTCGTTTCCCGAGAAGGCATCCATACCGACGAAAAGAAGCTACAAGCAATAAAAGAATGGCCTCAACCTCGTGACAAACATGAATTGAGAAGCTTTTTGGGTCTGTGTACATACTACAGACGATTTGTAGAAGGATTCGCCAAAATAGCGTCTCCATTACATAGACTTACAGAAGATAAAGCTTCTTACAAATGGAATTCCGAATGTGACCAAGCATTTAGAAGACTAAAAGCACCATTATGTTCTAGTCCGATTCTTGCATATCCCATTCCAAAAGGAAAATTCATATTAGATACCGATGCGAGCAACGATGGCATAGGAGCAGTACTCTCCCAAGTACAAGATGGAGAAGAACGTGTCATCGAATTTTTCAGCAAGAAGCTATCCAAACCAGAGAGAAATTATTGTGTTACTAGAAAGGAGCTCCTAGCCATAGTTAAATCCGTAGATCACTTTCACAAATATCTCTACGGACAAGAGTTTCTGATTAGAACGGATCATGCTGCGTTACAGTGGCTCATGAAAATGAAACAACCTGAGGGGCAAGTCGCGAGATGGATAGAAAAGCTACAACAATACCATTATCAAATTAAGCACCGAGCGGGAAGGGTGCATAATAATGCAGATGCATTGTCCAGAAGACCTTGCCCCGAGGATTGTAAACATTGCAGGAAAATTGACCAGAAAGAAGGAATTACCTACGTGCGCCAGATAAAGTTAGAACCAGATGAAGAATGGATGTCGGCTTCGATTAGAACCACACAACTTAACGACAAAGATGTAGGACCTATCTTGCGATTGAAAGAAGAGAACAAGCCACGACCAACATGGCAAGATATCGCAAACCAAGGGGTGATATTCAAATCACTGTGGGCACAATGGGATTCGCTGATAGTAGAAGAAAACATCCTTAAACGTGCCTGGGAAAGTGCCGATGGCCTTACTGTGATTAATCAAGTAGTGGTTCCTAGGAGCATGGTAGACAATATAATGGCCGAATGCCATGGTGGAAAATCAGACGCGCACCTAGGCATAAATAAAACCATGGACAAAATTCGAAACCGATTTTATTGGGTCAATTACTTTCAAGATGTGAAAAACTGGTGCCGCCGATGCTCGACTTGTGCAGCCAGCCAAGGTCCCAAAACAAGGTCCAGAGGTCAAATGAAACAATATAACGTAGGTCTGCCATTCGAACGCATTGCTATTGATGTGGCCGGACCATTTCCAGAAACTAAAAAGGGCAACAAATACATCCTTGTTGTCATGGATTACTTTAGCAAATGGCCAGAAGTTTTTGCTTTGCCTAACCAAGAGGCCGCTACAGTTGCAGAAGTTCTGGTAAATGATGTTTTCAGCCGATTTGGCATTCCTTTGGAACTACATTCAGATCAAGGAAGAAACTTTGAATCAAAGCTCTTCCAGAATCTCTGTGACCTTTTAGGAATACATAAAACACGGACTACTGCTTTACATCCGCAGTCAGATGGCATGGTTGAAAGATTTAACAAAACAATAGAAGAACATCTTTGCAAAGTTGTTGATGAGCACCAAACAGATTGGGACCAATATATTCCATTGTTTTTGATGGCCTATAGAACCGCCATTCACAATACGACAGGAGCTACTCCATCTAGTATCCTGTTTGGTAGGGAACTGCGTTTACCATGTGATATCATGTTTGGTTCACCTGAAGAAGCACACTTAGAGGTTAATGACTATGTCGAACGTTTAAGGCAAAAGCTGCACGATATCCATGAAGTGGTTAGAGAGCGAATAGAAATAGCCAGTGACCGCATGAAAGCGAGATATGACCTGAAAGCAAACTCTTCAGGGTTCAAAGAGAATGATCAAGTCTGGCTATACAATCCTCAACGCAAGAAAGGAAGATCACCTAAGTTGACACCACCATGGGAAGGGCCTTATAAAGTTGTTAAGAGAATTAATGATATAGTCTACCGAATCCAGAGAAGCCCGAAGTCCAAGATGAAAGTTGTTCATCTAGACAGACTAAAACCTTACCTGGGAAATGTTGATCGAGACGATCAAACCTGAAGAGGAGGATAGTGTTACAAATTTAAGTTATTTAAATTTTATAATTGGAATTTATCTAGGTTTAGTGTAGTATTAGGTTGATTTATCTTAAGGTTGTATTCTTAGTCTAGGTTTTAGTTGCGTTGTCTGTGACTTGCGGTCGCGGTAGTGCGGGAACTTTCCGGACGTCGAAGGCTGCCGGAAAGTTCGAGAGAGATGGAGGATCCTATATATAGGGCCGGGGTCGCGCACCAGGCAGTCAGTCACAGATAATGTACTGTAGTGGTCGTGAGATATTAACACGAAGTTAATAGACCGATTATAGTAGTGAATTATCAGCGAGTTATTAGTCAGTTTAAGTGCGTGTTTTTGTACATTATTTGTCGAAATAAATTGACGTATCGTTTTCAACAATTGCGAGTTTTAATTATTGTGGAGAACCCGTAACAATAAGATTGAACGAGTTTACATTTTCTTGCGTAATATTTTTGTTTTAAGTCGTATATGGTTATTATAGGGCAATATTTTTGTAGGTGTAGATACTTAAGTATACTAATATTATTATTATTTTTCAAAAGGCTACAACTTTAGCATATTTTATGTAAACCATTCAACGATCTAAAAGCATCTATAGATCACCTTTATGGTCAAGTTTATATATAATATTTTATTACACCCCGTATTTTAGTATCTGTAAAATGCATGCATATACACGGAGGGATAAAATTTATTGGCAGCGAATACACAGGCAACCGCACACACATGTTGCTGGCAGACATGTGCCATATTGCACTCTAGGACATAAAATACGGCATACATTTTGCTTGAGATTTGCATGGAAAAAGGAAATACATACGTCGGAGATTACCATAAAATATATTTAAACTTGATCATTTAATCTTTTAGCTCACACCTATACTATACTATAGTAGTGTGAGCTATGGTGATCCTAATTTTTTCGAGAAAAAAAAAGTTGCTCCGATTTCAAAATTTTTTATATATCTTTGCGTTTCAGATGATTTTGAAACTTTTTTGTTGCGCCGTCTGTCTGTCTGTCTGTCTGTCTGTCTGTCTGTCTGTCTGTCTGTCTGTCTGTCTGTCTGTCTGTCTGTCTGTCTGTCTGTCTGTCTGTCTGTCTGTCTGTCTGTCTGTCTGTCTGTCTGTCTGTCTGTCTGTCTGTCTGTCTGTCTGTCTGTCTGTCTGTCTGTCTGTCTGTCTGTCTGTCTGTCTGTCTGTCTGTCTGTCTGTCTGTCTGTCTGTCTGTCTGTCTGTCTGTCTGTCTGTCTGTCTGTCTGTCTGTCTGTCTGTCTGTCTGTCTGTCTGTCTGTCTGTCTGTCTGTCTGTCTGTCTGTCTGTCTGTCTGTCTGTCTGTCTGTCTGTCTGTCTGTCTGTCTGTCTGTCTGTCTGTCTGTCTGTCTGTCTGTCTGTCTGTCTGTCTGTCTGTCTGTCTGTCTGTCTGTCTGTCTGTATGTATGTATGTCTGTCTGTATGTCTGTAACGACCAACGCGCATAACTCAAAAACCGCTCGGCCGATTTTAATGAAATTTGGTACCTAGGCTGGGTCTTGGGTCGAGATGGTCCCATTTAAAAATGAACAAAATCCACCGAACACAAACCAAATAAAAGGGTGGGGGTAGATTTCAAAAATTAGAGTTTATGTGAAAATATGGCGTGTGTGATATCAAACGAAAGGTAATTGAGTCTGGAGTTAAACAAAATACATTTTAATTTATTTAAAAAAAAAGGGTGGGGGTATATTTCAAACATTCGAGTTTAAGTGAAAATATGGCGTGTGTGATATCAAACGAAAGGTAATTGAGTCCGGAGTTTAACAAAATACATTTTAGTTTTTACTTTTTTTAAGGGTGGGGGTAGATTTTAAAAATTTGAGTTTAAGTCAAAACATGGCTTGTGTGGTATCAAACAAAAGGTAATTTAGTCTGGAGTTGAATAAAATATATTTCAGTTTTTAGTTATATTAGCTCACACGTAAACTATAACTATAGTACCTAGTGTGAGCTTAGGGGCCCATATATTGGCAGAGTATTTTATAGGTTAAAATACCTTTTTACGCACTTTGAGCTAGGGTCACTGCATCACGAAGACGTAGTGTCTTCTTTCCAGGCTTCCAGGATGCAGTGACCCTACTTTGAGCAATTTAAAGCGCCACCAATCAACGTTTTTTCATATTAACGCTTTCTTTTACTGAATTGATCTTAAATAGCACCAGTTTTTTATTTATACTGGGACTTTTTCAATTTTCAACGTTAGAAATGTGTACAGGGTACAGATATCCAGTGGTGGCTGCTCCATAAGCGCTGCAGTGATGCCGAGATCCTAAAGATAGTGATAAAAAAATTGGGAAATTTAAAAAAAAATTGTTACATAATCTAACTAAAATTTTTCAGTTTCCAAACACGATATCTGGGAGCACAGCAGTGTCCCGACCAGTTGGCGCAAACTGCTGTACATTCGTTTCTTGAAACATTTTAGCCCATATTTGACCTTTCTAAAACGTTACTTCGGAATGAGCTACATAACTCAAACTTTGCACAGTCGTAGATCTTCATAAAGTTAACAACGCCTCTAAGTTTCCTCGACTTCCATAAAGTAGTAAAGTAGTTACGAAATTTTAAAAAACGTCGAAATTGCCACTCACTCACTCATGTATAGATCATCAAAATTTTACTGTACTTCCAGACATGCTACAAAGCTTGGAAAAAATCAAAAACCTCAAAATTATAATTTACTCCCCTCCCGTATACATGTAAAGTTATGAAAAAAAAACAATGCCCACTTCCAGAAACGCTAGAGAGCTGAGCTTTGGAAGACTGATAAGAACTATGATAAAACTATATAAGAATACAATAGAATTTAAAAACACTAACATTTTAATTTACTTTCCTCCCCTATAAATGTAAAGTTATGTAAAAGTAACATTACCCACTTCCAAAAACGCTAGAGAGCTGAGTTTTGGAAGGGCGCGGGCGGTAGGAACTATGATAAAACTATAGAAAAAAAATCCCAAGTTTTTATTTATTTCTCTCCCGTATAAATGTAAAGTTATGTAAAAGTAACATTGCCCACTTCTAGAAACGCTAGAGAGCTGAGCTTTGGAAGATTGGTAAGAACTATAATAAAACTATAGGAAAAAAATATATGTAAAGTTATGTAAAAGTAACATTGCCCACTTCCAGAAACGCTAGAGAGCTGAGCTTTGAAAAGCTGATAAAAAACTAAAACCTCAAAATTTTAAATGAATCATTGCAAAAGTTTTGAACAATATTCCGCATATTTTACTACTTTAAAACTTAAATATTATCCAAATCCTTTAAAAAATTTGTGAAATCATAAAAGAAACATTTCATGTAAAAAAGCCAAGTACGCGTAAAAAGAATTGAGATAAAACTAAAGCCAAGTTCTTCAATACAAATTTCAAAATGAAAGGTTCTTGCTAGTTTGGAAATGCTTTTCTAAACTTGGCTATTATGGCTGCCAATTTTTCTTAGGCACAGTGCTAAATTAAACATAAATAAGTTTGGCTGCAATAGCAAGGAATAAAAAAACATTTCCAAACTAGTAAGAACCTTTCATTTTCAAATTTGTATTGGAGAACTTGGCTTTACTTTTACCTTAATTCTTTTTACAGAATACCAATTTCGCGTACTTGCCTTTTCTATTGATGAAATGTTTTTGTTATGATTATAAAGTACATCAGAACAGGAAAGAACGTAGGATAGACTTAATTTATAAAAAAAGGTAGGCTTTATTTTGCAAAAATTGCAGGGATCCTTAAAATATTTACCACGAGCGCCACTGTTGATACCACATGACTTCAAAGCACAACCCAGCTCTTTTTAACAATTGATGCCAAAACCCATTAACTCTATCTGCTTTAATCAAATTTTAACAGTTTTAGAGCCCCTAAAACTCGCTCTAAATGCCTTTAAAACGCTTACTATCCCTCTCATCACAGTTTTAGACCCGATGTGCGCGGAAAGGATTAACTTTAAATGTCAAGTCTGCAGAATTAAGGGACAGCAGTGGAAATATATTTTTTGGGTGTGTATTTTTTAAATCACAAAAATATATTGCAAAATTAGCAACTAAAGACAACAATTTCTTTAAGTGAAAGAAATGGCTTCCCGAGAGTTTCAAATTCGTCACTTTTTAAGGCAGACATTTTTTTGCAAAATACACTGGTCGGCATGAAAATCGGCCCGGACACCATTCTTGCCGATTCTTATGTAAAATGACCTCCTGAATCCAAATGTGAACTCCGTTTTTTCCCATTGGTTTCCATTTTCGGAGGAGACCCCCTACCTAGTTTTACTGCTTTTCGATAGTTTGGTGGGACGGAAAGGATGTTTTTTGGCCTTAACATCATTATTTCTGAGAGACTGGAGAGTTTAGAGTTCTCAAACATTAATATTTACAGCAAGGTGGTAAGGCCTTTGTTTGGGGGGGGGGGGGGGGGTGTTTAGCATAAATGGTAAATGGACATTGTCGATTTTACCGTTTTATATGCATTTTCTAATTATTTTATTTGAACAGTGAAACTCATTCTTAAAGGGTGAAGGTATTACCTGTCGATAGCATCTGCTAAACCTAACAAGAAGGGATTAGGCATGTATCACTAGATTAGGTACTTTCAATACTTTTACTTTAACACATTAGGAATGCCTGTTTCGTGTTTAAAATGTCTCCCAAAATTTATTATTTTTCAATTTTTGCACAGACTTCTGGATATCTCAAAACTGTTATGATTACGGTAGCGCGAGCCACTTTTATGACCCTTTTTCTAAGGCACATATGAATGGTAGGGCTATACGTAGGAAGGCAACAATTAACGCGACGCCGTCATTGTCAAAACATAATAAAATCAAAATAAATCGTATTCTCTATTTCCTTCAAACTAATTTTATTATTGATAAAGTTTCAAAACAACTATCGGTTTACGAATGAAACATAATAGTCCTGTCATTATAGAATTTTAGCTTGAAAAAGGTGGTGTCGTCGCGATTTTGACATATGTTGTTGACATTGGAGTTCTAAAAATAAATTTGAGTTCTCGACCTTTCCCCCACACCCCATCATGGATTTAGTGTGCATAAAATGGTTTTTTTTTAAATTACTTGATTGCTGTATGTTTTAGAGAAAAAGTTTTAAACAAAAGTTGAAGACAATACAATTTCCTACAAAAACGCTTTTGCACGTTTTTTATCAAACGAATTGTTTTTGAGTTATGATTCTAAACATTTCGCCGCCGCCATTTTGGATTTTAACCATTTTTTTTTTAGTGGCCTTTAACTTCCAAACTGGTTTTTGAGAAAATCCGTAATAACATAAAATAAAGACCAACTAATAGCTTAAAAAATGAGATACCACTGAGTTCCCTGGGTAGTACTCTTGCTGAGAGACGAACTCTGAAGTGTTAGCGGTGCACCACTTTCCTAGGTATTTCCATAGTATATACAAAATAAGCCGAATTTATTCAGTTTTATGTCATTTTCTCAGAAAGTAAGCATTTTACAGAAAGTGTGTAATTAACTTTATTGTAGAAAATTAAATTATCTTTTCAGTTTTTCTCAAAAAAATAGCATTTTCGAAGTTAAAGGCCACTAAATAAAAAAATTGGTAAAAATCCAAAATGGCGGAGAAATGAGCATCATAACTTGAAAACCATTTGTCTGACAAAAAAACGTACAAAAGTGTTTTTGTAAGAAATTTTATTATCTTCAACTTTTGTCTAAATTTTTGTTCCAAAATGTACAAGGACCAAGTAATTAAAAAAAACTTTTTTGTGCACACTAAATCCAAGATAGCGGGGGGAGCCGCCCCCACAAAGTCGAATACTAATTTTTTTTCGAGACCATCAAATGTGAACAAGAATTTGAACAACTTATGCCAAAATTGCGACTACACCAACTTTTAGCTGGGGGTCTTTTTTTCGCCTTAATGACTGGCCTATAATGATATTTCAAGTGTAGCCCTAAGTGGCAATGCTTCTAAATTAATCATCACTCGTGACAGTATTATTATGTTTCTGCAATAGGGCTCTATCTATCTAATATAAGGACGTTTATTTTAGAGCAAAAATGCTTGGAAATTTACACAGCTCTCTCAAAACTTTACGACTAAATTATAGAATAAACGGTTTATGTTAGATTGAGTTTATGCTCCCGCGTTTTCACAAAACGAAAATGATCGTAAAATGGCCCTTGATGGGCCCCCATAGTTTATCAAAAAGGACAAATAAAAACTCGTCATAAAAGAAAATCTTACAACAGTCCTATGTTAAAAGCGGGATTATTAATAACCGGACATTATCAAAAGCGTCTTTCTTGAAAATAAGACAAGAGCAAAATCGAAGTTGTGTTTAACGTCTTTTATCAAAACGTAGCCAGCTTGTGAGGTTCACCTAAAGAAGAGCGCATCTGATTTTGCTATGCTATTGAAGCGTCCTTCACTGCAATTTCTTTACTGCCATGCCTAACGAAAACGCCGTATCTACATAGGGATTGCTGTAATACATACGGCATTTTCATTAAGCAAAGCCTATACTTAAAAAAGGTCAGGAGTTGGACCCTAGGTTAGGATTCATCTGCAATTAATTGATCAAGAGGTTCAGTTCGGTTCGGTTAACACCGATTTCGAACTCCCAAAAAAAGGACAGGGGAGCTAATTAAAGAAAAAAACCAGACATTTGAATTTTTTTATGTCTTTTTGGGTCCAAAAACAACAATATTGTTTGTTCCCGATTTAAATTTGCCGCCAAACTTCCATGAGCCCGATTTGTATGAGAGGAAAAGAGACGGAACCAGTACATAAAAAAGGAGAAATTGCTCATGCTAGGCCCGGCCCCTTTTTATGATTTTGTCCTTTTTGATTTTGTCCGGTTTTGATAAGAGACTTTATACTAAATTTCGATTTTGCTCTTGTCTTGTTTTGATTAATGATGTTTTGTATAATCTCCGGTTATTAAGAATCCGTTTTTGCCATTGGACTGTTAAACCATTTTCATTTATGATCTTGGACGATTTTGTGTTTTGTCTTGTCATTTACAACGATGAATTGGGATTCCCCTAGATGGAGATATTGCAGAATGCGAATCACGTCTTTTCTAAATCAAGGAAAACAAAACCCAAGTTCATTTCGTGTATTTTTGAACCACTAACGACATGATTTCTACTTATTGGATCCTCGAAGGGCGGACAATGGTCATAAAATTTGAAAGTGGTGATAAAATGTCATAAAATTTCAAAACGGTCATAAAATTTCAGGCTGTTCAGTGTTCGAGTGTCACAAAAAAGTAATAAAATTAAAAGTTAGCCATAAAAAGTCACAAAATTTTACATTAATTATAACATTTTAGGACAGGGGCCTCCAAAGTCTATTTAGGAATTACGCACAGCTTAATACTGACATCAACAATTTAAAACAAAAGCAAAATGGATCAGGACCTATACAACATCTCGACAGGACATTTAAGGACCTGACAGGACCTATAAAGACATGGCAAGACCTAGCAGGATCTATAACGACTTGACAGGACCTGGCAGGACCAGTAAGGACATGGGGGGCCTGGCGGGACCTATAAGAACTTGGCAGATCCCATAAGGACTTGGGAGGACCCATAAGGACCTGGCAGGATCCTTAGGGACTAAACAGGATCAATAAGGACGGCAGGACCAACAAAAATACGGATTTGGCCTTTAACGTCAGGACCTTTACAAAATTTTTGCTATTGATCTGCCCCTCGTCTTAAGTCATAAAATTTTATTTAAAATTTTTTCCGAAAAAGATCACAAAGTTATAAAATTTTGAAAAATTAGACATAAAATTATTCAAAAAATGCGCTTCCAATTGTTCGAATGTCTTTGACTGCCAGAAGCCTGGAAGCAGGTAGTAATAATGGTTTCTGGCTGAATGATAGTGGTTAAGCTACTAAAAGAATGTTTCCTTAGTAAAGTGAATTAATTATTTTCTTATCTTAAAAAATAAATTTAGGAGCTTAAATAAGAATAAAGATTCTTATCTTTTTTATTGCGACCGTTTAACCCCATACCTACCAGATTTTTTTCTTGATGAAGATTTGATCTTTATCAAGTTAAACTGTTATGTTTTTTATGTGTGTAGAAAATAGGGTCGTCACAAAATAATATAAGTTTGTTTTGTTTTTCCATTCTTGCGTTTTTTTATCACAAAAATGAAACACCATACATGAGTAGTAGGTACTTTTTATTGAAAATATTTTCAAAAACTTGAGAAGCATGATCCGAGAATAGCCAAATTCTCGGGCATGATTTTAACGGGTAGATTTCGACGTCAGATAAAGACGAAAACATGTTTTTACAATAAACAATAGCTATCTTCCTAACAAGTGCAGAAAATCGATTTATCCGCAACAAATTCGGCAATGCGATGGAGCAAATTTTTATTTTTTTAGGATTTGTACTCCTTAGCTTAGTTTTAAAAATTATGGATAGGCCTATCATCTTCAATTGTAAGAGCTTAGCCAGTCTCTTAACATTTTTTTACTATGTCGGTTTAGAACGTTTTTCGACGTTGTCCGACGCCTATTCTCCACCTCCTTCGATCCTGACAATCATCTTCTGTCAGGTTTTTTTTTACTCATTGATCTTTGGATTGACTGTTGCCAGTTTAGCACGCTCTCTTTTTCTACGCCCTATTGTTTGCCATTCTAGGACCTGCTTTTTTAATCTTTCATTGTTTCTCCATTGTACCTCCGTTGGTAATCTTTCATCGTTCATCCGTTGTACATGGCCGTACCATCTCAGTTGTGTTTTAGTGACGTCATCCGTTATGCTCCCCTCCATTCTTTCTTTGATGATCTCATTTCTTATATGATCTGTTCATTGTTGTATCATCTCATTGATGTATTTTTCTGTTACGCGACAAGTCTCTATTCCATACAACAGCGTGCTTTTCACTATTGTTTCATAAATGTTAAATTTTACATTCCTTTTTATCTCTCTGCTCCGTAAAATACCGTTAAGACATACAATAACCTTTTTTGCTTTTACTATTATTTTTTCCACTTCTTTACAGTCTGTTCCTGTCTTATCAAATGTGACTCCCAAGTATAGATACTCGTTGCATGGAGATATTGTGATATTGTTTGTCCATTGATTGATTCGTTTCCAATACATAGGTTCACAACGTTCACTGTTAACCCCCACGTTTGGTATTCTTCCCTTAACTTTCTCATCATATACTCCATGTCTTCTTTAAGTACTACCCAACAAACAATTAAAGTTGTAACGACGAAACCCCAACGAGAAAGAATTTCTTAAAAGTAACCGCAACGTACTCCCGCTACGTCTCAGTATACCATACAGCGACGTTATAATTCCCTAAGTGGGGAACCAATTTCTGGTTATAACTACTTGGCCAAGTGTTTAAAGTCACTGTAGTAACAACTACACTACTACGTCGTAGCCAGGTATCTACTACGTCGTAGAGGCTGTTTTTTTTTCCGTAATGGCATAAAAGTTGCGATGTAGTTGCAAATAATATAATCGTTTCTTTTTGGTAGAATTGTTACACAATATGGTGGACACAACAGTAAACAGACTCGCTTAGTTTTTTTGTTTGGTTATGGTTATAATATGAACTATGTTATCCAAAAGTGTGAGAATTTACGAGCAGAGGATCAAAATTCGAGTGCGACGCAAAGTTTTTTGTATAACATGCATTATATATATTGCAAAAAACCGGTGCGCCCGTAAAATTGAGCCGTTTTCTGGTAGCTGATGGAATTTTTGTGTTGTGATTTTGGAGGTTATGTTTTCATAATCGACAGTTAACTCCAACAAATGGTGCTTAAGAAGAGCATTTTTGGTAAGCTTCAACTAATTTGTTTATAAAATAGTATGGCTCTTTAATATGAGCTCATAAAACGACAACAAAAATATTAAATGTTCTTTCTTACATAAAAACATGGCGTCCCAAACTATATTCCCTGATAGTCGAAAAGGTTACTTGAAAGTAGTTGCGGCTTTAAAGTTGATCCAAAAAGTTATTTTGTCTACATTGTTACATCAGATGTTACTATGATGACACAAACTTTTGTTGTAAAAATTAAAGTTATAATGTAGTTGTCGGATACACTTGTTTGGGACTCCAATGAAGCTTAACTTTCTAGTGGTAATTAAGTAGGATATAAAAGTCAGAGCGACTACGAAATAACGACTAAAAAGAAAGTAAAACTTTAGCAACGTCCTATTGTGGTAAAGAAGACTATCAGAATCGACTATCAAGAAACAATCCTATGAAGTAGTTTAGGGGTCGTTTTTACGAAACATCTACTATTTCCTGATACTAAATAGTAGTTAGAACTAAAAAGTAACAAATTTTGGTTGGGATCACCACATTTCTACTATAAGAAAGTAGCAAAGCCTTTAGAATATGTAGCCGCTACTATAAATGTTAGTTGGGTAGGTCGTCAGCAAACTGTACTGTGTATATAGTAAATCGGTCGTTAAGTTGTATTCCCATGCCGTGTACTTCTTCCATTTTTTTAGAGCTACTGCGATATATATTTTGAAAAGAGTTGGAGAGATACAACATCCCTGTCTTAAGCCTTTCTTAAACAATGCAAATCTATATTGAAATATATAATAGAAATTCATTAGCAGTTTGCTACGCCTCAATAGCTGCCATTGCAAAAGAACTATCGATATGTTCAATCAAATCATTAGGCAAGTCTACCAAGCGGGTAATGTAAATTTTTATTACACAAGGGCCTCTGCATGTACACAAACGACAGAACTTGCAAATTTATGTTATTTCCACACGAATATTTTACATTAGTAATTTGTTATTTTCTTATTGCTCAGTTAGATTTTTATCTTCATTATGTTTGTGGCCTAATATAAGTAATTTCTTATACATTTTTTTGAAATGCAAACAATATTGTTCTTCTTTGTACTTTATTAAACAGGGTTATAGAAATTGCATCTCATAGCGTATTGGCGGTTCTACTGAGGGGGGTGAAGGGGGAATTACCCGCTCCCAGAAGCCGAAAAAATAGTGTAAAATATAAGGGGGGCTACCTACTACATGTAACTAAAAGGCACTCGAGGAAGAAATCGCCTGTAGAAAAGAGTGCACACGGAAAAAATCGCACAGATAAAAAACTTAACTGAAACAATAATAACTCCGGCAAACAAACCAAACCAAGTAGTTACTACATCTCGATGCTATTACAATATTTCACGGTGATGTTGCGAAGGAAAGCATAACGGATGACATCACTAAAAGGCAACCGATATGGTACGGCCATGTACAACGGATGAACGACGAAAGATTACCAAAGCAGGTCCTAGAATGGCAACCAATAGAGCGCAGAAAAAGAGGGCGTCCTAAACTAGAATGGCAGCAATCAATCCAAGAATCAATGAGTCAAAAAAATCTGACAAAAGATGATTGTCAGGATCGAAGGAGGTGGAGAATAGGCGTCGGACAACGTAGAAAAACTTTCTAAACCGACATAGTTTTAGTAGATGTTGCGAAAATGGTAAATTTTCAAAGCCATCAGATAAATTTACTTTGGAGAGCTTCTTTATAAAGCAATGTTGACATCATACAACAATATTTCTATATTTTTTCCAGCGGTTTTCGCATTTCTTTGTGTCTGCGGGAAAAATTTCAACGTTTTTATATCATAAGAACCCCAAATAAGTAGGTTTGATTAAATATACAGATCAGTTTTTAATTTTATGTGCCGGTGTAAATATTAGCTACGACCTTAGGGTAATAAAAATTGCCTTCCTCTAGGCCAACGACTACCAATAATACAAGCCTAATGGCCCATTTATGTTCTTAAGATAATTATGAAACTAGACGTGAATCATAAGAGACTTTAAACAAAATGTATTTATAGTTACGAAAATTTCCAAAAATATTGAAATAGTTTACAAATAATAAAAGATCAAGTCAAGTTTTAAATATTTTGATAATTTTTAAAGTTTTTAAGAATTTCAATAAAAACATTTGAAATATGTTCAAAATTCTCAGAAAATTTGAAATATTTTAAAAATTCTAAAAAAATTTCCAAATTTACATATATATATTGTCTTATAACTTAGGAGCCATAGTGCAGCAGGTGATAGAGGAGGTTATTTCTGTTGGAAAAGTTGATATAACATGGGGGTCGATCAACACTTTTGAAGTTAGAAGAGTGCGGGACAAAAAGGTTATACAAAAAAAAGAAAATTTGTCACAATCAAATGAATACGATAATTGTGATCCAAAAATTTTTTATTTTCTTTTTTGATAAAAATACAAGTTAAGGAGATACAGGCTGTCAAAATATATAAAAAAAAATTGATTTTTGCTTACTTATTTTTCAACAAAATATCAATGATATTTTGTTAATATGTCTCCGTACAGACTTATTTTTATTAACAAAAGATATCAAGAAAAACATTGCGTTTAATATGTCATTATAAAAGTTATTGGTACAAAAAATATTTTTTCCTTAAAAAAATTGACCGCATAATTTCTATAAAAAATACTCTGCCAATATATGGGCCCCTAAGCTCACACTAGGTACTGTAGTTATAGTTTACGTGTGAGCTAATATAACTAAAAACTGAAATATATTTTATTCAACTCCAGACTAAATTACCTTTTGTTTGATTAGCCATGTTTTGACTTAAACTCAAATTTTTAAAATCTACCCCCACCCTTAAAAAAAGTAAAAACTAAAATGTATTTTGTTAAACTCCGGACTCAATTACCTTTCGTTTGATATCACACACGCCATATTTTCACTTAAACTCGAATTTTTGAAATATACCCCCACCCTTTTTTTTAAATAAATTAAAATGTATTTTGTTTAACTCCAGACTCAATTACCTTTCGTTTCATATCACACACGCCATATTTTCACATAAACTCTAATTTTTGAAATCTACCCCCACCCTTTTATTTGGTTTGTTCGGTGGATTTTGTTCATTTTTAAATGGGACCATCTCGACCCAAGACCCAGCCTAGGTACCAAATTTCATTAAAATCGGCCGAGCGGTTTTTGAGTTATGCGCGTTGGTCGTTACAGACATACAGACAGACATACAGACAGACAGACAGACGGCGCAACAAAAAAGTTTCAAAATCATCTGAAACGCAAAGATATATAAAAATTTTTGAAATCGGAGCAACTTTTTTTTTCTCGAAAAAATTAGGATCACCATAGCTCACACTACTATAGTATAGTATAGGTGTGAGCTAAAAATTATCTCCACTTATTGCTCTTGTTCTAATACACAACAAATTTAATGCTCTGTTTCTTGAGAAAGTTGCCCTATGGCCCCTAAAGTTACACACCTTGTATACTACCCTATTCTTATGAGCAAAATTAAGATGATCAAGTAAAAACAAAATTTTCGGACCATTGTCTTTATTTATTTTAAACACGACGTTTCGGTTAGTAAGTATTTCTAACCTCTAATCTATCAGTTTACACTTGAAAACGGTTCTACTCAATTATTGTCTACGAGTTTCAAACATGATCAAGTAATCTGTAACAGTAGTGGTAACATTCTAAATCTAAAGACTTATTATTATGATTTTTCCATACGTCAAAACTTTTCTTTGTTTGAATTTTCTGTGCGCTGTTTTACTATGTGCGCTTTTTTAGTGTGCGATTTACTACGCATGCTCTTTTTTCTGTATAGCATTTTTTCCTGTGTGACGTTGAAACAGTTATTGGTCTGCGATCTTACCTAACCTAACCTGATCTAAAGAACTAGATCAACAAACAGTCCCTTAACTTCTTATGCCATGAAAATTTCGTAATTGGTAAAAAGTCCCATTAACCGCCATGTCTGGATGACTTCTTTTTGTTGTTGCCAATTCCTTTTTAGACTAGATTTTTTTAATGATTGTCGACAAAATTTATTCAAATATATTCCCGATTTGTACATGGCACTAAATTGCTCAGAACACAAAGAGTAAAATCACGTATGGGACAATAATCAACGGACATTATTATTAATAGCAATTGATTGCATCTTATGCATGCTGATGATGAATTCTTGATTTGTTTTAGAAAATAATAGGAATTTGATTATAAAATTTAACTTTGATGCTGATTAAATTTTTACACCTCTTTCGAAGTTTGAAGCTTTTCCTTAAAAACGCAGTTTTGCAATTGACGTTTTACAATTTTCCCTCCAAAGAGTTGATGACCACACAAATGAAAGGACACCAACCAAATTTTT
Source organism: Aspidapion aeneum (assembly GCA_963576565.1). Classification (NCBI taxonomy): domain Eukaryota; kingdom Metazoa; phylum Arthropoda; class Insecta; order Coleoptera; family Brentidae; genus Aspidapion; species Aspidapion aeneum. The sequence goes on from OY755045.1 coordinate 42,125,421, forward strand.
TTAAATGACCTTAAAAAAAGTTGATAACACGAAAAAAAAAACAAAAAAGGCTCTGACCCAAAATTTGTTTTTTTAAAATCTATTCTCAAAAAATTTACTTTTCCTTACTCAAAAGTTGCTTTTTGTGACCATTTTACTTCCGTCCCGAAAAAAGGGACGACAATATAGCAGTTGAACGTTACCCAAAAGCAGGTTTAAAAAAGCAGTTTACAAAAAAACAACACATCACTACTCATCATGTATTGGGAAGTGCAAAGTCAGATTTATCATTGTTCTTCAAAAATATGCCTAATCGCGACGCTGTGCACCTGTGCAGTCATCAGACACAAAGGGGTGTTTGTAGTCAGTGGGTGGACCAACGTGTTTGAATTGACAGGTATAAAGTTGTAGTTTCCTGTTTTTCCTTGAATATTTAGTAGGCGTATATTTAAGCATATTGAGTTGACACCTAAATTAGTTTTAGAAAAAAATAAACAAAAGAGGTTTTGAGCAGATTTGTATAATAGGTAGAAAAAATTGGCACCTAGAGGTCAGCGGCGTAGTTATTTTTTGACGGCCCAGTCAATAAGAACATAAAATGATTGTACAAAAATTTGTCTTTTGCCATAATAACAAAATAAAATCTCTTTTTCTTCCTTTTCAATTTGCAAAATCACTCATTTTATAGTCGTTTTTTTAAAGCAAGCTATTTCATGAACCTTATGAATATAAAATATACATTTAGAGTGGCGAATCCAGGATATCCGGAGGAGAGGGACCAAGAAGGCAGGAAAAATTGGGTGATCCGTGGTAAAAACAAAAAATATTTATGATTTTTTTTTTAATTTCCCCCTTCCCGAAATAGTCCATAACCTGTGTTAAAAAAGATTTGTCAGCAACTGAAATAGGACACAAAAATAACACAATACGCAAATTATTAATCTTTATTTAAATTTTTTGTCTTAGGTTATGGATGGCTAAGGGACTGTCCTTAAATTACGTAATACTCTAGGGGGGAGGAGGGGTTTGGCCTTGCTTTACACTTAATGTTTTTTTAATGTGTTTTTTTAAATGCATTACGAGGGGGGAGGGGGGGTCAAAAATCCTAAATTTTTGCGTTACGTAATTTAAGAACGTTCCCTAAAAAATTATGTGTATATACATATTAAAAAAAATTGTCAGATCAAAGCAAATTGCTTTGTTTGAGGTAAAACAATTTATATTTTTTACCGTGTTTTCTATACGTATGCCATTTTTACCATTTTACGTTTGATCCCCTCTCCCCGCTGAATTTAATACTGCGTACGCCCATGGTGGAAACTTAGCTAAACCGGCGAAAACAAGCTACAACACGCATTTGGTTCCTAACATAGAGCAACTTTAAGGAATATTTTTGTAACGAAGCAAAAGAAAAACCATCTTTTTTCAATATTGGTCCAGTGGAAATGTATAGCTTTAATGAACAAAAACTGTTTCCTTTCATCTCAATTTTCAGGCATCAGGCTTATTTTTTCAAAACATACCGCAAAGCAGACTGCGTCTGTCTGTCTGTCAATCGTATTAAAATCAATGAGCTCTTTTCATAAAATTGAAATATAAAGCTACCCTTGAAAAGAATACTCCCTTTGATCGACACAAAATGGGAGGAACCAGGCTGGCTCTTGTAACATAAACAGACGTTAAAAAAATAAATTAGATCTTAAAGGGGCTAAGTATACGAGGTATGTCACAAAATATCTGGATCGGCGAAAAAAATAGACAAAAAAAATTGAAAAAGATGAAAAGTTGCTTAGACACAAAATTATTGTACATAGTTAGAAAATAAAGTTTACATTGACCTCTTTGTCTTTTAGCTTGCTATTGATTGTTTTGGTTCTAAGCATATGTAAAAGTTTAAAAATCACAAACAGCGCGCTTTGTAGTTACATTTTTAGATGGAGACAGTGTACCTTACGAGTACCTACATCTATTAAATATTTTGGACTTATAAAACACTTTTATTTTATGAAAAAATTCCGAACTTTCGTATCCTTTCAATCATTTTTGAAGGACTGAAATTCCAATATCCTATACCTACTTCTTAGATAAACAAAAGTCTTGTTGATTTTGGGCGAAGAAAAGTCCATTAAAGTAATGAAACATGATGATGCTTGAGTCGTAAAAACTTTGTAAGGGACGAAAGTTTACTGTTAAAAAATCATAAAGTATACTAAAGAGAAACTTACACCAGAATTTACTAAGATCTTAAAACTTAGACGAGGTTCTAAGTACTAGGTCAATAAAATTGATCTCGACTAATTCAGGTGTATTTTTTAATACAGATCACATAACTGAAAAGATTTGGATCGTGCTAACATGCAACAGTATAATTATCACTTCTCAGTGAGTTTTATCTCACACAAAATTAAATTAACTTAAAAAAAAAAAACAAATAAAATTTTTGAAATGATATGACGTTTTTTGAAAATCTAGTCCGAGCAGGAGTAGTCCTATCGATTTAAAAAATTAAATACAATTAAATATACTATATGTCAAAAATATGGCAAGTGTTTGATCAATATCATCTTGACATCGGATTCTGATGACTCAAAAATTCTTGAACTTTGCTAATTTAAACGTTACTGTCAGATCAATATTAACGGAGATAGCTATTGAGTAAAATCTGATCACCCGGTAAGCGACATATGTCAACTTTTTACATTTTTAAAAATCTGTGTTTTTTATAACGAGATTTCATGTTCTGTCCGATTTTTTCATTAACTTCCAAAAATAAAACACAAATGTTTTTTTTTTACTTTTTTCACCGTCATCTTTAAGAAGTGAATGAAATGTATTTTTTTTTGTACATTATAATTTAAAACTAACTTCCAGAGTAATACAAAATTAAACTTTTTGCTAAAAAATTTTACCAAACCAAAAAATACTGTTGGATTATAATAGACATAATATGGCATTATTCTGGAATTGTTAAAATCAGCGACCCTTATTCAGTATATACTATAGCAACAAGAAAGATAAAATAACTTTTTTAATATAAACTTCGGCCGCCATCTTGAATGTCAATAACTTACAAAAGTTGGACTTGATAAATCCAAAAATGTTTTGGAAAAAATTAAATTTGGTCTATAAGTTATGAATGAAGGTTTCTTTTATTTCTGACATACTGAGCCATCTTTGTATCGGCTGGAGAATTTAATTTTTGTTTTAAGTAAGTTTGATGAGCTGCTAATAACTTCAATAGCAGATGTTAAAAATAAATATCGCACAAAAATTAATGGAAAAACTAATTTTTCGAAATATAGCCGTCGTTTTGTTTTGAAGGGAGAGGTGTCATTTTTTTTTGTTTTAAATTGAGTAGCTCTCGCCTAAAGTCCTATAAAATTAACTTAATTTCTCCTAAAACAGGAAATTAATTTTTTTGTAAATTTTGGCATCCTCGAATGAAAATTGATCTTTGGATGTTAGGTCAAATATTAAAAATACTCTGCCAATATATGGGCACCTAAGCTCACACTAGGTACTGTACTATAGTTATAGAGTACGTGTGAGCTAATATAACAAAAAATTTAATTTATTTTATTCAACTCCAGACTCAATTACCTTTATTTACCTCGTTTGATATCACACACGCCATATTTTCACATAAACTCTAATTTTTGAAATCTACCCCCCCCTTTTATTTGGCTTGCGTTCGGTGGATTTTTGTTCATTTTTAAATGGGACCATCTCGACCCAAAACCCACCCTAGGTACCAAATTTTATTCAAATCGGGCAAGCGGTTTTTAAGTTATGCGCGTTGGTCGTTACAGACACACATACAGACAGACAGACAGAGGGCGCAACAAAAAAGTTTCAGAATCATCTGAAACGCAAAGATATATAAAAAAAAATTAAAATCGCAGTAACTTTTTTTTTCTCGAAAAAATTAGGATCACCATAGCTCACACTACTATAGTATATATAGTAGTAGTGTGAGCTAAAATGTACCCGTTTTGCAGCTTTATTTTATAAATTTACTCTACTATGACCAAACCGTACCAGTTAGGGTTTAAGGACTTGATTTAATCCTAAAATCCCCTTAAAATCGAATTATGCGTGGGTGAGGAAAGAGAAATTAACTGATCCGCTGCAAGAATTAATTTTACCACAGGTCGATTTGAATAAAGTTGAGAAAATTTACATATCGGAAATGTAAATGGGCCAAGTTAGGAAAGCGAGTGACAAAAAACGCTATTTAATGAATCGTTATATGTATCCAATATGGGCGGTTGATACATACCACTTGCGGTTAAACGAAGACAAAAAAATTGGCGCCAGACGGCACGTACGCCATCCATAAATTTTGTGGTTGTGAGTGTGTGAGGTAGCTTTATTTTTGTAGACAATGAAATTTTTCAGTATGTAAAAACTACGTTACTCTAGCTGCTGTCGTTTTTGAGATATAGGTATAAAGTCAAGTGGTGTAAAAGTGAGAGACACAAAATCCAGTTGAAAAATGAGACACTAAAATAAAAAATACAATAATTGAATTCCGATAGATTTTCTGTTATAAACTGATAGCAGCAGTTGTAAGGACCTCATACCTACAATTTATTTTATTTTTTTATAAAAAATAGGCTCATAATTAAAATTACAACATCCATAGCTTTATTTGTGGTATAAAACTTTTAAAAACGTTACCGAAACTTTTGGCGTATGAGTTCGTAGATCTGTCTTCCTATAAATAAATATTTTTGCACTTATTTGTTGTATTGTAAGAAAAACAAAAACTTATGTCTCAATTTTACCCTGAATGTCTCATTATTGGTATAGACGTAATCCGGTAATATTTCGCCTCACCTGTCTTTTTTTTTGAACTTTTTCAAGGTAAAATATGAGACACAGTTTTAATTTTTTTTTATATTCTAGGTCAAATTTCTATGTTTATACGTTTGCAATATTGTTCTGATTATCGCTTATATCCTAAAAGAAAAAATTCGAGTCCTACAGAGGAGTCTAAAATCTTAAAAATATAAAAGTTTTTAAAAGTGTTTAATTTTTACACCACTTGACTGAATTTTATTTTTACAAAAATTATGATTTGGGAACTCTTAGACTTATAACACATTTTGTTAAAAATGTAATTATGTAATTCTTCATGTAAATTTGAAAATCGCGTTTCGCTAGCTGCTTTGGTTTGTAAGATATGATTGTTTTAAGAGCTTTTTTTGTATTGAAAAACTGTGACTCTAAAACTTTGAAAACGTTCTTTTGCTAGCTGCTGTGGTTCTCAAATTATGATTTTTTTAAATATTTAAACAACTTTACTACCCTTACTACCCCTTGCAGCCCCACTACCACCAACATTTTATGACCTTATTCGCGGTTAGAAAATTTTTGTGCCAAATTTCATTCAAATCGGTTTATGGGTTTTTGAGTTATCCCCAAACAGACCGACAGACAGATACCATCATATAATTTGGTAGTTCGGCCATTTTTTACCCAAATTGCTTATTTTAGGTGGGAATTAAAAAAAAATTGACGATCCCAATACCTAGACTTCCATACGGTATAGATGGCTAAAAATAATCAGAAACCTGAAAGCACGACAAACTCTTGCCAATAAATTTCGCGAATTTTTCCTATAAAAACAAAATATTGAAAAAAGTATTTTTTGATCAAAAATGTGTTGGAGAAAGCCCCGGAGCCCACTAATGATACCCACAAACCATGAATGTAAAATTGTAAAACAATCAAATTTTGGAACTGGAGTAATGAAATATACCTCAAAAAGAGATATTTAAAATATAACTGGGATAAATTATTAAACTAAAAAATGAAAACCAAACAGTTGAAATCAAAAGACGAGTAAGATTGGCCTGGGCAGCATTCGGTAAATTAAGCTACATATTGAAAAATAAAAAATATCCTTAGCACCTCAAAACGAAAATATATAACCAATTTATCTTTCCTGTACTGACCTATGGACCCAGACCTGGGCACTTACAAAATTAAACATGGATAAGGTAACAAAAGCCTAAAGATCAATGGAAAGACAAATGTTACAATGGATAAGAAATAAAACAAAAGTAAGGGATGTCAGAGCAGAGGTAGCAAAATTAAAATAAAAATTTGCCAGTCATAAAATCAGACAGAAAGACGATCGATGGAAATATTGTATTGTAAACAACTGGAGACCTTGGGAAAATAAAACAAGTAAGGGAAGACCCCAAATGAGATGGCCGGACGATTTGAAGAAACATTCGGGAACTAGATGGATGAACAGAACAGGGCGACAGACAGAGAAGACTGGCAGGTATTGGGAGAGGCATATGTCCAAAGATGGATCGAAGAAGGCTAAATAGATAGAAGGGTTATTTATTCGAACATGTTTTCTAAGGGATATTTTTATCTTGTATCAAATCTCATTAGTGGAACTACAAAATGTTAAATTTAAGCCATCGGGTAATGAAAGCCTAAATACTTGAGGTACTACACTTTAGCCTTATAGCTGTAATAAATAATTAATAATATTTTTTATACTCGTATGAAATGAATAAAATCGTTGTACATGATATTACAAGTGGTTTATAATTTGATTTCGCAGTGATATAGTTTGATAAATTGCTTTTTTTAATAGGGGCCTGTTCTTTAAAAAACAACACGTGTAGGTATAGATATTTGAGAAATTACAAAGATATTGTATATTAAAATCGACAGGACTATTATAGAATACTAATAAATGGATGGATGGATCCATGACGGATCTGATACCTTCCTAGCCCATTAGCACACTCCAAGTATACTCATGCTATATCAGCCTTGAAAACAGGTTTTTGTAAATATCTCAAAAACGAAGTTTTTGGTTATAACACAAATTATTTAAAAAAATACGTTAATATTTCGAAAACTGCATCTTGATGCGATGCTCCGTTAAAAAGTTTAGCATATTTTCAATTATTTACCTCTTAAAAACAAAACTGTCATCAGCAATTAATGGATTTTGAACAAAAAGTATATTTGTTGATGATTAAACCCTTCCCCCTAAGTTTTTCCGCACGTAACAATCAGGACCCCTCGACTTTTTTTTAAATATGGTCCCATCAACCAATTTTTTTAAAATTTATGTTTAACCAAAGATATATAAAATAGACTTTGGTTTAGTGAATTTTGGGAGTGTTGAAAATTGAACTAGTTGTTCGATGTCAATTTAAAACCACTAAAACCAGATGTTTTTCCGTTTAAATAGTTGGTGAAAATAGAAGCACTTATTCATTAGAAACTACAAACATACAAGTAAGACAACTTGTAGTCCATTATAGCGGGGAGGTAGTGTCATGTTACAGCAGATGTCATCATGTCGTCATTTTTTATAAAAATACTTTCTTTAATTTATTACAATATAAAATTAGTTGTTTTAAAAAACGTCTATATTACCGTATAGTGTGCCAATTTGAAAAATGTCCACCCTTAGGCATGGGTGTATCAAAGGGGGGCAGGGGGCAGCTTTCTTGTATTAATTCAGTGCTCTAAGAGCCGAACCTTGGCAACCTAGCAATCGCCTTGCATGTAGAAAATTCGATTGATTCTACCTATGAGAGCGGGCAACGTTGCCAAGTATGGCTAAAAGTGTAGGTCTTTGGTATAAGCACGAGCTAAGTGGTCACATTTACAAACGAATGAATGCAATAAGAAGATCAATGAGAATATCTAGAACAGATCATATAAGAAATAATATCATAAAATAACGAATGGGAATTAAGGGAAGCAACGGATGAAATCACTAAAAGACAACTGATATGGTACGGCCATGTACAACGGATGAACGACAGAAGATTACCAAAGCAGGTCCTAGAATGGCAACCAATAGGGCACAGAAAAAGAGGGAGACCTAAACTAGAATGGCAACAGTCAATCCAAAGATCAATGAGTCAAAAAAACCTGATATAAGTTGATTGTCAGGATCGAAGGAGGTGGAGAATAGGCGTCGGACAACGTAGAAAAACGTTCTAAACCGACATAGTAGTAATAATAAAGAGGAATAAGTTTATGTCGTAAGGCTTTTAAGTATTTCGACAGAGAAAACTCTTCTCCGATTTGGTTTTATTGAATTTATTTCTCATTTATTATTTTTATCTTTGTTTAATGGGATCATTAGCCGTTGAATTTCAATCACAGAAAAAACAACCCCTGCCTTTCTGCTTTTTTAAATGGGATTTTGAGCCGCGCTTTATGTATTTCATTTTAACCCCCATAAAATCGCCATTAATCCACTCGTTTACAATGACTTATGTTTAGGAATGTAATTAACAAAAAAGTCTTTAGTCGGATTTTTACATGCAGGAAAATGCAAATTCTGTTTTTTTAATATTTGTGATACTGCTCTAGGTATGTTTGCGAAGTGTAGTATACTAGGGGAGGCCGTGAATATTTTTTTGGAACTTATTTTCTTAGTCTGTAAAAATAAGTATATGTTCTGTTAATGATAATAATCAACAATTTTTCATTGTGGTGATGATTTTCCGATGGGTTCTAGAGGTCAGAAAATAATATGAGTCGACTTATTTTATTAGTTCTAAATATTTTACCCTAAGAAGAAGAGATCATGAACATTATAAGAAAAGTACTCTGGCTGAAAATATTCGGATTCAAAAATTGGGCTGATTTGTTCCCTTATTTTCTTAGTCTTGGAACTGGATGTATAAATTGATGTTATAAAACACTATAACTAAAAATGACTGGCTGGTTTACAAAATTGGAAAGTGCAATTAGGGGCGCGGCGCACGGCGTCTTCAAAATTGGAAAATCCGGAATTTATTTTCTTAGTTTTGAAATATTTTCACATACTATAATGCTATGGAAAAAAATTATTCTTAGTAAGATAATAAGAAATAAAGGGGAGAGCGAATATAAAGACATGGAGGCAGAAGAACAAGCCGGTTTCAGGGCGGGTAGATGGACTTCTGATCATCTCTTTTGTATAACCCAAGTTATTGAAAAGAAAATGGCATACCGACAAGAGCTGCATCTGCTTTACGTCGATTTGCAGAAGGCATATGATAGTATACCACTAAATCTACTTTGGAAAGCATTGGAAAACACAAACATAAGAGTACAACTAATTAAGGCCATCAAAGAGTTATACCGCAATAGTAAGGCAAAAGTTAAAATAAAAGCAAAACTAACCAAAGGCTTTCAAGTAAATAAAGGTCTTAAACAAGGTTGCTGTATCTCGCCTACGCTTTTCAAGATATACTTGGAACAAGTCCTTAAAGTATGGAAGAGAAAATCCAAAACATGGGAATTCCGTTGGACGAAACCACCTTGTATACTTTATGTTTCGCCGGTGATCAGATAGTAGTGGCTCAGGATTATGACGACCTCGAATATATGACACGAAAACTAATAGAAGAGTACAATAAGTGGGGACTAGAGGTTAATCTCAATAAGACAGAGTATATGTGTATCGGTGGAATGAAACAGGATCTAATCTTAAATACCGGGCAGCGAATTCAGTCCTGTGATGACTATAAATACTTAGGTCTAAAAATTACAGCTGACGGAACACTAGACAAAGCTATAAAAGATCGAAACGTACAAGGAAGAAAAGCAATAACTTTATTAAATGGAATAATTTGGGACCAAAGTATATTAAAACATAACAAAAAGCTTATATATAACACCATTGTAAAAAGTATTATTACATACGGCTCAGAAGTATGGCCAATCAAGGATAGAACAGAAAAAATGCTTTTCGCTACGGAGATGGACTATTGGAGAAGAGCAGCAGACAGAAACGAGTGGAGATTGGGTATCGGAAGACGTAGAACGTTGTTTGTTAAAAATGCGATATATTTTACAAATTTTTTTAAAAACAGCGTCTAACTAGCTGTCAGCCGTGATGAGTGAGTACATGGTGAGTACCTACTACTATATTCTGGCCCTGAAGATGACGCGGAAAGCGTCGAGACGTTGGCTGTTGAATTAGAAATTTAAAATAAAAGTCCAAAAAAGCTGAAAACTACCTTTTATTAAGAAAATAAGGGCACTCACTTCATATCGTTTTTCACTTGTCAGAAATACTTTTCATCCTTAGGGATTAGCCCGAATATTATTTTTAGTTAACTTATACCTTTTATTAGTACAGCGTATCCCATTTTCGATGGGATTAAATGAGAAACTCGGTTATTATTAAAGATATTGATTTTCTGATTGCACCTTACCGTGCTCTTTTATTGAGCCCTTAAAAATGGCGTAATCAGATTTTTGCTATACCCCGTAGTTTCGCTAATACAGGGAGTTTTTAAAAAAATTGTATTTTTAATAATCCCCTGTTCTCGCTTATTTTGCAAGATATTTTTATTCTGTAAAAACCTTTTTATGGCAACTTTTTTAGAAGAAAATAACGACGTTGTATACTGTTTAAAATATTGTTTAGTTTTTGAGATATGGTATTTATCATAAAAAAATTAAATACGGACCTGGATTTTTTTTATTACTATTTTGATTGGTTTCATGCTAGTATTATCATAAAATAATAAAAATTTAAAAAATTTTTGTTTTAAGGTTAAACAAAAATTAATATTAAAAAAAAATTAGTCCGAACCTGGATATTTCCAACATAAATATAAATTAAAAATTGCTAGTTTAACTGTTTTGATACTTAGCATATTAAAATGGTTTTACGTTAATTTACAGATTTATTTGAAACAAAGTCTACGAAAGATACAAAAAAACAAATTATAAAAAATAACTAATTTTTCTAATTACCATTATGTGTAAGACATTGTTGGCATTTTTAAGTAATTTTTCTTAACGCATTTTGCATAAAAATATTTCTGGCATTTAAATATTGGGATTTTGTTGCTTGAATGAAGCAGTCAAACATCACATCACATTTTTCAAATCTGGAGATTTCTAGCCAGTTTAAAATAATTGTAAGCCATTCACAAAAATGACAACTAAAATGACAATGTCAATTCCACGCTTTTGTTTTGTAAATTTCACGACATGCTGTGCTACCATCAAATAATTAGTATGATATTATTTTTGTAACTTTTTAACGTTTTTTGCTTTATTTATAAATCTTTTAATTATCATTTCAAAACAGATAAACTAAAAATCGTTTAACTAGTGTGTGTTGCAATTTTTAATTTATAATTACGTTGGAAATTGCCAGGTTCGGACTATATTTTTTTTTCAAATATTAAATATTTTTTTTTAACCTTAAATCAAAACAATATTTAAGTTTTATCATTTTAAGGTAATAATAGCATGGAACCAATCAAAGTAGTAATAAAAAAAATCCAGGTCCGTATTTACTTTTTTTATGATAAATACCATATCTCAAAAATTAAACAATATTTAAAAAAATTGACAACGTCATTATTTTGCTCTAAAAAAGTTGCCATAGAAAGGTTTTTACAGAATAAAAATATCTTGCAAAATAAGCGAGATACAAGGAATTAATTAAAATGCAATTTTTTCAAAAACTCCCTGTATTAGTGAAACCACGGGGTATAGCAAAAATCTGATTACACCATTTTTAAGGGCTTCAAAAAAGAGCACGGTAAGGTGCAATCAGAAAATCGATATCTTTAATAATAACCGAGTTTCCCATTTAATCCCATCGAAAATGGGACACGCTGTACACCTAAACCCATCGGAACTCCCGCCCTATTCATATAACAATTTTTTTTGAGATAATGTTTTATTTGGATGTATTTTGACCTATTTGAGCAATATCGTCGTGACATTCGTCGGTCCGTGTGTGTGTATGTCTGGGCATAACACGATAGCTCCTAAACCGCTGAACCGATGTTAATGAAATTTTTAGGTAAATTAGTGTATAATACTTTAAAAAGGTGGTTAGATTTTGGACAAAATCCATTGATGATAATGACAGTTTTTTGACAGTCTAAAAATTTAAAATATGCTAACTTCTTAACGGATTTAAATAAAAACTATTTTTAAAATTCTTATTCTTTACTAAGAAAATAACTTTACTTTTTTTTTAGTTTTTGTATAAAAAAATTGAATTCATTAATTAACATCTCGCTAGAGCCTTTAGGAGAAAAGACAATTTCATATTTTCTTCAAAAATAAACCATAAAAATATATAGGAATAAAAATGTTGAGGTTTATGAAACATAATATGTGACCAACAAAAAAATAATGACATGGGGGTTTTCAAACATTTTTTGTAAAGTCCAGCATTTGTTTGAATTTTATATGGCTTTTTAATCTTCCCCTTTGATTGAGTTTTGAAATGGGATAAGGGTTGTTTGTTTAGGATATTTTTTTCCAGTAATTAGCGTGAAATTGCTTTCTAGTTATAAGCTAGGGGATTAAATTTCAAAAAGTTGGGCATAAACTGAAGAGGGTGATTAGGCAAATGTGTTTTTGTTTAAATAGTGTGAATTATAAAATGTTTTTAGTTACATACGAGGTGTGACAATTAAATTTTAAGACTGGCCCCCGTACTAAAAGGTTTTAAATCTCCACGCCTCGGACGGTTGGAATTATTCACCTTGATGTGCATTCTACTACCGCGCGCAATCTTGTCGCCTTTCCTCTACTAGTTTGGCTTACGCAGTGGTTTGAAGCGGCTCGTGCATAGCTCATTTGCCGGAATTATGACAAACGAAAAAATTGAGCAACGTATTAATTTAAAGTATAGCTCAAAAAAACGGCTCTGAATACTTTCAAATGCTAAAAGATGTCTACGGAAAGCAATGCATGCAATGATTTTTATGTGGCATAAAAGCTTTTTTGAGGGTCGTGAAGAAGTTAAAAGTGATGAACGAGAAGGGCGCTCCAGCACATCCATAACAGCGATGCTCATTGTTTTTTTTTTCGATATTAGGGGTGTTATTCTTATTGAATGGGCGCGTGAGGGTTAAACAGTGAACCAACATTTATATTGGGAAGTATTTATTTAGCTAAGGCAACGTGTAAGGAAAAAACGTCCTACCAGGACAATGCACCGGCCCACAATGTCCTATCCATTAAGCAATTTTTAGCTAATAAGAAGATCCCCGTCGTTAACCATCCACCATATTCGACAGGCCCCTTGCGACCTCAACCTGTTTCCGAAAGTGAAAAATTCGTTAAAAGGAACCCGTTTTGATATATTAGAACACGTCAAGTTGAAAACGACAAGACTTCTTAACAGGCTCTCTTCTGATGATTCTAAAATTGCTTCCAAAATTGGAAAAAAACGCATGCAACGCTGCGTCGATAGAGAAGGGAATAACATTGATGGGGAATATCATTAAGTTGTATTAGTATTTAAATAAAGTAGATTTTTTACAATAGTCTTATAATTTTATTGTCACACCTCGTGTATCCTTAGAGTAATAAAAAGTGTAAAAAATAATCTGCCAATTTATGGCAAAATTAGTCCGCATTGTTGCGGACTAATTTTGCCGCCGATAATATAACCTGTCTGATAAACAAAACAAAAGAAAATATAAATAATTAGCAGATTAATGTTGGGAATCGTTTTTAATTTTGTGCCGTTTGTTTTCCTGATGTGCTTGAATTCTTGTTTTTTGTTGTTCCAATGTACGATCTAGTCTGAAGGTCTGATGAAGACAAAAACCATTGTCGAAACGTTACCGATGGATTAAAACGTATATTTACCAGAACAACAGTGTCCTTATTCCCACTAAATTTACCTATAGTTGCATTGCAAGGACGTGATAAGTTTACCAAATGTTAAAAAACTGTCATTAGGATTAATAAAATCTAATTAGCTCTTTACAGAATTTATACAATTTTACCTAAACATTTCATAAAAATCGGTTCAGCGGTTTAGGAGCTATCGTGGGCCGGACAGACGTCACGACGATATTCCTAAGAAAGGTCAAAATACACCCAAATAACACATTTTCGGCGTTATATGAAAAAAAAATTCGTAGGAAACAATACCTTCTCTAATCTGCCTGTACATTCACATCCCTCGGTTTACGATGGACTATGGGATCGTGGCTTTGAATGATACATTTTGACGGACAAAATTACCATAGCAATCTAAAAAGTATTTTACTGTACAAACATTTGCACAGAAAAAAATACTTAAAGCCAAATCATTTTTATTTTCTAATTAGATTTTGTTATTTTGCCTTTGACTGTGCCTATCGTAGCCTGCAAACATCACGTTTATTATTAATGTTTTAGTTGGTAATAAATAAACGGAAAAATTTTTTGCTATAATTTTAATTTCATAGGTACTTAATTTTACTAGGCTTGGCTTCTAGTCGGATAAGTAGTTAATCCCTCAAATATTCCTACTTTTTTTTTTTTTGTCAAACACACTGTGTTTTTTTTTATTACAATCTAGTCAGTAAGACTAATTAGCAATTTTGTTTTAACTTAATTTACTAGCAAAGTCAGATTTAAACTTAGGGTTCACTCAACAGTTCTCCCCGCTTTGTTTAGTCTGTAACTCACAATTGTGTTGTGTTTATAGCATTATTTTGTTTTATGTGTAATTCACTTAGTTTACTAGCTCAAACGGCTTCACTCTTTTTAGTCGTCGAACTAGCATAGTATTGTCTAGAAGCTGATTTGCTTCCACATTCACATGCTGATGGAGTCTATCTTCATGGCTTTTTGCGTACTTTTTTATAGTCTCTGCTACAGTTTCGATTTTTAGATCTCGATGAAGGTCACTATTTCGAACGTACCAAGGTGCATTCACAATGTTTCTTAATACTTTATTTTGAAATCTCTGTACAACTAGAATGTTACTCTCTTTAGCACAACCCCATAGTTGAATACCATATGTCCATACTGGTTTCAGTATTTGTCTATAAAGCAGTAACTATTATGAATTGTTAAATTGGACTTCCTTCCAATTAGCCAGTTCATTTTTCTATACCTTATCTCAAGTTCTTCTTTTTTTTTCTTAACATGTGCTTTCCAGCGCAATTTAGCATCAAGTGTCATACCTAGATATTTTGCCTGATTCGAATATGGTACTGGAATGTTGTTAATTGTTATTTGTATGTGATTTATATTTTTGTTTGTAAAATCAACATGAATTGATTTGGTTTCATTTAATTTTATTCGCCACTTTGTGGTCCAACTGTGAATTTGGGTGACTGCATCCTGAAGTTTTTCTATGCATTTTTCAATAGATTTTTCTACCGTCAATAAACCAGTATCATCGGCAAATGTTGCTAAGTAACAATTTTCTGGCTTTGGGATATCACAAGTGAATAATAAGTATAGATAAGGGCCTAGTACGCTACCCTGGGGCACGCCTGCTTGAATTTCTCTTAAATTTGAGTATGTCTATCAGATATGTATGATTCCAAAATATCCGAATATTGTTTTGGCAGAAACCTTTTTAGTTTAAAATTAAGGCCTTCATGCCACACTTTGTCAAATGCTTGTGCTACATCTAGAAAAACTGCAGAACAAACTTTTCCCTCTTCTAGTGCTTTTTATATTATATTAGTAATTCTGTGTACTTGATCTATCGTAGAATGCTTGTCTCGAAAACCAAATTGATGAGATGGAATAATTTCTTGTCTTTCTATGATGGGTTTTATTCTTTTAAGCAATAATTTTTCATAGAGCTTGGATATAATTGGCAGCAAAGATATTGGCCTGTAAGATGACACGTCATGGAGTGGTTTTCCCGGTTTTGGAATCATGATAACTTCTGCAACTTTCCACAGTTTAGGTACATACCTAAGCCTAAAAGACGCATTAATTAGGTTGCATAGTTTTACGATAGCTTTTCTGGGGAGTTGTTTTATGACTACCCCGTTAATAAGATCATACCCTGGGGCTTTTTTCGAATTAATATTTTTGATTTCTGTTAATATTTCTTTTGGTGATGTAAGCTTAATATGGTCCTCGATTTGATGGGGTTCATTTAAATGAAAGTGTTCATCTGGTGCTTCGTGGGCATTGGCGTAGCTAGGAGGGGGCCAGGGGGGGGCTGGCCCCCCCTGAAGTCCCGCAGGCCCACCTAAGATATTTTAGGCCTCCCCTACCGACTACTAGTAAAAGAACATGACGCTGAAAATACATACTTTTCTATTATTATTCGGGAAATATTCAAATAAAATAGGTGCATTAAAATTTAAAATCATTCAGATAATGTTTACATTTCAGGAAAAAGCCCTTGTCTTGCGGAATTAGGCTTTTTCTCTTTAAATTATCGGTAACTTTTCTGCACTTATGCAATTTCCCGAAAATATTTTTTAAATTTAAACATAATTATGCATATTGAATATTTCATACATATTGGCGACATCTTGGTAAAAAAAATTGGTGTAAGTTAAATTTCTCATTTGATAAAGACAGCGACCTTTGTCCCTCTGTTTCCGAAATCGGGTTGTAGATGTCGTAAGGTTATAAAAGACCTTTTTAAACTGTTTTTCTAAAATAAATATAATAATCTTTTTAGTTTTTTTGAGGTTAGCGTTTAGTGTCTTATGAAAATTTTCCGATTTTGGTGACAATTTCATAACCATTCTCATATTAAGTTTTCCCACGTCGTTAAATGGAATAAATTCGTCGAGCAATACCGGGAAATTTTTAATATTAATACTTCTACTCTAAGAGCAGCAATGACCGTTTTAAAGAATTGTATTTTTCGGTTAAATCAAACTGTTGGTCATGATTCTATCAAACAACATATAGCAGAAACAGCAAACCTCTACCAACTTTTTAAAGTTGCGAGTATTCTTCCAATTTCAAGTGCAACTTGCGAGAGGTCTTTCTCTGCCATAAGGAGAGTTTTTAATTGGCTTAGAACAACTATGACTCAAGAGAGACACTCAGGTTTGTCATTGTTATTCATAGAAAAAGATGTTGAGGTCGACTTAGACAGTGTGGTAGACGCTTTCAGTCAGCGACGTAGAAAACTTTCTTTGTAGAATTGCTGAATTACATATTTCCTGTGTATACATATAAATAAGTTGGTAAATGTATTATTAAATTTGTTATATTAAAATATTAGAACATTTAATGCGCGTATTTTTTTTTATTCATTGCACACTTTGCACGACTCTTTAAAACCTATGTTTGCTTTTTGTTCAAGATAGACCGGGGCCACGCCCCCCCCCTGAAAAGCAAGGCTAGCTACGCCAATGTTCGTGGGGCTGAAATGTTTTTTCTAAATGACTTGCAAAAATATCTGCTTTTTCTTCGTTACTCCTTGCCCACTGGTTGTTAGATTTTCGTATGGGTGGAATTTGGATAATTGGTCTTTTAAAATCTTTGGTTGCTTTCCAAAGGGAATAGTCGGTATTTTTATCATCTGTAAGTTCATTAAGAAAATGGTTAATAGATTCATTTTTTATTACTAGAATTTCTCGCCTAATGCGCTGCGTCATGTTGTTGAGATTTGTTTTGTCCCGAGGATCACGGCTTTGTTGCCACTTTCTTCTTAGTTTCCTTTTTTCCAATATAAGGTCTCTAATTTCCTTTAGATAGTTTTTTCCCTTAAAAATTCTCTTTGGTTTTGGACTGTTTTCCCAAGCTGCTTGTTGAATATTTGTAACAAAATAATCAACTTCTTTATCGATTTGTTCTGGCGTTTGCAATGGTACTGATAGGTTTATTTTTTCTGATAGACTTTGTTTAAAACTAATCCAGTCAGTCAGTTTATTAACTAGTGAGATATTTGCTTCTTTCTTTATTATGTGTTTACTAAGAGTTAGAATAATAGGTGAATGATCTGAGTGTAAATCAAAACTTTCTTCTATATCTACAAAACTTAAAGATATATTTTTTACTATAAAAAAAATCAATTAGATCTAGAATTTTTCCTGGATCTGTTGGATAGTATGTGGGCTTACCAGTTGATATCGGCTCACATTGATATTCACTAATAGCTTGCAAAAGTTCTTTTCCTTTAGAATTCGTCAGTCTAGATCCCTAGTAGGTATTTTTTGCATTAAAGTCACCTCCAATTATAAAACGGTTTCCTAATTTTCTGAGAAAATTAAGATATTGATTTTTCTTTAGTAAGTGCCTTGGTGGTATATAGACAGCACTTATGACTAATGTATATGTTTTGGTTTTTACACTTACTAATGTAGCTTGAATCTCTATGGTTTTATATCCCATCTCCTCATAGTGTGATATATTTTCTTTAATTATTACAGCACTTCCCCCATGTGCAGTATTGCTAGGTTGAGTTGTATGATACACTTTATAACCTTTAAATTTAATGTGAGACTGGTTAGTGAAATGCGTTTCTGACACAAGACAGACGTCAATTTTTTCTATGTCTAGAATAACTTGCAAGTCTTGCTGATGTTGCAAGAGACCATTGGCATTCCAAGCTAGGATTCTAAGATTACTGACCATTTTGAGGCATATTGGTAGCTCCGTTATTGCTACTTTCTAGTTTAGTTAATCGCTCATCAAGTTTGTTCAATTTCTCCAAAATTAATTGTAGTGTTTGTTCCATAGTATTTTGACTACTGATATTAATATCAGGTATAGTAGCTGTTGCTGCTACTTGGCTGTATGTCCTTGTCACAGAGTTTTGTGTGACTGTGTTTCTTGTCTGTTGGTTTTGTCTATTTGTACTCACGTTTGGTATGAGATTCGGTTTCTTAGGTTTATTTTTCAATTTTTGTATTTCCTTAGCAACAAGGCATCCTCTGTAGTTAGCAGGATGCTTGCCTCCACAGTGGATGCATTTTGGCTCAGATTCTTTTGGTTTGGGGCATTCTACAGTAAAATGTTTCCCCGTGCATTTTACGCAACGTGGTTCTTTAGCGCAATATTTTTGCGTGTGTCCATAAGATTGGCATCTTTTGCATTGAGGGACTAACTTTGAGGTTTTTAGTGCTTTTATTTCCACTTCAATCCCAAGGATACTGGAAATTTCAAAAATTTTGTTGATATCTTCATCGTGGCTAAATGTGAGCATAAACATGTTAAGAGGTTGTCTTGTTCTCCATTTAAGTTTGTTGCTGGCCTCCAGTGCCTTAAAACCTTTTTTTGTAGATCAGCTACAATTTTTTGTGGGTCACATGAGAAGTGTAGCCTATTCGCTATTACTCTAATTGGCCTTATTTGTTTGTTTTCGTATGAGTGCCATTGATGCTTTATTTCATTAAGCATTTTAGTAACCAGCCGATAGCTGTCTGCGTCTTGTACATTTATTTTAATATTTTCGTTATTTAAAACTTTTATTTTAACTCCTTGTATGATATTTAACTTTTCATAAATATCATTAAAATTATTTACGCCATTTACCATAATCGGTGGAGGTAATGGAGCTTTTTTAACCTTAGTTGGGGGTTCTTCATTTTGTGTTTTATTGGAGTGCCCGAGCTTTGTTGTGGTGGTGAGAGTGAAGTATCCATTCGACGTTTTTTCCAACCTTTTCCTTTTTGTCTGGTCCACTCAGTTTCTCTTGCCAGATCGTCCTGATCAGTAATGTAGTCCATGTCAGACTCTTCTTTTTTAGTGACTTTTGTCTCTAAATCTGCAAATTTTCTTTGCATACTTTCAAGTTGACTTCGGAGATAATCCACTTGTACACTAAGTGAATTTTTTTCGTTTTGGGATTTTTTCCATTCGCTATATAAAACTTCTTCATTTTGTGTTCTAGCATGGCTATCCTGAAATAATTCGGCATTATTCATTTTTTCTTGATTTTGTTTGGGCTTTTCGCTAATTTTTAAAACAAGTTTCACAGGTGATGGTACACTTTTTTTGCTTTTAAACATGATATATTATTTATAATACACATTGTATATAGATTTTTAACACAGGTGAAATATTCCTACTAAGCTCGTTTTAACCAGTAGATCACTAATAGATTATGGGTTATTAACAGAAAAGTAGGTACACACCTCAAACTAGCGGGTTTGAAATTTTTCATATCAAAATATTTATATTTATATTTGATTTTGTTTTTAAAATTAAAAAAAGTCCCAATTTTTCCCCGAAAATGGCCAAGTTCTGAAAGCAGGTTTTTTTTAAACAGTGGTCGTTAAGATTTCGTCTTTTTTTAGATGGTTTGACAAAAATGGCATGGCTATCGAAAAAT